>CM031918.1:37449297-37570408 GCA_018703695.1 Prunus fruticosa
ATTGAATACGTAATATACCAAAAAAATTTATTGATTGTCTAAATGTATGAAAGATTAATTTGAATCTTGTATACGTTAAATATATGAAAAATTTATTGATTGTATAGGTGGGTGCGATCAGATTTACTTATTTTTCGGTATTACTATATTTGGATAAAATTCACCATTGAGATCTGATCTAACGTTAGGTGATCACGCTCTTTCCCTGATTCATTATCTGTGTGTGGTGTGGAACTGTGAGTATAGGACCCACTTTTTGTTTTTCGTTAGTTTTGAGCCCTGAATACTCAAAGGCCAGCATGTATATACCGAGCTTAGTTTTGCTTTAAATGACACACTACTAGAAAAAACGCTCAACAGGGACTAAAATAAAGGGAGCTGATTTCCCTGCTTTTTTTTCTCCGCTTACACTGTTTTTTTGCTCTCTAATGTTTTTTAATTAATTTTGTTCTTTCTCTTTCCTATTATATCCTTACCCTATATTAGTTTCTTTTTTTACTTCACTTTTATATTATTCTTTTTTTCTTTATACTTAATTTTTCAACTTACACTCCATTTTCAATATTAAAGGGAAAAAAAAACTTAATTTCTTACTTGATTAAAAGAAAAAAAAATATTGAAAAACTGATTTCGTAGGTGTTAGTAAATCCATGAGAATTTCAGAATCATAATAATTCCAATACTCATATGGTAGCAAGTGCAGGGCAAGTGTGAATAAAAATAATTTCAATACCTATCTTAACTCATTTTCTGTAAGTAAACATGTCATGAAAGGAAAACTGTAATCGTAATAAATTGAAAAAAAATAAACACATAAGACAACTATATACACACATAGAGATATATATATATTCATACCTGAATTTACCCTAGCATCAAAGCTAACTGCAGGATGGTCATACCAGCATCAGAGCCAGCTTTTGAGTTGAGGAACTCACCTTTGTCTCTCACCAGTTGAACCAGAAATTTCAAGCACTCTAACTGGTTATATTTAACACACAAGTTACAAAACAGTTTCTTTTAATCTATTATCAACCCTAACATAAATGGACTCATGATTTGCATGTGTCGACTCCTTGAGGACCTCAACTTCTCCTCTCATGGCTGCATAGTGAAGAGGGATTCTTCCCTTCTCATCAGGACACAAGCACGCTTCGGGATATGCAAAGAGCAAAGCCTGGACGATCTCCTTGCCCCCAGCAGAAGCCAAGTGCAAAGGTGTGCGTCTAAAGGAGTTCAACGCTTCTGCAAGCTTTGGAATATGAGTGAGAAGGGTTTTGGTAAACTCAAGGTGGCCAAGCAAAGCCAGACCATGCTGCCTCATACACTTCATCTTCACCATGTCTAATGGTCTCCATTCTCTCTCTCTCTTTCTTTTCTAATTTGCTCATCTAAAATGAAATTAATAGTGCACTTTGTGGTTTTGCTTAGTGTCGTTTTGCTTTGTGGTTTTGCTTTGTGTTGAGAATCTTTTGCTTCTGTGATTTGTAAACATCCCTACCCTACCTATCCAAATCTCATCACTCTCTCTTTGTCTATTTCCGCACCGACACTCTCCTTATTATTTTCCTTCAATCATGGCATTATTCTCTCCTTTTCGGTTTCTAACACCTCACCGTCTTCCACTAGTTTCCTTCAATCAGGCTGACAAAATTCAAAATGAAACCCCACCATCTAACGGTGAATATTGATCCAGATATAGTAATACCGAAAATAAGTTAATCTGATCCCATCCACCTTGCTAAATTCAAAAGAAAAAAAATATATAATTGACTTATTTCTAATTCGAATGTAGGCACTTTATACTATATATATGACTCTGTTCTGGACGGGTGTACATTTGCTGGGTTTAGTTTTTCCTTTTTCTTCCTTTTTCTAGGTTCTAACGTCTAATAAGATAAATAATATCAAGAAAGGGTAGGTGTGGGGTGGTGACGGTAGAGAAGGGAATGGTGGGGATGAAGAAACCATGGCTAACCTGCCATGGCACAGGGTGAAGGAAGATGATGAAGAAATAAAGGGTGTCTTTTTTAATTTTTCAACTTTTGAATAAAATGTCAACAAAAAAAAACTTTTGAACTTCTGCTAAAGACCTCTGTTCTCTTCTTAATTCTGCGTTTAAGGTTTCTGATTTCCTTTGTCACAAGGTAGATAACTACTTAAGATTTCAAGAGTGAAATTAACATCATTAGGATGTAAAAAATTTATAATATAAAAATAAAACTTTCCAGAAAACCATAATGAAGTTGAAAAGAAAGAAAAATCATAAAACTTTTACAATACAAGAAATCACCAAAGACTATCTCAACTCATTTTCTGTAAGTAAACATGTCATAAAAGGAAAACTGTAATCAGAAATGAAAAAAAAACACACAGACAACTATACATATATATATATATATATATATTCATACCCTGAATTTGCCCTCGCATCCAAGCTAACTGCAGGATGGTCATACCAGCATCAGAGCCAGCTTTTGAGTTGAGGAACTCACCTTCGTCTCTCACCAGTTGAACCAGAAATTTCAAGCACTCTAAATGGTTATATTTAACACACAAGTGCAAAACAGTTTCTTAATCCATTATCAACCGTAAGGTAAATGGAATCAAGATTTGCATGTGTCAACTCCTTGATGAGGACCTCAACTTCTCCTCTCATGGCAGCATAGTGAAGAGGGATTCTTCCCTTCTCATCACGACACAAGCACGCCTCAGGATATGCAAAGAGCAAAGCCTGGATTCTTCCCTTCTCTCTCATTTGCTCACCTAAATTGAAATTGCACTTATACAGTCGTGATCAATGCGCTTCAATTCTGAAGTCTTCCAAGTCTTCTTGATTGATGGGCCCTGGGAGCTGGGACTTTCGGACATATTATCTTTTTCCAATATCAAGAAGGCTGGAGATACAACAGCAGCCACACAACTACACAAGTATCTCCAGACAAGTAATATCTGTTGAAATATAAGTGCAATAGCTGAAATGTTCATTTAGTTTATTTCAGATTGTATTTTCTGTTTGCTTAAATGTGAGCCATTGGATTATAGTCCAATGGACAGCTAAAATGTAAACTTAGAGAAAGTGTTAGTTTGTGCCATGTGTCTCTATCTCATAGGGTAGAAGAATGGATGGTTAGATTGAGCTGATGTAAGAGAGGAACCTTCTTATTCCTAACAGTTTTATATTCAAGCATGTTGGGTGCGTGAAAGAATAGATGAGATTACAGACTCATTTCTTGTGCTTTCGTTTTTCCTCCAAGTTCTCTGTGTTTTCATTTTTCTGAGATTCAGAGATCCATTTACCAATAATCCAAAACCTAATCAGATTATAGTCTGAGAATTTCAACATGGCCTCAGAGCCAGGTTCGATCGATTAATACTGGGCGTTCGATCTGTGAGCTGAAGTTCTTGAAGTTGAGCTTGGGATTTCGCGATCTGTGTCTAATATGGCTGGATCAAGCGGTGGTGAGCTGCGAGCACCAATATTCAACGGTGAGTATTACAGGACAATCTGACTCCTCTGATTATGACCAAGATTGACTCCTCTGATCATGACCAAGATATCAGTGATTCTCCACAATTGTAGCAGTTTGTTTCCTTTTGTATATTTGTTTCCATATTTGTAATTGTACAGCTACCGTGTATCTTCTCTCTATAAATGAATATCTCCTCACAGCATATTCGCTGGAGGCATTTTCCTTTACATGGTATCAGAGCTAATCGGTCAACCCTTTGCTGGTTTTTTTTTCCATGGCCGAATCCAACACTTCTATGCTTCCGCTCAATACAATGGTTCACATGGTGACCATCAAACTCACTCCCACAAATTATCTCTTGTGGCGTCGTCAGTTTGTTCCCCTGCTTGAAAGTCAGGGTCTTATGGGCTATTTGGATGGGTCTTTGTCTGCACCTGCTACTCAAGTCCATGTTGGAAATGATCTTGCTCCTAATCCTGCCTACAAGACATGGTACACGCAGGATCGCATTTTACTCAGCCTTCTGTATGCCTCTCTCACTGAGGAATGTATGGCTGAAGTTGTTAATTGCACTACAGCTCGTGATGCTTGGCTGGCCCTTGAAGTTTCCTTTTCACATAGTTCAAAGACCAGAGAACTCCAACTAAAAGATGAACTCCAGCTGATGCAGCGCGGCTCTCGTGGTGTTGCTGAATATGCACGCTCTTTCCGATCCTTATGTGATCAGCTTAGTGCTATTGGCAAACCAGTTGATGACACAGATAAGGTCCATTGGTTTCTACGTGGCCTTGGTCCTGATTTTAAAATATTTTCAACCTCCATGTTGTCACAATTGCCGCTGCCCTCTTTTGCCAATCTGGTTCCGAAAGCTCTCAGTCATGAGCTTTTTTCTCGGTCAATCCCGGGGGACTCTTCTTCTCAGTCGAGAACTATGAGTTCTGGAGTATACGGATGAAAACCATATTCAAATCTCATGGATTGTGGGATTTGGTTGAAAAGGGGATAGAGAACTCAGTTTCGAAGGGAGCTGATGAACTGATGAAAAGAAGAAGAAGAAGGACAAGGAGGAATCATGTGGTGCTGAAGATATCTCACAGAGGCATTGATGAAAGATGCTAAAGCTCTTGGACTGATTCAGGGAGCAGTTTCCGAGGGGATCTTTCCTAGGATAGCTCATGAAGAAACATCAAAGGGAGCCTGGAATCTCTTGCTCGAGAATTTCATGGAGACAAACAGGTGAGAGGTGTAAAACTACAAAGCTTACGTAGAGATTTTGAATACACTAGAATGAGAGATGACGAATCCTTGTCTGCTTATCTTGCAAAACTATTTGATCTTATAAATCAAATGAGAAGTTATGGAGAAAATCTATCTAAGGGTAGAGTAGTGCGCAGAAATTGCTGATTAGCTTACCTGCGATGTATGATCCTATATGTTCTGTGATTGAGCATTCAAGGGATTTAGATACAATTGAGGTTCAAGAGGTTGTTGCCTCGTTGAAAGGTTTTGCACAGAGGTTGGAGAGACACACTGAGCATAAAACTGAGAAAGCATTTGCTAGTCTTAGTGTGAATTCCAAAACAGATAAAACCACTAGAAAACACAGTGTTAAAGATCACAAGAATTGGAAGACAAATGACAAGAAGTGGGATAATAAACCCAATGACAGTGCTAAGAATTCATGTAAGCATTGTGGAAAATTGCATTTGGTGAATGTCGTTTTAAAGGCAAGCCAAAGTGCTACAATTGTGACAAGTTTGGACATATGGCAAAAGATTGCTATAGCAAGAAACCTGCACAACAGCAGCTGAATTATGCAACTCAGATTCCTTCCTCACCAACTATGTTCTTTGTCAATAATGTAGCTGACAAAAGGCCTATGGAAGATGTATGGTACTTGGATAGTGGTTGTAGTAACCATATGACTGGCAGGGAGGATGTTCTGATTGATATTGATAGAAGCATAACAGCAAAGGTTGCAATGGGAACAGGGCAGCTGGTTGATGTTCTAGGAAAAGGAAGTTTGGTAGTTGAAACAAAGATGGGAAAGAGATACATCAAAGAGGTGATGCTTGTATCTGGTCTCAAGGAGAATTTACTTAGTGTTGGACAGATGATGGAGCATGGATACTTTCTCATTTTTGGAGATAACAAAGCAGATATCTATGATAATTGTTCACTCTCTAATCTGGTGGCTAGGGTGCAAATGAAAGGAAATAGAAGTTTTCCTTTGAATCTTCATACTGAGTTACACTTGGCACTAAAGGCAAGTGTATGTCAATCAACACTGATTTGGCATAGGAGGATGGGACACTTAAACTTCAACAGTTTGAAATTACTGCAAAATGAGGGAATGGTGTTAGGATTGCTAGATATTAAAGCCACAAGTGATGTGTGTGAAGGGTGCATTTTTGGAAAGCATTGCAGGGAGTCTTTTCCAAAGGAAGCAACATGCAGAGCTGCAACTCCACTTGAATTGGTACACACAGATGTTTGTGGACCAATGCAAGCTGTTACAAAAGCAGGAAATAAATATTTCCTTACATTCATAGATGACAGTACTCGAATGTGTTGGATCTACTTTCTGAGGTATAAGTCTGAAGTATTCAATGTGTTTAAGAAGTTTAAAGCTATGGTTGAATTGCAAAGTGGCTATAAATTGAAGAAGTTGAGAAGTGACAGAGGAGGTGCGTATACATCTTCTGAATTTAGCAGATTTTGTGAGGAAATGGGAATGGAAAGACAGCTTCCAGTTGCGTATTCTCCACAGCAGAACGGTGTAGCTGAAAGGAAGAATAGATCAATTGTTGAAATGGCAAAGTGTATGATGGTTGAGAAGAAAATGCCACTGGAATTTTGGGCTGAAGCGTTAACACTGCTGTATATGTTTTGAATAGATGTCCCACTAAAGCTTTAGAGAAGAAAACACCATTTGAAGCCTATAGTGGAAGAAAACCAGGAATTAAGCATCTAAGAGTGTTTGGTTCCTTGTGTTATGCACAAGTTCCAGAGCAGCAGAGACAAAAGCTTGATCTGCTTAGCATCAGGTGTGTGTTTCTTGGATATGGCAGCTGTGAAAAGGGTTACAGGTTGTACAATCTTGAATCAGGCAAGGTGATTATTTCTAGAGATGTTGTTTTTAAAGAGGAAGCTAGTTGGGGACTGGAATGCACAAAAAGAGTGCAAGCATTTCCATTCCATTTCCTGATGATGTTCCTAGAAGGAAAAACAGATTTATGAGTCATATGGGGCTCAAGCAGAAATTAATGTCAGAGATTAATGAAGAAGAACACACTGAAATAGTTCCAGGTCCACGGGATTTTGATCACACTCCTCGAAAATATAAGAGTATAGCTGAAGTTTATGAAAGATGCAATGTCTGCATCATTGAGCCTTGAGTCATTTGGAAGAAGCTGTCAAAGATGACTCATGGCAGAAAGCAATGAAAAATGAGATTGAAATGATAGAGAAGAATAACACTTGGGATTTGGTTGATAGGCCCTCTGATAAACCAGTTATTGGAGTTAAGTGGGTGTATAAAACCAAGCTAAACTTGGATGGTTCTTTAGAAGAATAAAGCACGACTGGTGGCAAAAGGTTACTCTCAAAAGCCTGGAATAGACTTCAATGAGACCTTTGCACTAGTGGCAAGGCTAGATACAATTCGAATTTTGGTGGGTTTCGCGGCACAAAAGGATGAACTCTTCCAAGTTGGATGTGAAATCAGCATTTTTAAATGGAGTGTTACATGAAGAAGTTTATGTTGATCAACCACCTGGTTTTGTGATTAAGGACAAGGAAGATGAAGTTTATACGACTGAAAAAGGCCCTCTATGGTCTTGAACAAGCTCCAAGAGCTTGGTATAAAGAGATCGATTCTTATTTTGAACAAGCTGGTTTTAAAAGGAGTCTTAGTGAGGCAACTCTATATGTGAAGTCTCCAAGAGTGGCATCCTTATTGTTTCACTCTATGTAGATGATATCATCTATCCTGGAAGTTCTAGAGAATTATTGATGGATTTCAAGACTGAAATGATGAAGCAATATGAAATGACTGATCTTGGTCTGTTGCATCATTTTCTGGGATTAGGGGTGATACAACTAGACATATATCTTCTTGCATTAGAAGAAATATGCAAAGACTCTTCCTGGATAGGTTTGGCTTCAAGGATTGCAAGTCAATTGCTACTCCTCTTGCAAGTGAATGAGAAGTTGTAAGCACAATGGCGGTGAACAAGCTCATGAGAGTTTGTACAGGCAGGTAGTTGGGAGTTTATTGTATCTGAACTCCGACAAGGCCTGATATTATGTTTGCAGCCAGTCTCTTAGCTCGATTTATGCATGGTCCTACAGGGAAACATATGGGGAACTGCTAAGAGAGTACTTAGGTACATACAAGGCACACTTGATTATGGGATAGCTTATGAAAGAGGAAAGGAAGCAGTGCTAATTGGCTATTGTGACAACGATTGGTCTGGAAGTGAGGATGATATGAGGAGCACTTCTGGTTATGCATTCCATCTTGGATCAGGTGTCTTTTCTTGGGCATCAGTCAAGCAAAGCAGTGTGGCTCTCTCTACTGCAGAAGCTGAATACGTGGAGTGCAGCTGAAGCAACTGCCACAAGCAATGTGGTTGACGTTTGTTCTTTTCAATTTTGGTGAAGAATAGGTCAGTGCAACATCACTTTTATGTGATAATACCTCAGCTATAGCTATAACCAAGAATCTTGTGCATCATCACAAGACAAGGCATATAAATAGACGTTTTCATTTTATTCGTGATGCCTTACAAGATGGAGAAATTGATTCTGTTGTCCTACGGGCAAAAGGCAGACATAGATATTTTACTAAAGCTCTAGCCGAGAGATCAGTTTGAATATTTGAGGAAGAAGCTTGGTGTCATTTCAGCTAATCACTTAGAAGGGAGTGTTGAAATATAAGTGCAATAGCTGAAATGTTCATTTAGTTTATTTCAGATTGTATTTTCTGTTTGCTTAAATGTGAGCCATTGGATTATAGTCCAATGGACGGATAAGTGTAAACTTAGAGAAAGTGTTAGTTTGTGCCATGTGTCTCTATCTCATAGGGTAGAAGAATGGATGGTTAGATTGAGCTGATGTAAGAGAGGAACCTTCTTATTCCTAACAGTTTTATATTCAAGCATGTTGGGTGCGTGAAAGAATAGATGAGATTACAGACTCATTTCTTGTGCTTTCGTTTTTCCTCCAAGTTCTCTGTGTTTTCATTTTTCTAAGATTAGGAGCTCCATTTACCAATAATCCAAAACCTAATCAGATTATAGTCTTGAGAATTTCAACAATATCAAATGAAATGTCAAGGCGAAAAGATGAATGTTAGTTTGGAATATCGATAACCAAAAGAAAACAAGTGGGAATATTATTATTTAAATTTTGGTGATCGTGAAAAGTTTGATTTATTTTTGTGATCAATATAGATGCATGGGCAAGGAAGAGACAAATAGATATATATGATAATTATAGAACCTTCATCTGCCTCATTAGTCTGTGTTGAATGTTCATTCTCCCACTTTTTCCATTGATGTTGACAAGACCCGTCCAGGATTCCTCGAACTCGGACGAATCCCGTGATTAATTCCGACATCTTACCGATGCCAGGCCCACTTACTAATCACCGAGACTTTCTACCAAAATTTGGCAGAATCCCCTGTAAAATGAACATATCCCCAAACTTCCAACCTGTTAAAAACACAAATATAACCCAGCTACCAGCATGCAATTAGACAAAATAAAGTGTTTACAAACCATGGCCTCCGGCCTCACAATTCAAACCCTATCACGGGCGATAACGAGCAATCTATGAATTCAAGTTTACAACATAAACGAAGTTTAACATAAACGGAACCAACTTGTCCTCCAGAAGCTCGAGATTTCTACTCAGGGCTCTGGGGTTGAACTGCTTAGCACGTCAATTACTATTGGGGGGCGCAAAAGGAAAACATGTGAGTGGACAAAACAAACTTTGATTATATTGCAAAACAACATAATAACCCCACTATTTAGAAAATGGAAATTAGCCTTACCACATTTTTCATACCACCTCTCTAATTGAGGTGGCCCATTGTATTGGTGGGCTCCACTCTCTATTAGAGGGGTGATATAAATGTTGTATGAAAAATGTGTTAAACCTAGCATTACCCTTAGAAAATAATGCCAAAACATGCACTTGATACCATATTTATGTAATCTTGTTTAAATCCAAAAGTTTTCACTTTACTGATAACAAAATAATATCACCAAAGTCAACCATTTTCTTAACTCCTGAAATCCCGAAGAAAATCTCTGCATGACATATATATAGTATAAGATGAACATGTGTATAATTTATATATATATATATAATAATAATAATAATAATAATAAATTGGAGATGTTGAAAGGTGGTATCGGTGTCAAGGATAGGCGATGGGTAGAAACGAAGATTGGTAATTGGGAGATAAATGAGAAATCTGATAATTGGGTTTTCTGAAAGAGAAAAATAACATAACAAGAGGGTTTGGTGGTGGGTAAGTGTGAAAATTGGGGAATATGGAAAACCAGGATTGTGGGATTTAAGATGGGAACAATGGATTAGCAACAGATTATGAGAACTGGAATATGACTCTGTTTTGATATAGGGAGTTTGGTTATCCTCTACCTCGCCTCTATTTTGCTACCTCTGGCTTGATACTCATCTATTGCTCTGCTTTTCTTCATCTCTTTCTCCTCATTCTTTTTTGCGTACGAAGATTCATTCTCGGAGATCAAAACCTGGAATTTGAAGGTATGCTTGATTCTAGTATGCTTCTGTTTTGGTCATGAAGATTATTCACTCTCTGAGATCAAACCAAGGGATTTAAAGGTATGCTTGATTATACTATGCTTCTATCATTTGATTTAATATACCTCTAAAATCTGTTTTGGTTACTTTTTTTTGGGATCCTGTGGTAGAATTGCTTCATGTCTATACCAACCAATTGTAGATTACTCTATTACTCTATAACCAATTGTAGGTATGGCACCATCTTTCTGTAACTTATTAGTATGATTGATTTTCTCAGCATCTTTCTACTTTAGCTGCCGACTTATATTGCAGCTATGCATCCTCATTGCTATGACTACTCTTGCTACTTTAGTTGCGAACGAATAGATGATCCAAGAGAAGCAGAGAGCAACAGAATGTGAGATGAAGAAAGAAAAAAACTAAAGAAAAAGAGAAAAACAGTTTGCTTTGATTGGAGACCCGACATGGCCTGCTTTGATTGGCATTTGTCTATGAAGTTGTTGCTAAACTGCAAAACTATTCGGATTTAGGTTTTAACCAACTTTTTAAGAAGGGCTAGAGGAAGCTCTAGCTGTTTTTTGTTTTGTTTTGAGTATTTATTCTCTATGCTTCATGTCTGTATCAATTATCTTGCAAAAAAATAGAGCATAGAAATACAATTGCTATGACAAAAACAATAGTTCATTCTAATTATGTAATACTAGCCTCTCTTCCATGCGCGTATGCACGTGTGAAAGGCCTTTTTTTTAATCACGGGCACTACGCTCGAACGTCAAATCCTTTTGTTTTTTTTGTAATTGTATTTTTTCAGATAGTTGTCTTTAAAGTTTTTCTTTAGCACCCGTCTCAACAATTTATGCTCGATTAGAGAAAAAAACCTGTTGAGAGGCTAGTATTATATAATTAATTTTTTAAGGAATTGGTTGGTCCCACAGTAGGCACATCATCAGTTAATGTATGACCAAACGGTCAACTTAATGAAAGGCTTAAATTGGTCGACTTTGAAAACTATGGCAAAAGCAATTCCCCTTGACCGTATCTTCCTGTGTCGTTGTTGTGTTCATAAGGAGCAAAGGAACACTGCATCTGTACTCAGAATGGACCTACAAGAAATTGCAATATTAGGATATGTGAAGGGGTGATTATAGAATACATGCAATTTTTTAAAAACAACTGAGAGAGAGAGAGAGAGAGAGGTAAAATTTGACCTCAATTTGATTAACAATTAAGTCTAGAGATGTGTCAACCCATCACAGATTTGAATAGTGGACCTGCATCAAAGTCATAAAGAATTAGAGTAATATAGCTACAAAACAAAACCAAGAAATCAATAAGCAACAAAATACTTGCACAAAACAAGTACAAGAATTTAGCCTACAAATGCAATAAGTGAGAACACAAAAGAATTCTGGTAATTGAGTATGAGTGCATACTTGGGGCCATGGAATCCCATGTTTGTACCCAAAGCTCCATTGAACTCGAGCACAACAAGCTTGTCCAGGAGCAACTCATCCTTGTTGATGCTCTTACCCTCCTCTATACGCTCCACTTGCTCCCTTCAACAAAACACAGGCAGAGCACATCGAATTCAACACTCAATTTCACTGAAGCAAAATATCAAACGCCTAGAGCTCAACTTAAGAAACACAAACAACCAAAACCCACCTCGTATCCTCCTGTTGTGCAACAGAAGAAGCAGTGCTCTTCTGGCGAAGAAGGAAAGTCTTAGTGATCAAATTGCAGACCAAGTACATGAACTGAACCGAGTCGTTGGCCGGAATGGGATACGCAATCTTCTTATAGAATAGTACTACAAAGGCATGGCCGAATCAACAAGCGAAACAATGGGAATCTGCGTCCGATCCGCCCCGAGAATCACCGAAGATTTCCGATCAGTATCGAAAACAACCAGGCAATCAGGAGGTTGCGTGGGCCCGAAGCAAATCTTCTTACGGCGGGGCCTGAACTTCTTGGGGCTGTGGCTGTTGCTGAGGAACCCACCAGTGCGCCACAGAGAGTTCATGGAGGGGCTGTAGCAGCCGATCTTCTTCGTCATCTGCTCAATGATCTATCCCAAAGGGCGTTGGTGTTGACGAACATGAAGCGGGCCTTCTCCTGGGCGAGGGCGGCGATGAACTTGGAGGAAGAACAAACAAAACAAAACAAAAAAGATTAATTAGCATTGCAGTTCATCCCACTTGGGGAAAAAAATAAAAGAACCATCCCGCTTTTAAACCAATATGAGGTTTAACTTCTTAAATGTCTTAACAGGTCCTATCCCAGAAATTTATATGATCAGTTCGAAACAATAATAACTTTTGTTTCTTTCCTTTTCTTTAAAATATACAGACATGCATAATCTCAAAACATGGAATCATATAAAAGTAAAAGAATGCACTAAACTCAGGCATAACTTTATCATCTTTCAGCTCGAGTCTATAGTTAAAAATTATATGTCGATAGATTCCATTGAAGAGTAACTTACTAGCCAACCCATCAGACGATAATTTTTACCAATACCCCAAAAATGGTCCTCGACAAAATCATGCTCCTGGACATGGGTGATCTTTACTTGAACTGCACCAACACAATTCACAAATTGGAAAACATACAAGCAACAATAAACAGCCAAAGCATTTCCAAATGAGAAAGTAGTTCCGCAGTCAGCCAGAAAGCTTAAAGATGATAAAGTTGTACACTAGACGTTCTACCAGCGGTCGCAATCTCATTGTAACAAATACAAAAAAGAAACATGAGAAAGAATGCATACCTTCATCTGCCTCATTAATCTCTTTTGAATGTTCATCCTCCCACTTTTTCCATTGATGTATCTAAAGCATGATAAGGATGTTACTAAAATCGTATCTAAAACACTAACAGTAAAAAGTCAAAGTAAAGGTTTAAGAAGCATATTAGATGTTCTCATGCTCACCTTTAACCCTCCGAAAACAATAGTGAGAGCACAGAAGGTCACATGGACAATGGCTAGGACAAAGATAAAGATGTGCAGGTGGTGGAATGCCTCAACTGATAACAGAGGTACCTTGTGCTGTGGGGGGAAAATGAAAATAGTTAGACCACTTAATTTGATACATCTGTGCAGATACATTGAAATTGAAACATTACAAAATCATTGGATTCCAAAACAACATAAAGATTCATTCATGGGATATTCAATGAGGTCCTCTGGTGCTGTTAAATTTTGAAACTTATGTCTAACAATCTGTCTTGCAGTTTTATCTCTCTTTTGGCGTAAACAGAATTGTATCTTTATCAATTATACACTAATCTATCATAAGGTCTAATCTCCATGAAAAATTAACACAGAAAAAATGTCTTCAAGAAAGATAGATCATTGTTTACCAAAAAAATAAAATAATTAGTTAATTTGTTCTTAACTGCTCACTTGCTTTAAATGATGATCAAGAGCATACATTTTCAAATCAAACCAAATCCCCTCCAGTTTAGCTCAAATGAGTTTTGGTTTTGATCCATATTCCTTGATTCTACAATTGAAAACCCTTTCAATCTAAACCAAAGAGGCTTCAAAATTTCACAACGAAAACCTCTTCGAACTCAACCAAAGGGGCTTCGATTTAGTATGCAAGTTTGCGAACCTGATACATTCCAGGCACTTACTACATATCAAACAAATAGGAAATAAACCGTCTCAAACCGGATACCAATCTACAGCACCTGATGCATTAGCTGTACATGTACCAGCTACTGTAAATTGATCAGTACCCGGTACTAGTCAATCATTCCACATCAAAACTTTCATAAGAACACAAAAAGAGGAAAATGGACAAGTGGGTTTTGATTGAGATTACCTTTTTGCCACAGTACCCCTGTTGAGCCTCACCTCCAGCAGCAAGAAGCCTCCTGGTATACCCAGCAATGCCCCCAAACAAGGAGGTGGAAAAATGGGCATCATACGTTTCCTCATTTGTTTGATCATTATGATGGAGACTGCATGGCAGCCACTTGTCCATAATCTCAGGCTTCACACAGATTTTGGTGATCCTGTTTTGGAAAACAGTGAGGAGGAGAGAGATGAAGCCCAGCAACATAAGCTCTTCTTTAACCTTGAGCAAGGCCTCATACAGAGGCTTCTGCTTCTTCCTCTTCAAGTACTTGCCTCCCGAATGCAGGGCCCGCTCGGCAGCAGAGAGAAATGCCAACGATCACAGTGCAAACCACAGCCACAACCCATGTTGGTGTGAACTCTAGAGTTGGACCTTCACCACCTCCAGCCATTTTCTTCTTGATTTATTTTTTTCTTCCCTTCTCTCTTCTACTTCTTCTTCTTCTTCTACTGGTTTCTGCTGAGTCTCCTCCCCTGCTTTTCACATTCAGTGCTTTTTATGACTTGATGTGTTGGGTTTAAATATTTGCTTATACACAGAAATTCATATGGTAATAATAAAAATCCGCGTTATAATCTCAGAAAAACATTCATTTTAAATTTGAGCTTATCCAGCTGGTGGGTCTATTGCATGTGCTATGTCCTTAAAAATGCTATGATTAATCTAACCGCGTTGCATTCAAATGAGGCAAGAAACTGTTTTCTTTCTTTTTTTGTTGCTTGATGGCAAAGAAAGGCAAAAGATTGATTACCTATAATTTCATGGGATTTAATAGGATTAAATGGTAAATCCCATAAAAAAATTAGGCACTAATTGAACTAAAAGGCTTAATATGTAGATTAATTTCCTAAAAGGCTGAGGAAATTAATTAAAAAACAACCAAAAAAAAAAATACTAACATTATTGTAGAATCGAGTGTAAAGCATTAGCAGAAAATATTGATAAAATTGCACAATGAACTCAACAATCTACTATTCCACATGATCTCTAATTTTCTACATGTGCTAAATCAGAGGAGATATCGTTTCAATCATTTCATGACATTAATAAGTTAGGAAATGATCTCACTAAATTATGGATTTCAAGTGTGAGATACAACTTTAAGTTTTATGTATTCTAATATATTCATCCTTTAAAGGTGCGCTCGTCAAGACATTAATACAACAAGTAATTGTTGTGTGGTATTGAAATACAACCACGTGGTATAATCATTTTACATATTATAATGTGATCGTATTGCAATATCATATTATATTTTTTTTATAATATAATAACACATCTTCCAATAAAATAGAAGCTGAATACCCGCTAAACAAAATGACTATTGACAATATTATTTCCTTAATCAATAGAAAATAAATTTTTTATTTTTTTATTCTGTCAATGAAGACCCAAAAGTCATTCATAAGAATGACTTGAGCCACATTTCCTTTAGTTGCCTGGAATCATCGAAGCACGTTGAACGCGTAGAAGACTTGATTAGTTTTCCTTTTAGAAAGCATTTCTAAGCCGTATATTGTGGTGAAGATTGGGACGCAGTTGTCCTTTGTCACTGACATAAAAGTCATAAAATTCAAGACAATCATGTCACAAAAGTTTTGCAAGCCATCACACTATGACTGGCTGATGCAAGTGTGAGTTCCACAATACATCAACAACTCACAGTCATCCACGCGACGCGACCATGAACGATTGTTCTTAGAATCCCTTCAATCAACATCAGTATATGCATAACCATGTTTTCTTAAACTCAGAAGTCAAAAATGGTACTTGGAAGTGGGCAGTGGACAATGGGCAACGCTTTATGTTTTCTTCTGGCTCATTTGTTTATTAATTTTATGAAGTTCTATGCTGATTTGTATGGAGAGGTCACGTTTTCATGTCTTGTTTTATTAAAATAAGAAAACAAAACGATAATAACTCTCTAAGTATGCTTTCCTTGACTTAATATTATCTGATTATAGCCTAAGCTTGCTACATCCTTATATTATAAATCCAAAAGCTACCTGAACTGTCACCTCATGTCACATGTTCTGATGAAAACAAAACAATACACTGCACCCATAAGAGTTTATGTGATGATAAAATAAATAAATGGAACTATTATTTTGCACATGAAAATATACATTCTTTTCTGCCAGTGGAGTTGAAACAATTGGTAATGTTCATACGTATACAAAAAATTACACAATTGCAATTAATTATAATACCCACTAATGTAGTGGTTTGGAGCAATTGTTCCCCTAAAAAAGTCATGGATTTGAGTCCTAGCATCCGTGTATTGTGTGTATACTATCGCCTCTCCTAATAGGAATCCTTAAAAAAAGTATAATGCAATACTTAGCTGGAAAAAGTTTATAAATTAATGCTTGTGAAGGTTACTCATCATGGAGAAGATCTATTCACATCTATCCTCTATTTAAAAATAAAATAAAATTGTGATACATATGCATGGGTGTCTCATTCATTCGAACATTGTGATTAAACAATTTCTCTACACCTTTGGATTAATTGTTGTTTTCTTTGCTGAGTTACAGCTTCTGGTTGTGAAGGGAAAAAAAATATGCGTATACATTAACAGATAATTTATTGAACAATATATACGAAGCATAGAAATGCTATAACAAGAGAAAAGGGATTAGTGTAACCTGGTTTCTGGCTTGTGAAACCAAGAGAGGGATCAAAATCCGCTCACAAGCAAGGCACGGCCTGATCGTTGTTCTTCTTAAAGCCGTAGCCGTGTCCTATACGAATGTTAGAATGGCCTACGTCTTTAAAAACAACCCCTACTCTACCAAAAAATTTGATCCGCTATGCACGCCATCCTTCTTTTTTTCTTTTTTGGTCTCAACCATCCTTCTATTTATACTCCAGAAAACAAACATTCCCACTTTCTCTCCAACAGTAGGAATTTTTATTTTTACTTTTGGTTTACCGTTCTAGCTGAGGCAAAAAGTACGGATATTTTTTCTTCTTCTTTGGGTTAAGGAAATATAACTCTTAATTTTTGTGATGAACATGGAAGTTATTTTCCGTTTGGATGAAGGAATTGAAAATTACATAGAATTCTAAAATGACGGAATTTATATTTCCATCATTTCAATTTCTGGCAATTGAATATTTTAGTGTTCGGATTTATGTATGACGAATTTTGTAAATGACATGATTTTGTAAAGTATAATGCTACTCTTATCACATTTGTATACTAGATTCTCATACCACCTTGTGTGGCAGATAAGGTGGATAGCCACATCAATTAAAATTAATTTAATGTTTTCTTTTCTTTTATGATTTATTGACACTTTTTAATTGATGTGGTTGTCCATTTCATTTGCCACATAAGGTGGTATGGAAATGTGGTATACAAATGTGTCACTATAGAAATTGTGAAATAACGCCTATTTTGGTGGAAATTAAACTTGGAGAATTTGATGCCCCAATTTTCAAGATTTTTTCCACGCGTAATTTAATAAATTTCGCGCTTAAGTTTCCAAATAAGGGAATTGTCAATTTCTCCTCTTAAATTCCCGACTTTTAGCTAAATTCCGAGTTATTTTCACTCATCCAAACGGAGGGAGTTATAGATTTTTGCATTTTAATATAGTGCATGCAACTGGAAAAAGTCAAACAATATGGGTAGAATATTTTCAGATATATTTCATTCTCCGAAAGGAGGTATTTATAATACAGGTTACAAACTCTAGTAGGGTTTAATTAGGAAATAAGTGGAATCCTAATTACATAATATCTATACAAAAAGGAAAAACAAATAAAACCCAAATAGAAGAGGATATGCTCTACTCGCCAACACTCCCCCTCAAGTTGGAACAAAGACGTCACGCATGCCCAACTTGTCAAGCGAGTTGAGAAAGATACTTGTAGAAACAGCTTTCGTAAGAACATCTGCTAACTGATACTCTGAACGGATGAAGGGGAAGGACACAATCTCCGCATCCAACTTTTCCTTAATGAAATTTCGATCAACCTCCACATGCTTTGTACGGTCATGTTGTCCAGGATTATGAGCAATTGCAATCGCAGCCGTATTGTCACAATATAACTCCATGGGTTTATTAGGCCCAAAACCAAGGTCTTTCAACAATCTTCTCAGCCATAGTAACTCAAATACACCATGGACCATTCCCCGATACTCAGCCTCAACACTAGATCTAGACACCACCTTTTGTTTCTTGCTCCTCCACGTAACAAGATTGCCACCTACAAACATAAACTACCCAGATGTGGAACGCCTATCTGGCTGAACCTGCCCAATCAGCATCTGTATACCCTTCTACATTTGTATGGCCATACTTGGAGAAAATTAACCCCTTGCCAGGAGTTACTTTCAGATACCTTAAAATACGAGTCACAGCCCCCATATGATCTACACTAGGAGAGTGCATAAACTGACTCACTATATTTCCAGCATACGCAATGTCGGAACGAGTATGAGCTAAATAAATCAATTTCCCCACAAGTCGTTGATAACGTTCTTTATCAGTCGGAACTTGATCCGGGATATATCCCCAACTTATGATTTTACTCACTATGGGTATCAATCGGTTTACAATCCAACATTCCAGTTTCAGCAAGTAAATCCAAAACTTACTTTCTTTGGGATAGAAAAATACCATGTTTAGATCTGGCAACTTCAATCCCAAGAAAATACTTTAAATCACCCAATGATTTCATCCAGAACTCAGAAGCCAGATACTTCTGAAGACTCTGATCTCTATATGATCATCTCCAGTCACAATCATATCATCAACATAAATAATTAAAGCCGTCAATTTACCTTTATGACGCTTCAGAAACAAAGTATGATCAGAGTTACTTTGCACATACCCAAACTTCTTCATAGATGCAGCAAATCTTCCAAACCACGCTCTTGGAGACTGCTTTAATCCATATAAGGATTTCCGTAGCATGCACACCACACCCTCCTTAGAAGTCACAGGGATACCCGCGGAGGATCCATATATATTTCTTCCTTGAGATCACCATGGAGGAATGCATTTTTGACATCAAATTGTAGCAGCGGCCAGTCACGGTTAGCAGCTAAGGATAAGAGTACGCGTACAGTGTTAAGCTTAGCTATTGGAGCAAAAGTCTCTGCGTAATCCACTCCATATGTCCTGAGTATACCCTTTTGCTACCAATCTTGCCTTGTAACGGTCAATGGAACCATCAGCCTTGTGCTTCAAAGTAAACACCCATCTGCACCCAACTGCCTTTTTCCTTTTGGTAAAGGAACTAACTCCCAAGTAGCATTCTTGTTCAAGGCTTCCATCTCAACATTCATCGCATTTACCCAGTTTTGATCAGATAGAGCATCCTGCAACTTAGTTGGCACACATACACTAGATAATTGACACAAATATGATGCATATGACTTAAATAAACGATGAGTTGACATATAATGGTTAATGGGGTATTTAGACTTGGCATGTATATAAGGAGAATATTGTACTTTAGGTTTCCCACGGGTAGTACGTGGGGGCAAAGAATAGGTAGGTATATCACTAGAAAGTACCTCATTATCACAACTTGATTGAGGCAATGGCAGGGGCAGAGAGGGGTATATTATCAATTTCATCTGTACGAGAGTCGCCAATATCACTGTTGTGTCCTTCTGAGAGAGGCTCGAAAACACCATCATTTTCTTCTGGCGATCGTCGTCGCTTCCTCGCTACCGGTCGCGTCACTCGTATCGGAACTGCTGTCGCTCATCGAGGCGGGCGACCGGTCGTTTCCTATGTGTGACCGGTCTTTTTCTTCTGACCGGTCGTTTCCTCACCTGCGACTGGTCGCTCTCATGTCAGTCCTGTAGTCCCAAGCTCGACACGAGCGACCGGTCGCGTCCTATGTGCGACCGGTCGTTTTCATTCTGTTCGGCAAAAAATTCCATATTTTCCACTCCGGAATTCTTCAATTCACTCCCCCTCTCCCCTTGAATTGAAGAAGAGGGAGAAACATAATAAGGTACTTCTTCATGAAATGTGACATCCAAAGTGACATGTACCTTCTGAGTAGGCGGGTGATAACACTTATAACCCTTCTGAGTAGTAGAATAACCAATGAAGACGCAGCGGAGAGCACAAGGATCAAGTTTACTTCTTTGATGAGAGTAAACATGAACATACGCAACACACCCAAACACCTTCAGAGGTAACTTAGAGACTGAAACCGGAGGAGTAAGAGCACATAACACATCAAGTTGAGTCTTGAAATCAAGAACCCGACTAGAAGTGCGGTTAATCAAGTAGGAGGCAGCTAAGACACCATGTCCCCAAAGATGATGGGAACAGACATATCCAACATCAGAGAGCGAGCAACTTCAAGTAATTGGCGATTCTTCCTTTCAGACACACCATTCTGTTAAGGTGTGAATGGAGTGGTAGTTTGGTGAATGATACCTTGATCACGAAAGAATTGAGCCAAGGTATGATTCATATATTCATCGCCATTATCAGTGCGAAATACTTTAACACGAGCATGGAACTAAGTAGACACCATGGCACAAAAGTCAGGAAGAATAGAGGCAACATTATTTTTCCCTAGACATCAGAATGTACTAACTCAAAAGGCAAAGCAGCTTTATTATTACTTAAAGGAAAAACAGGTACGGTGGCTCTTGGCCATTACACAAGTCTCACATTTGAAACTAGGCTCATCACACGAACTAAAAAACGAAGGAAACAAATGTCTAAGATAACCAAACGACGGATGTCCTAAGCAACGATGCCATAACCAAAGTTGTTGCTTGTCTTTGACACTACCACTCAGAGTTTTATTAGCGACACAATCACGAACCGCTGCAGCCGGCAACTGTAAGTAATATAACCCCCTATCCGTTTACCATGCCCAATCTTCTCGTGAGTCCTGAGATCCTGGAAAAAACAATGGGTAGAATAGAAGGTAGCAGAAGCGTTAAGTGTATCAAGTAAACGCCCAACAGATAACAGATTGCAATGAATATTGGGAACCAAGAGGGCATAAGACGGAGGTAAAGAAGGGGTAAGATGGATGGTACCTTCACCAGGAACTGGGGAAGGTAAACCATTAGCACTAGTAATATAGGGTTCACGGGGGTTATGCGACAACTCATCAAACATATTATCATTATAAGTCATATGATCAGAAGCACCAAGTATCAATTATCCATGTAGTAGAACCCGTACCTGGCATAGTATTGGAAGCACACAGATTTGCAGATGGAGCCGGAGGACGGGCCTCATCAGGAGTCACAGTGTAAGTGGCCTTGGGGCCATACATACGAGCTTTGTAGTCAGCAAACCAATCAGGATAACCATGCTCCTTAAAACACTTATCGGAGTAATGATTCCCATTACAATGGCGGCACTTAAGCAGGACCTTCAAGAGCGGTAGAGGTAGGGGCAGAAGGACGAGACCCAGAAGATCCAAACTTCCTAGACGGCGAGCGACCGGTCGGTGACGTGCTGGATCAACTTTGAGAGCCAGCGATCCTCCTCCAAGCATAGCGGACTGACGAGTATCTTCCTCCATGACCATGGCATAAGCTTCAAGAGGAGGGGGAACTAGACTAAGAGCAAGAATACGGCTACGAACACCATCATAAGGTGGATCAAGCCCGCCAAGAAAATCATAAACTCGATCGGCTTCAATTTATGAGTATGGATTGCCGTCGGAGTTGAAACAAACGAGAACTATTATGAGTCACAGGTATAGGTCTTCCGAGCAGCCTCCCATATATCATAGGCAGTATCACCATGTTCGAACAAGGCACGAACTGGTTTAGTCATGGAATTGAGAAGCCATGACTGCACCAGACAATTATCCTCCTCCCATTCAGCATAGGCGGCGGAATCTTGAGACGGAGAGGCTTCTTCCCATTGATCCAACTTGCCATACGACGACTAGTAATCGTAATACGCGCACCACGAGACCAAGAGGCATAATTGGAGCCATCCAATTTGTCAGATGTAAGCGGGGTAGAATAATCACGCGAGGGACGTGCCTCCTTCGGTGTAGACGCACTAGCACCAGTCACAACTATGGAATCATCACCCATGATAGCAGCGGAAACAAACACAACACGAAGCAGATACGATAAACACGGCACAGGCACGGGCACAAGAACCCTAAAAGAAAATTAGGGCACGAGAGTAGAACACGAGCACAAGAACCCTAAAAAGAAATTAGGGCACAGAGTAGAACACGGGTGGGCACAATACACAGGTTACCAGAAACCTGGCTCTAATACCAAGTCAAACAATATGGGTAGAATATTTTCAGATATATTTCATTCTCCGAAAGGAGGTATTTATAATACAGGTTACAAACCCTAGTAGGGAATAAGTGGAATCCTAATTACATAATATCTATACAAAAAGGAAAAACAAATAAAACCCAAATAGAAGAGGATATGCACTACTCGCCAACAGAAAATTTCTATTCAAAATTTCAGTTATAACTTATATCGATGTGCCAATGGGGTCTAACTGAGTGGAAAATGGCTTTGACTTGTAAGCTAGTGATCTCAAGTTTGAACCCCAATGACACCTTTGTAGTGTGTGTGAGAAAACCCCTCAAACTTATATTCATGTACAAATGTACGTACGCATGTATACACCTATGCACTAAGGCATGTACATAGCCATCCGTATATGTACATTAGGAAAAGATGACCAGTTTTGTTTTTTTCCAGGGAAAAAGATGACCAGTTAACCCCTCGGATAAATTTGGTTGGTGTACCATTTTTCTCGCAAAAGCTTAAGTTGGTAGGTTGAGAAGTTTACAAAATTTCTCATTAGTTCCATGAAATAAAAGAATTAGTTGGAACTTGTGAATCGTGATCCAGCATATTTTGGTTATATTACCCTAGAATTTTCAAAATGATTGATTTTTTATTTTTTCATACTACCCTATAGTTTCTTATTTGGGTAATTCACAATTTAGCAATTTTAGTACGCAATTGAGATAATTCTAGTAAGGAAGAGGAAGTTGGTGATGGTTGTAGTTACAGGGTGGTGATGGTAGAGGTGCTCTGGAGGAGTCAAGTGGTGGCGGGCATGAGAGTGGAGATGGTAATGGTGATAGTGGCAATGTGGGAAGAGGGGGGTTTGCGATGTGATGATCAAGGTGGTAGTTGTGATGGTAAGGTGGCGAGGTTATGAACCTGTGGTTGTGTGGCAGTAGTGACGGTGATGGCATGGTTGTAACATTTTTCTTATAATTTTCACTTTTGTCTTTGAATTATAGAATTAACACATATTTTGGAGAAATTTACAGTTGAGATTTATCACCCCATGTTCTAAGTTTGTATCCACATAGAATATATAAAATTTCTTCATATATAAACGTCAAACAAGGAAATTAGAATATGTATCAAATTCACTTGCAAACATTGAAATGCATAATCTTAGAAATTTATATGATTCAGTTTGAAACAATAATAACTTTTGTTTCTTTCCTTTTCTTAAAAATATACAGACATGCATAATCTCAAAACATGGAATCATATAAAAGTAAAAGAATGCACTAAACTCAGGCATAACTTTATCATCTTTCCTGCCGTGATTTTTCGTTTGGTTTTTGAGTAATTGATTTATATTACGAAGGAGACGAAGAGTGCGAGAGAAGGGAGGGAGATGGAAGGAAAAAATAAAAATAAAAATAAAAGGAAGGAACATTCAGCAACACAGATGGAAGAAGAAATGAGAATGGAGGAAGAGAGGGACGAAGGAGACGTTGAAGAAATGAAAATTATATGTATAATTTTTTTATAATTTTGGATTGATTTGACAATTATATCCTTGGATTTAACAGTTTTTTTAACAGAGGGACTATTTAAGAGCAACCATATTAACGTTAGGGACCATGAGTGATACAAAAAAACTTCAAAGATGCAATCTGATAGTTTCGCAAACGTCGGGGACGTTTTGTGATAAAAAGCCAAAAAAGTATAATGCAATACTTAGCTGGGAAAAGTTTATAAATTTATGCTTGCCGAAGGTTACTCAACATGGAGAAGATCTATTCACATCTACCCTATATTTAAAAATAAAATAAAATTGTGATACATAACATATGCATGGGTGTCTCATTCATTCCAACATTGTGATTAAACAATTTCTCTACACCTTTGGATTAATTGTTGTTTTCTTTGCTGAGTTTACAGCTTCTGGTTGTGAAAGGAAAAAACAATATGCATATACATTAACATATAATTTTGGGGCTGGGCACGGTTCGGGTCGGGTCAAATTTTGGCCGACCCGCGAGCCAAACCGAAAGAGAGCTCGGGTCTCAGGTTGGATCGGGTCTTGAGTGAAACCCGAAAGTAGGCTGAACCGAAAATGGGCTCGATTCTCGGGTCGGTTCTAAGGTTCTGATCGGGTTTGGGCTTGAGCCAATTTTTACCATTTTCAAAAGTCCAAATCTTTTTAATTTTCGGCAAAAAAATAGCCCAAATCATATTTTTTTAGCAAAACAAAGCCCAAATCATATTTATATTCAGCCAAAACCCCTTTTTTTGCTGTCAAATTGCCAAAACCTATTAAATTCTTATGAACAAGCCCAAAACCAATTTTTCAAACAGGCCATCCATTAAAGCCCATTTTGTTTTTCCTCACCCAAATCATATAAATTCAACCTATCTATAACCTTTTTTTTTAAAGTTTCTAAACTAAATCACAATCACAAGCATCATCCAACTATCAAATTAGTTGGTTCTTACATCCCATGACAAAAAATACAAGCAAAGCACCAAAATTATATTTTACATCCCATGACAAAAAAATACAAGTAAAGCAGCAAATTATATTTTACAACCCATGACAAAAAATACAAATAAAGGAGCTGCAGGTTTGAACAAATGATACTAATGACATATTATCACTTACCAAACAAATTCACGTGTATAAGGGAGCTGCAAAACAATACACTTGTATCAGTTAAAAATCACTCACCAGATCATAATCCAACTCAATACACGTTATAGCACAAATCAGTTATCATTCAAAACATCTTATGACTGGACATAACAACAAATAAGCAGAGAGTTTACTTCGTTATTTACTGCACCCTAATCACAAACTAAACATTTAGTGATTAGAAAAGTGAAAGCATTGATTGAAAGACAAGCTTTATTACAAGTTAAAATGAATCACAGACTAAACATTTTCAACTACGGAAATTAGAAATCACCAGGCAAAATCCTCTAAAATCTCACCAACCAATACTACAAGCCAACATTATGCAATTCTACATTTGCAATTAAGGCAGCCAACAAACACTTGTCCTCAGTCAATCACCATAGCCCTTAACCCAACATACAGACACTCATTAAAAAAAAATTTAAAAAAAAATCCCAAATTTATATTGTTCATATAAGCTTCAAATTGCAATTAGCTATGGAGGAACCTGAGGCTGAAGGCAAAAAATGCAAGATGGTAAACACACAACAAGAAGAAAACAAAATGCTTATATTGTGAAGAAGGATTTGAATAAATAAAATAAAAACTGGAAGGCAATACCTGTGGAAATTGGAACTCAACTGCACATGAATTTGTAACATCACAGAGGTGCACAAACAATTGTATAAAACAAGATTAGATACAAAAAATAACACCAACAACATTGGACTTTATTGGTATTCAAGACTTGAACAAACTAACCTTACAAACTTATGCCCCACGGAATTCATATTTTGGCATCAAGATTTGGTTCTTTTACTGCTTGAAAGAGCTGATATCTAGGCCCTGCAAGAACCCAACTTTTATATTGAAATTTTCTTCACTAGAAACTAGAGGCACACAACGATAGACTTAATCAGAACAGCATTAGTGATTAAAACAACAGCTTTCAATGAAAGTTTCAATATGAAAAGCCAGTCTAAAAAAATAATTATGCAGTGAAACAAAATACTTGAAACAAAATAATTATGCAGTGATTATATTCTTCTAGGGATAGTATTACTGTAAAAGATCATTGTAAAAGCATTGACTGAAAAGACTGAACCAAAGATAGAAAATTATCAAAATAGGAGAAAGACAAAAAAATTTGAAAACCCATGTCAAAAAAAGCTGAAAAGCTGAAAAGCTGAAAACCCATGTCAAAAAAAGCAAGACTGTTGCATCAAATCAAACCCAACTGGATGAAGTTTCTTGCATTTATCAGATTCTATTATTTTTCTTATCTTTTCCCACCTTTTCTCAGGCCTCAAACAGAATCCTAAAACCAGAGAGAACCTGAAGAAATTAGAGCAACAACAAGATGAAGAACTTGTAGAGAAATTTCGTTCTCACAATCAAGAGATGTTGCAGAGAGCTATAAATAGCAGTTAATACTGTGTGAGTTTCCAAGAGAGAGATATAATAAATAGGGGAGGGAAACAGGGTCCAAAAGGACAACACATGCATAGTCCACGCTTGAGAAGAGTCTCAAGTCAAGCCCAACGAACCTCTAGAGAAATTGATGATTGTTAAGCTATTTTATTTTCCATGATCATAAGTCCATCTGATATAGGTATGATTTTCAAAATAAATAAAAAAACCCTAGAATGTACAGAGGAGTGAGAGAATTTACCTTCGGCAAGGGAGGTGGTTGTCGCGGCTGCCTCAAGCGTGCAAGTATTAGAACTGATCGGGTTTGTGCTGTGCGTGCCTGAAACAGAGAGGAGTGATGTGGGTTAGGCTTAGGTCGACGAGAGAGAGAGAGAGAGAGAGAGAGAGACAAGAGATGATACCTAGCGGCAGACGACAGATCGAGAGATCGATGAAGGAGCGACGCTGATGTTGTCGCTGAAAGATCCGAGGTGGATTGAAGATCTGAGCTTCGGTGAGGTCGAGAGAGAGAGGCACCGCACGCAGCCCCTTAGGTCAAAACCAGAGAAAGAAAATGAAAATAGAAGAAAGAAGAGAAGACTAAGTGAAAGTGAGTGAGAGTCGCGTGCGAGAGGTTACGGGAAAAAAAAAATAATTTAGTGAGGGATCCGCTGCAAGCAGCCTCACATGGATATTTTTTTGGCCAATCAAACGACGCCATGTGTAACATATATATATTTAAATATAATCTGGTTCGGTTCAGGTCCACCGGTTCTGAAAAAATTAGAACAGAAGAGCCGAACCGTTGACTTTCGGTTCGGTTCAGGTCCATGTTTGACTTTTTCAATTTGGTCAAAAAACATTCTTTTTCCTTTCCTTTCGATTTGATTGATTTGATTTATCAGTTTATTGGTTTTTATGCCCACACCCTAGATAATTTATTGAACAATATATATGAAGCATAGAAATGCTATAACAAGAGAAAAGGGATTAGTGTAACCTGGTTTCTGGCTTGTGAAACCAAGAGAGGGATCAAAATCCGCTCACAAGCAAGGCACAGCTTGATCGTCGTTGTTCTTAAAGTCGTAGCCGCCTCCTATACGAATGTTAGAATGGCCTACGTCTTTAAAAACAACCCCTACTCTACAAAAAAAATTTATCCGCTATGCACGCCATCCTTCTTTTTTTCTTTTTTGGTCTCAACCATCCTTCTATTTATACTCCAGAAAACAAACATTCCTACTCTCTCTCCAAAAGTAGGAATTTTTATTTTTACTTTTGGTTTACCGTCCCAGCTGAGGCAAAAAAGTATGGATAGTTTTTCTTCTTCTTTGGGTTAAGGAAATATAACTCTTAATTTTTGTGATGAACATGGAAGTTATTCTCCATTTGGATGAAGGAATTGAAAATTACATAGAATTCTAAAATGAAGAAATTTAGATTTTCATCATTTCAATTTCTGGCAATTAAAGATTTCAGTATTCGAATTTATGTATGTCGAATTTTGTAAATGACATAATTTTGTAAAGAATAATGTTACTCTTATCACATTCTCATACCACTTTGTCTAGCAGATGAGGTGGACAACCACATCAATTAAAATTAATTTAATCTTTTTTTTTTATTTATAATTTATTGACATTTTTTAATTGATATGGCTATCCACTTCATCTGCCACATAAGGTGGCCTGGAAATGTGGTATACAAATGTGTCACTATAGAAATTGTGAAATGACGCCTATTTTGGTGGAAATTAAACTTAGGAATTTGATGTCCAAATTTCCACGATTTTTTCCACGCATCATTTAATAAATTCCGCGCTTAAGTTGCCAAATATGGGAATTGTCAATTTCTCATATTAAATTCCCAACTTTTAGCTAAATTATGAGTTATTTTCACTCATCCAAACGGAGGGAGTTATAGATTTTTTCATTTTCATTGAATATAGTGCATGCAACTGGAAAATTTATGTTCAAAATTTCAGTTATAACTTATATCAATGTGCCAACGGGGTCTAACCCAGTGGAAAATAGCTTTGACTTGTAAGCCAGTGGTCTTAGGTTTGAACCCGATAACACCTTCGTAGTGTGTGTGAGAAACCCCCTCAAACTTATATCCATGTACATATGTACGTACACATGTATACATCCATGCACTAAGGCATGCACATAACTATCCGTATATGTACATTAGAAAAAGATGACCAGTTGACCCTGCGGATAAATTTGGTAGGTGTACCATTTTTCTCGCAAAAGCTTAAGTTGGTAGGTTGAGAAGTTTACAAATGTTTCAAGGATGTATGACATCTGTTGTTGAGTCTAATGAATTTAAAGAGAATTGATCAGTGTCTCCAATTTTATATTTTCGAGCTATTTAATGAACGTATAAAGAGATGATAGCTGTAGCTCGTACCTGAGCTTTGCTCACATACAATTCGGCCGAGTCTAAGCCCACCGTGAAAGCCCACGTGGAAGCCACAAGTTGGAGAGGTCCAAAGTCTTTGTCTATTTAGGAAAACTCTCACCTTATAGAGAAATTTATAATAAACCTAGTTTCTAGCACTACTTTTGAATAAATTTAAGGGTTCTTCGAATCTAAGTTCAAAATCTCTAGCCATAATTAGTTTTTTTTTTGTTCGAGAAAGATGATAATTCCATAAAGGGTAATGCTAGGGAGACCATCTATTTGTATCATATTTGTGTACCAACTGATGTGGCTGTTGAGTTGGCTATGCCACATCATTAAATGAGCTATTAATATTTTATTATTATTATTATTATTTTCACCCTTCACTTTACAGAAACCTAAACGATAGGATAAACCATGCGCCCTTCTTGAACTTCCTGCAACTTAGATCGTCAATCAGTTGATTTGCCAGCCTACTCCTTCAGATTCATGTTCGCTCTCCCATTCTACTCACTGGTCTAGAGAGAGAGCATTTCTTAGCTGAGTTTTCAAGAGCAAGTTTTGATAGATGTATAAAACAACATTTCTTGCCCATTGATATAGGATGTATAAAACAACATTTCTTGCCCACTGATAACATAATATGTCTTTTATCAAAGATGTACTTAATTCTAACTATTACATAATTAGTTGGCTTTAAGGGCATATTTCTAATAGTTGTTTGATTATAAAATTATTATTGACGTTCTCGAAAAGTCATTATGCACTTCTTGTCCCTTTATTTAAAATCTTAATAGGAATGCATATCTTTCCACCAAATATATTTTTCTTGACCTCTCCAAATTTCCTCTTTTATTGACCATATTTAGAGGTGTGAAACGGGTCGTGTCGGGCCCGCCCATTTAATAATAAAAATGTAGTAAAAAGTCAGAAGAAGTCTTAAGTTCGATTTCTCATTTTCATTGATAATAAAGAGTAGTTTAAGAAAAAACATACAATTCTAAAAATTAAAACAAAAAAGGGATACAAGGAATGAATTATAGAAACTAACCGGCAATTAAGATGTGGGGCCATCTCAACCATCTAACTACTGATTTTAACAGTCAAGATCGACTTAGGACCATATTTCATGTCGCAAATGGTCCTTGAGGTTTACTAAATTATCACATTTCATCCCTAACTTTTTTTTGTGACACTAATGGTCTTAAGGTTACACTATACACATCAAAATGGTCCCTGCTGTTAGTTTCCATCAAATTTTCTGTTAAATTGTTGACATGGCACATGTGTGGAGCCCACACATCCAATGGTATAGAGCCACATGGTTTTAATATAATATAATATATTTTAAATATTTTTAAAACTTAAAATTCATTAAATAAATTAAAAGCAACTTAATTTATATATATATATATATTTTAAATATCTTTCATGCTCTGTTAGAGAGAGAGAGAGAGAGAGAGAGAGAGAGAGAGAGAGAGAGAGAGAGAGAGAGAGAGAGAGAGAGAGAGAGAGAGAGAGAGAGAGAGAGAGAGATTTAAAAATATATAAAAAAAGATTTAAGTTGCTTTTAATTTAATTTTGTATATGGATTTTAAGTTTTAAAAATATTTAAAATGTATTATATTATATTTAAAGCCATGTGGTTCTACATTATATGGATTTGTGTCTTATAAAATCAATGAACACAGTACTTCAAGAAAGTACTAAAATTTCAATAATTTAATTCAATGGTCAAATGATATCGGATTCAAGTGATTTTTTATAAAGATAATCTTTGAATGAATATCTACAAAATAGACGGTTTAGATTACTAAAATACAATCCAGAGTAGGGCCTATAAAGGTGTCTCTCAAATAAGATTATTATGATGGTAATTTTTTTTCAAAATATAGATAAATGCATGATCTCTAAACACAGAGACTTGAGATCCTAGAATATTACAACAAAACTTTCTGAAATATTAAAAAAGAGATATTACATCATTTTAACCTTATAAATGTTGGATCAAGAATAATTGAACGGTTAAACGTGTCTGCTACTTTAAGGTGGTGTCTTGACCGAGTCTTTTTTTTTTTTTGGGTGGCTTTACGAGTTCAGGAGGCTGGAGATACAACAGCAGCCACACAACTACACAAGTATCTCCCGTCAATGCGCTTCAATTCTGAAGTCTTCCAAGTCTTCTTGATTGATGGGCCCTGGGAGCTGGGACTTTCGGACATATTATCTTTTTCCAATATCAAGAAGGCTGGAGATACAACAGCAGCCACACAACTACACAAGTATCTCCAGACAAGTAATTTAAAGCATAATAAGGATGTTATTAATGCAATTCCAAGTATTTATGCGTGTGAGAATGATAATGCAATTCCAAAGTCTATGTCTTTTGGTTTGGACGAATTGTCAATATATATAGAAGTTGGATACCTCTTCATCCAACAATATTATAACTGTTTAAATAGATTCGAATTTTAGATAATAATTTTATTCTGAAAATGAATTTCTAATTAATAAAAGTAAATATTAATTAAATCAACAATATATTCGAAGCCCAAACCAAGATGAGTACCAACTTTGCCTCAACTACCCTATTTAGTATGTCTAAATAGTCATCGCTACAAATAATCACACAAAATTGAAATAATAAAAAAATTAGGCTTATTATCACAAAAGGTCCCTGAGGTTTACGAAACTATCAGATTGCATCCTTAATATTTTTTTGTGTCATTGGTGGTCCTCAAGGTTAGTATGTGTAATCACAAATGGTCCCCCGGCCGTTAGGTTCCGCCAAAAACCGTTAGTTTGCTGACGTGGCATATATACATATCACAAAACATCCATGAGGTTTACACATCTATCACAAATGGTCCCTGCAAATTTTTTTAATTTTTTAATTTAAAATTCATAAAATTTTGTTTTTGTTTTTTATAATATTTAAAAATATATATTGTATTTTAAATACATATTATACTATATTTTTGAAGATAAGGGCTCCACATATATGCCACACCAACAAACTAATGAAGTTTTTTTTAAAAATAATCTAAAATTCATAAAATTTAAAAATGAAAAAACCATTTATATAAGGATTTTAACCTTGAGGATCATTTATAAACCCTAAACCCTTGATTTTTTTAATTTTTTAATTTTATGAATTTTAAATTAATTTATAAAAACTCCATTAGTTTGTTGATGTAGCATATATGTGGAACCCACATCTAAAATAATATAGTGTCATGTATATTTAAAATACAATGTATATTTTAAAATAATTTAAAATTCATAAAATTTAAAAAAGAAAACCAAAATTTTATGAATTTTAAATGAAAAAAATTAAAAAAAATTGCAGGACCATTTGTGATACAGGAGAGAGAGAGAGAATCCTTTGGAAATTAACAAGTCGTGTATGTACATTTGGAAATTAAGAATCCACACATAAATCACACGCACACTGCCAAATGCCATTTCATTGTCAAGTCCCACGTTGGTGTTGTTTGATTATAAAATCATTATTGACGTTCTCGAAAAGTCATTATGCACGTCTCCTCCGTTTGTTTAAAATCTTAATGGAATGCATATCTTTCCACCTAATATGTTTTTACCTCTCCAAATTTCCTCTTTCCACCTATATTTAGAGGTGTCAAATGGATTGTGCCAGATCGGCTCATTTAATAAACAGGATGTACTGAGTCCGCCTATTTAAGTTAAAAAATATAGCAAAAAAGTCAGAAAATGTTTAAGTTTGATTTCTCATTTTCATTGATAGTAAAGAGTAGTTTAAGAAAAAACATACAATTCTAAAAATTAAAACAAAAAAGGGATACAATGAATGAATTATAGAAACTAAACGTCAATTAAGATGTGGTGTCATCTCAACCATCTAACTGTTAATTTTAACGGTCAAGATTGGCTTAGGTCCATATTTCATGTCTTAGTCCGTCTCCAATTATGGGCTAGGCCCAATGCAGAGCTACAATTTAATCCTCCAAAATATTATTATTTTGAAGAATAGTATATGAGTAAATTTTTCCATATCCAATCATGTATTACTATATTTTAAGGTCCTACATATTTTATTATTTTGGAAAAATTCTGGTACAAACATTCATACAATCAACTACTATATATTGTTTAAATTAATTAAACTACTATTTAGGTTTTTTAGATAAATGAGTGTGGAAAGTTGTGAATAAGTAGAGAAAGTGACCAAATTTGTAAGAAATGAGAGATGAAATGAGTGAATTTTTTTTGAAGAAATTTAAAGATATTGATAAACATATTTTAGGTTTTTAAATTTTTTTTTTTTAAAAAAAAAGCCCAACGGCTATGTTTGAAAATGTTCTTGAACTTTCCAAATGTTATGACCCCCCAAGGGTTAGAACAAGTTTTTTTTTTAATAACATTTTTTAAAAGAAAAAAACGAATTTAAAACATTCCAAACTTAAAAAAGAAAAAAAAACCAGTAAAATCAATCTGCCCGTTGTTTTCAGTTGCATGAAGTCCTTCCTTTTATGTAAGTAGTGTTAAATTATATAACAAACTGGGTCTTAAAATTGCACATATTTTATAACCACATAAATTTCACACTTCATATACAAACATTAATAGGTGGATTATCTTAAACAACAGTGTATTCCTCTTAGACAATATACAAACATTAATTAATAATGGAGAAAATGGACAGTCCTCCAACACATGAAATCACACAAGCTAATAGTTGCGATAATACAAATACTGATTAATTGGTCCTCTTAAACACCTGCAGCCGCATTCTCCTCGGAATCTTTTGAAGCATTACGTGAAAAGGAGCGACTACGGATAATTTTCTGGAGACATGATTTTGACCTAAAGTAGGCGGACCGCAACTTCTTCACCATCCAGATGAGAAAGCGAATAGTGTTCATCACACTACTGAACATCACCAGCAACCCAATCCAAAGATAAAAGCATGCTTGGCTTATTGTTATAACTGAATCAAATAGGCGGAATTAAGTTGCTTTTGATATAAGAGAACACATGGAGAGGGAGAGAGAAAGATATTTAAAAATATATAAAAAAAGATTTAAGTTGCTTTTAATTTATTTTTTTATATGGATTTTAAGTTTTAAAAATATTTAAAATGTATTATATTATATTTAAAGCCATGTGGTTCTACACCATTGGATGTGTGGGCTCCACATATGTGCCACGTCATCACTTAAACAGAAAATTTGACGAAAGCTAATAGCATGGACCATTTTGATGTGTTAATGCTAATCTTAAGGACCATTAGTGTCACAAAAAAATGTTATGGACAAAAGATGATAATTTCGCAAACCTTAGGAACCATTTGTGATAAAAAAAACCTTTAGAAAAATTATGGTACAAACATTCATATATTCAACTACTATATATTGTTTAAATTAATTAAACTACTATTTAGGTTCTTTAGATAAATGAATGTGGAAAGTTGTGAATAAGTAGAGAAAGTGGCAAAATTTGTAAGAAATGAGATGAGTGTGAAATTTTTTTCTTTTAAAGAAATTTGAAAATATTTATAAACATATTTTAGGTTTTTTTTATAAAAAAAAAAAGCCCAACGGCTATGTTTGAAAATGTTCCAAATGTTATGACCCCCCAACGATTAGAACAAGTTTTTTTAATAACATTTTTCCAAATGAGAGATGAAATGAGTGTGAATTCAGTTGCATGAAGTCCTTCCTTGCTCAGACCTACACCTGATTCGTCCTCTAGTTGGCAGCACAAGAACTTTATTTATGTAAGTAGTGTTAAATTATATAACAAACTGGGTCTTAAAATTGCACATAAATTTCACAGTACATAGTAGATGGATTATCTTAAACAACAGTCTATTCCTCTTAGACATTATACAAACATGGCTTAATAACGGAGAAAATGGACAGTCCCCTCCAACACATGAAATCACACAAGCTAATAGGTGCGGATAATACAAATACTGATTAATTGGTCCTCTTAGACACCTGCAGCCGCATTCTCCTCGGAATCTATTGAAGCATTACGTGAAAAGGAGCGACTCCTGAGGATTTTCTGGACACCTGATTTTGCCCTAAAGTAGGCGGACCGCAACTTCTTCACCATCCAGATGAGAAAGCGAATAGTGTTCATCACACTACTGAACATCACCAGCAACCCAATCCAAAGATAAAAGCATGCTTGGCTTATTGTTATAACTGAAATAAAATAGGCGGTTGGGACCACCAAATACAGAACCTGTAGGTAGGTAAGCACCATGAATGTGAGGGTGACACACATGGCCATTGACAAGAGCCACTTACATATCCGATTATGGAAAGCATATCCACTAACTAGCAAAAGGGTGACGCTCACCGAAGCAAGGAACGAGATGGTGTTGAACTTTATGAAGAGGCGGAAGTCATTCTGGATAGGCGTAGCCTAACACGCAGTTTCAGCTACACATACTTCTTTTTCGCTGCAATTGCGGCCTCTAAGTGGAAAGGAAGAGTTTGTGTTATTTTCTTGCCAAACACCACCTGGTGGGCTAATTACAGCTTGGAAAGTCATGGTTGAGATCACGGTTGCCACAACCATCAGCATGCCACGCGAGTCTTCCAACCATTGTTTGGGATATTTAAAGCATTTAGTCAATTTCTTCTTCCACCCCTTTGCTCCTTTTTTCTTCTTTGCACTTGGATTTGGTGATGGTTCAGGAGGAGCTGGAGAAGGAGGAGGAGGAGGGACGATATCATTTTCATTATTAATTTCTAAGACATCTGACATGATTGGAAGAACCGGTCGCCTCCAGAAACGACCGGTCGCCTGCACGAACGACGGTCGCCTTCTAGAAACGATCGTCGCTTTTGCACAGAATCAAAATGGCAGAAACGACGGCCACCTTCAGAAACGACCGGTCGCTTTTGGCAGAGAAGAAACGACCGCTCTCCAGAAGCCACGGGTACCGCGTCGAGACTTGAAACTGGATATTTGGACAGCGATGAAGATACATAAAAATTATCGTTCTTATTTGGTGAAAATCCCAGGGATGACAATCCGGATGTTTGCTGTGATCAACTACAAAATACAACTCATTCTTCTCAACCATCGGACCAATCGTCTCGTGATGAAGAAACACTCGAGGTAATTCCCGAACCACCTAATCCTATACCATACACTCTCCCACCTAGGACCACTAGAGGAAAACCCAAACCTCAATATTGTCCTGACCTTGCCTGCCAAGTCTAAATATCCCATTAATAACCATGTTTCAACTCATAGATTGTCAAAGTCATATGCATCATTTGTCAATCAATTATCTACTGTATGTGTTCCAAATAAGTGGCAGGATGCTATAACAGATTCCAGATGGGCTGAAGCAATGGCAATTGAAATGGAAGCTCTGGAAAAGAATTCTACATAGGAAATGGTTCAGTTACCACAATGGATGAAACCAGTTGGATGTCGGTGGATATACATGTTAAATACAAAGCTGATGGATCCATAGACAGATACAAAGCTCGATTAGTAGCCAAAGGGTATACACAAACATATGGAATTGACTACCATGAGACATTTGCACCTGTTGCCAAGATCAACACTGTTCGTGTTCTCATATCATTGGCTGCAAATCTTGATTGGCCACTACCGCAGTATGATGTAAAGAATGCATTCCTTCACGGGGACTTGCAAGAAGAAGTGTATATGGAACCACCATCCGGGATCTCTACGACATTCGGCCTCAACACCGTTTGCAAGCTGAGAAAATCATTATATGGGCTCAAGCAGTCGCCACGAGCTTGGTTTGGAAGATTCACTGATTCCATGAAGCGCTTTGGATACTCTCAGAGTCACTCGGATCACACTTTATTCTTAAAGCGTCGTGGTAACAAATGACGGCTCTTATCATCTATGTTGATGATATGGTGGTTACCGGTAATAACAATGAAGAAATGAAGAATCTCCAGAAGCTCCTTGCTAGTGAATTTGAAATGAAGGAATTGGGTGAGTTACAATATTTCCTTGGCATAGAAGTTGCTAGATCAAAACATGGCATATTTCTATCCCAACGAAAATATGTGTTAGATTTGCTGGCAGAAACTGGAATGCTTGATTGCAAGCCAGCTGACACACCTATTGAGCAGAACCACAAGATAGGGATGTATCCAGATCAAGTACCTCCTGACAAAGAAAGGTATCAAAGATTAGTTGGGCGACTGATTCATCTGTCACACACACGCCCCGACATAGCTTTATGCTGTGAGTATGGTGAGTTAGTTTATGCATCAACCGAGTGAGACACACATGAATGGAGTAACTCGGATTCTGAGGTACTTGAAGGCTGCCCCTGCAAAAGGATTAATGTTCTCCAAACATACACATATGTACCCGGAAGGATACACAGATGCTGATTGGGCAGGATCCATCAGATAGACGTTCTACATCTGGATACTTTACATTTGTGGGTGGCAACTTAGTCACTTGGAGAAGTAAGAAGCAAAAGGTTGTGGCTAGATCTGAGTGCTGAAGCAGAATTTAGGGGAATGGCTCAAGGAGTGTGTGAATTGCTCTGGTTACGGAGATTACTGAAGGATCTTGGAGTTAAACCATTAAACGCTACAAACTTGTACTGTGACAATAAAGCTGCTATAGAGATAGCACATAACCCAGTACAACATGACCGTACCAAACATGTGGAAGTAAAGGGACACTTCATCAAAGAAAAGCTTGAAAGTGGTATAATTAAGTTTCCGTTTGTAAACTTGGAAAACCAACTTGCCGACATTCTGACAAAGGCCGTATCAAGTAAAGTTTTCTATGCCTCACTTGACAAGTTGGGCATGCGTGATATCTTTGCACCAACTTGAGGGGGAGTGTTAGTCAAAGTCATGATAGTTAGGCAAGTCATAATTAGGCAAGTCATAGTTAGGCATGTTTACATTTCCATGTTTTAGGAAACACAAATCCTGGAAATACTCCATGATTTGTATTCTTGTTTGTAACTAATAGTTAGCCTTTCTACATTTTGTATATATAACTCCAAGATAGCAATACAAGAAAAAAGAAGAGGAATTCTCTGCAAAACATCTCTTATTCCTCACTCTTTACTCCACTGAACACCTTGGCTCGTCACGTCTCTCTTCCTCCAGTCCTCAAGTTGCCTCCTCGCATATTTGGTTGTGTTGTATATGCTCATGTTCCATCTCATCAAAGAAGTAAACTGGACCCTTGTGCCATTCGTTGTGTGTTCGTTGGGTATGGATCAAATCAAAAAGGATACAAGTGTTACCATCCTCCTACTCGCAAGCTCTTTGTCACTATGGATGTCACATTCCATGAAGATTTATCATACTTTAAAGCTTCTATGCCCCTTCTCTCCAGGGGGAGAGGAGGAATGAAGAGAAGGAAAAAAAGGTTCAAACGGTTCAAGAAGAAATTCAAGTCTGTTCAAAACCGACCGGTCGTCCGGACCTCAACGACCGGTCGTTTTAGGACGATTTTTAGTGTTGTTGGAGCACGACGACGGGTCGTGAGGTCCGGGACGATAAATGTAACAAACCATCTTTTGCCATTGGAAGAGACTTTAGCAGGACCCCAAACATCAGAGTGAACCAAATCAAAAGGAAATTCTGTCTTATTATCACTTAAGGGAAAAACGGTTCGATGGTTTTTGGCCAATGCACAGGTTTCACACTGAAACTGGTGATTATCTGAGCCACGAAACAAAGACGGAAACAAACGTTGAAGATAGCCAAATGATGGATGCCCTAGACGACGATGCCAGAGCCAAATCTGGTGTTGATTACGAGCTTGTGAGCTGGAACCATGAGTATGAGCTGCCCTTGGTGGTGAAGATACCGTCAAGGAATACAACCCCCTCTTCGTTTACCATGCCCAATCGTCGCGTGAGTCGTGAGGTCCTGAAAAATACAATGGGAAGGATAGAACGTGGCATAACAATTATGTGAGTTAAGTAATTTTCCAACAGACAACAAATTGCAATTGATGGAGGGAACAAGTAGTGTATGAGATAAAGATAAGGAATGGGAAAGTGATATAGTTCCTTCACCAGCAACATTAGAAGGAACTCCATTGGCACTAGTGATGTAAGGATGACGAGACTTAGAAGATAATGTGGAAAACATAGTAGAGTCAAAAGTCATATGATCAGTGGCACCTGTGTCAATTATCCATGTAGTGGGTCGTGTACCTGATTCGGAGTTAGAGAGTAGGGTGGAAGATGGAGAAGCACCGGTAGTTATAACACTTGCGGGACTTGAGAGCATCCCACCACTCTGGATAACCATGAAGCTTAAAGCACTTCTCAACAAGATGATTACCACCACAATGAGTGCACTTCTGAGTTCCCTTTGCATCATCAGTTTTGGGACCCGGGGGGAATCCGGAGGACGTACGGTGTGGTGGTCGATAGGGCTTGACCGCCATTGCACTTCCCCCACCAAGCATGGAGGATTGGCGGTTATCTTCTTCTACCACAAGTGCATAAGCTTCAATGACTGTTGGAAGCGGGTTCATAGCAAGAATCCGACTACGAACAGAATCAAAGTTGGGATCGAGTCCTCCCAAAAAATCGTACACACGTTCAACTTCAAGTGCTAGTTGATGAAGAGCCACATCATCGGGATTGGTATGTTTGCAGGGACAGAGGCTGTCAATTTCCTGCCATATGATGTGTAACTTTTCATAGAAGACATTCACAGGCTCACCATTTTGAGAGGTGGTGACGGACTGCGACGAAGTTGGTACAACTTGGAGCTATTCTGAGTAACAGTGTAAGTCTTCCTAGCTGCATCCCACACAGGCATAAGCCGTTGAGCAATGATCAAATAAGGCACGTACATTTTTGGTCATGGAATTGAGGAGCCATGACTGCACCAAACAGTTGTCTTCATCCCAAGCTTCAAAGCTAGGATCATCAATGGCAGGTGCAATTTTTTTACCATTAATGAAACCAGCCATACGACGAGCGTGATGGCCAAGCGTACACTACTAGACCATGCAGGATAGTTGGACCCATCCAACTTATCAGGAGTAATTTGAGAGTAATCATGAGAGGACCGGAGTGGTGGAGTTGTGGAGTCGATTTTGGTGGAGTCGATCTTAGAGGAGTCGCAGTGGAGTTGATGGTGTCATCCATGATGTAAATAGATGAGAGATTGGTGCTGGAAAGAGGAAAAGAGATGCAGCGAAAGATAGTTTAGAACTTCAGCAAACAAAAGCACAAACAAAAGAATTGTGATCATAGTCAAATTCAAGGCAAGGCAAAGTATGAGCAAGTGTAAGTAGAGGCAAGGCAAGGGTAGAGGTAGGAGCAATATAGCAGCAAAGTGTGAGCAAGGGTAAGTAGAGATTAGGCAAGGATAAGGTTATGCAGAGGCAACCAAAATCGATTGCTCTGATACCATGCCAAATATAGTGTAATTGAGAGAGTAAAGAGTGAGGAATAAGAGATGTTTTGCAGAGAATTCCTTCTTCTTTTTTCTTGTATTGCTATCTTGGAGTTATATATACAAAATGTAGAAAGGCTAACTATTAGTTACAAACAAGAATACAAATCATGGAGTATTTCCAGGATTTGTGTTTCCCTAAAACATGGAAATGTAAACATGCCTAACTATGACTTGCCTAATTATGACTTGTCTAACTATGACTTGCCTAATTATGACTTGCCTAACTATCATGACTTTGACTAACACCATTAACAGCAGTCGCTTCTGCTCTTATAACAGCGAAGGAGAGCAGGTAACGTACGGTCTACACAAGCATGTACACTTTCTGTGTTAATTTGGTGAAAATTATGCTCTTTTACCAATTTTTTTTTTTTATTGATAGTATAAATATATGAAAGATTAATTTGAATCTTGTATACGTTAAACCATGTTTTTCTTATTTAAAACTTTTATACTTACCAAAAATTAATTTTTAAATTATATAATTAGCTTTTCAACATTTTAGATAACCATTAAATAAGGTTATCTTCTGCTAAAGACCTCTGTTGTCTTCGTAATTTCTGGGTTTAAGGTTTCTGATTTCCTTTGTCACAAGGTAGATAACTACTTAAGATTTCAAGAGTGAAATTAACATCATCAGGATGTAAAAAATTTATAATATAAAAATAAAACTTTCCAGAAAACCATAATGAAGTTGAAAAGAAAGAAAAATCATAAAACTTTATCACCAAAGACTATCTCAACGCATTTTCTGTAAGTAAACATGTCATAAAAGGAAAACTATAATCGTACGTGAGAAAAAACACACATAGACAACTATGTACACACATACAGATATATATATTCATACCTGAATTTGCCCTCGCATCAAAGCTGAACCTGCAGGATGGTCATAGCAGCATTAGAGCCATCTTTTGAGTTGAGGAACTCACCATCGTCTCTCACCAGTTGAACCAGAAATTTCAAGCACTCTAACTGGTTATATTTAACACACAAGTGCAAAACAGTTAATCCATTATCAACCCTAAGGAAAATGGAATCATGATTTGCATGTGTCAACTTCTTGAGGACCTCAACAAGTCCTCTCATGGCAGCATAGTGAAGAGGGATTCTTCCCTCCTCATCACGACACGAGCACGCGCCACGATATACAAGGAGCAAAGCATGGACGATCTCCTTGTGAACCTCAGGAGAAGCCAAGTGCAAAGGTGTGCTTCTAAAGGAGTTCAACGCTTCTGAAGTTCTGGAATATGAGTGAGAAGGGTTTTGGTAATTTCAAGGTGGCCTAACGAAGCCGATATATGTAAGGGTGTAAGAGTTTTGGTGGTCAGCAAGGTCCTGGTGCAAGGTTTCTAAGAATATGTGGGTCTTTTTCTATCAATGCGTTTAAGGATTCTACACACCCAGGCCATGCTGCCTTATACACTTCATCTTCACCATGTCTAATGATCACCATCTCCATTCTCTCTCTCTCTCTCTCTCTCTCTCTCTCTCTCTCTCTCTCTCTCTCTCTCTCTCTCTCTCTCTCTCTCTCTCTCTCTCTCTCTCTTTCTTTTGGTTTGGACGAATTGTCAATATATAGAAGTTGGATACCACTTCATCCAACAATATAATAACTGTTTAAATAGATTCGAATTTTAGATAATGATTTTATCTGAAAATGAATTTCTAATTAATAAAAGTAAATATTAATTAAATCAACAATATATTCCAAGCCCAAACCAAGATGAGTACCAACTTTGCCTCCACTAGGCCCATACCCTATTTAGTATGTCTAAAACGTTGATGCTTATAAACCATGAAAGGAAACAACTCCCTTCTAATGTGGGACTAAGTGAAAATGTATTTTCCTATACAAACACTAACAATACCCCACATTTGTATTGGAAAATTATAACGTGCATATTTGAGAGAAAACTTAGATATAACATACATCAGGAGAGGTGTGTTTTGTACTTGAACCTACCTTAGTGAATACTTATTGAATTTACTAGGTGACGCAAGTGAATATAAAATCTTGAACTTGTTGCCCTATTGTAGTACACTAAGACAACAAATATCACATATTTTACATCTTAACATACCACTTATTCCTATGTTTGTGTTTGTTTTGGTCTTAAACAAATCCTGGATTCATAAGAACTTTAGAGAATTTAGTCATCTCATTCTCATAAATGCAACCCCACATTTACCCCTACATAGGTAACGTTGACTAAGAATAGTCTGCCCTATTCCTCTTGATTTCAAGAAATCAACATCATTAAACTTTCATGCCCTTATAGACTTCTTGCAGACAACACCTAAGTGAGGTGTAACCAGCAGGCTCCTCGGTGAGGTGCTGTGTTCGATGCTCGTATGTGTAAAGAACCCCTTGGGGAGAGTTTTAACCTTAACCCCTCCCGGCTCGGAGTGGTTGCACACTTTGCCACCATTTTGTAACCAAAAAATTGAAATTAAGAGTGCACTTATATAGTTGTGATCAATGTGCGTCAATGCACTTTTTTATTTTTTATTTATTCATATTTCATTAATAGGGGTACAATTGGGAAACTAAACGAAATTTATTTTCTATTCCTACTCAAAAGAAACATGAGAAATGAAATAAAGTGATATTTCGGGTTACTTTCCCTATTACTAAACATGGGAAATGAATCATCATTTCCCATCCCTTGGAAAATAACATGGGAAATGATTTTCCATCAAATCCATTCCGTGAACAAAACGGGGTCTGAAAGTCATTCAGCATTAAATTAAGCTCACATTAAATCAGCAAATATAATATCTCGGAGGAATATCTGTTATCTATTGGTGTTGGGCTTTAGACCTATGTGGGTCGCTATTAATAAAAGCCAGGGGCCCACACGCCTGAGCATTGCGAGGTCCCTGTGGGCACACGGCGTAATTAGCTCTCAGCAAAAAGCTCAGGAAGAATCCCTGGTCTCAAGAACAGCCATAGGTAACAAGATTCCTCCGTCAGATATTTATTATTTTATTTTCAGAAATATACAGTGAGCAATATTCGAATTAGATCCTATGGTCACACTTATTCAGAGATTTAGTAACCCCACGGGCCAAAACTCCAGGAAGTCCTGGTAACTGCATGATCCGCATGTTCTCAAGGTCCAGCAGAAAGCCTACGGCTCAGCCGTCAGCCTGGTCACCAATTATTATTGGCGGTCTAATTGAATAACCAAAACCCTTTGATTAAGCAAACAACCAATCAGATTATCAAAGTCAACTACTCCCTAATCACAACCTTTGCTCTATCACCAAGCAAGCCCCAAAGTCTAAAGGGAAAATGACCACGCAACATCACCAAACGAAAAAGGAGAGCGTCGGTGAGGAAATAGTCAAAGTGAGAGTGATGTGTATTGAATAGGTAGGGTAGTAGATGTCTACAAATCACAGAAGCAAAACCACACAGTAGAGAGAGAGAGCACTGAATGATGTAGGGTTTATATATGCGGCGAAAAAAGAAATCATAAAAAAGAATGGTAATAAGAAAATAGAATATTGGGTTGGAGGCAAAACCCCCATCACGTGGGTAACAGAGAGGAAATAATGGAGAAATGCAACAGGTGATAAGAAGCTAACAAAAGAAAGAGAACACACGTTTTTAATCTTTGGATGAATAATCATCTAAAGACTGAAAATCATTCAGCATTTAAGAGTAATGTATTTCTTTTATTACTTTATTGGAAACACAAATACATTTAAATACATTTAATTGTGTGAACTCTCTCTCCTCCTTTAATTTATTAAGTCATTTTATTCAAAAGATTTTTTTTGTTAACATTTTATTCCAAAGTTGAAAAAGAAAAAAAGACACCCTTCATTTCTTCATCGTCTTGCTTCACCCTGTGCCATGGCAGGTTAGCCATGGTTTCTTCATCCCCACCATTCCCTTCTCTACCGTCACCACCCACACCTACCCTTTCTCGATATTATTTATCTCATAACACATTAGAATCTAAAAAAAGAAGAGAAAGGAAAAACTAAACCCAGCAATTGTACACCCGTCTAGAACAAAGTCATATATATATAGTATAACGTGCTACATTCGGATTAGAGAATAAGTTAATTATATATTTTTTTTCTTTTGAATTTAGCTGAATGATTATAGTTCAATGAATCGTAGTTTGATATTAATTCAATTATTGAATACGTAATATACCAAAAAAATTTATTGATTGTCTAAATGTATGAAAGATTAATTTGAATCTTGTATACGTTAAATATATGAAAAATTTATTGATTGTATAGGTGGGTGCGATCAGATTTACTTATTTTCGGTATTACTATATTTGGATCAATATTCACCATTAGATCTGATCTAACGTTAGGTGATCACGCTCTTCCCTGATTCATTATCTGTGTGTGGTGTGGAACTGTGAGTATAGGACCCACTTTTTGTTTTTCGTCTTGAGCCCTGAATACTCAAAGGCCAGCATGTATATACCGAGCTTAGTTTTGCTTTAAATGACACACTACTAGAAAAAACGCTCAACAGGGACTAAAATAAAGGGAGCTGATTTCCCCGCTTCTTTTTTCTCCGCTTACACTGTTTTTTTGCTCTCTAATGTTTTTTAATTAATTTTGTTCTTTCTCTTTCCTATTATATCCTTACCCTATATTAATTTCTTTTTTACTTCACTTTTATATTATTTCTTTTTCTTTATACTTAATTTTTCAACTTACACTCCATTTTCAATATTAAAGGGAAAAAAAAACTTAATTTCTTACTTGATTAAAAGAAAAAAAAATATTGAAAACTTGATTTCGTAGGTGTTAGTAAATGCATGAGAATTTAGGAATCATAATAATTCCAATACTCATATGGTAGCAAGTGCAGGGCAAGTGTGGAATAAAAATAATTTCAATACCTATCTTAACTCATTTTCTGTAAGTAAACATGTCATGAAAGGAAAACTGTAATCGTAATAAATTGAAAAAAAATAAACACATAAGACAACTATATACACACATAGAGATATATATATATTCATACCTGAATTTACCCTAGCATCAAAGCTAACTGCAGGATGGTCATACCAGCATCAGAGCCAGCTTTTGAGTTGAGGAACTCACCTTTGTCTCTCACCAGTTGAACCAGAAATTTCAAGCACTCTAACTGGTTATATTTAACACACAAGTTCAAAACAGTTTCTTTTAATCTATTATCAACCCTAACATAAATGGACTCATGATTTGCATGTGTCAACTCCTTGAGGACCTCAACTTCTCCTCTCATGGCTGCATAGTGAAGAGGGATTCTTCCCTTCTCATCAGGACACAAGCACGCTTCGGGATATGCAAAGAGCAAAGCCTGGACGATCTCCTTGCCCCCCAGCAGAAGCCAAGTGCAAAGGTGTGCGTCTAAAGGAGTTCAACGCTTCTGCAAGCTTTGGAATATGAGTGAGAAGGGTTTTGGTAAACTCAAGGTGGCCAAGCAAAGCCAGACCATGCTGCCTCATACACTTCATCTTCACCATGTCTAATGATCTCCATTCTCTCTCTCTCTTTCTTTCTAATTTGCTCATCTAAAATGAAATTAATAGTGCACTTTGTGGTTTTGCTTAGTGTCGTTTTGCTTTGTGGTTTTGCTTTGTGTTGAGAATCTTTTGCTTCTGTGATTTGTAAACATCCCTACCCTACCTATCCAATACTCATCACTCTCTCTTTGTCTATTTCCGCACCGACACTCTCCTTATTATTTTCCTTCAATCATGGCATTATTCTCTCCTTTTCGGTTCTAACACCTCACCGTCTTCCACTAGTTTCCTTCAATCAGGCTGACAAAATTCAAAATGAAACCCCACCATCTAACGGTGAATATTGATCCAAATATAGTAATACCGAAAATAAGTTAATCTGATCCCATCCACCTTGCTAAATTCAAAAGAAAAAAAATATATAATTGACTTATTTTCTAATTCGAATGTAGGCACTTTATACTATATATATGACTCTGTTCTGGACGGGTGTACAGTTGCTGGGTTTAGTTTTTCCTTTTCTCTTCCTTTTTTCTAGGTTCTAACGTGTCATAAGATAAATAATATCAAGAAAGGGTAGGTGTGGGTGGTGACGGTAGAGAAGGGAATGGTGGGGATGAAGAAACCATGGCTAACCTGCCATGGCACAGGGTGAAGGAAGATGATGAAGAAATAAAGGGTGTCTTTTTTAATTTTTCAACTTTTGAATAAAATGTCAACAAAAAAAAACTTTTGAACTTCTGCTAAAGACCTCTGTTCTCTTCTTAATTCTGCGTTTAAGGTTTCTGATTTCCTTTGTCACAAGGTAGATAACTACTTAAGATTTCAAGAGTGAAATTAACATCATCAGGATGTAAAAAATTTATAATATAAAAATAAAACTTTCCAGAAAACCATAATGAAGTTGAAAAGAAAGAAAAATCATAAAACTTTTACAATACAAGAAATCACCAAAGACTATCTCAACTCATTTTCTGTAAGTAAACATGTCATAAAAGGAAAACTGTAATCAGAAATGAAAAAAAAACACACAGACAACTATACATATATATATATATATATATATTCATACCTGAATTTGCCCTCGCATCCAAGCTAACTGCAGGATGGTCATACCAGCATCAGAGCCAGCTTTTGAGTTGAGGAACTCACCTTCGTCTCTCACCAGTTGAACCAGAAATTTCAAGCACTCTAAATGGTTATATTTAACACACAAGTGCAAAACAGTTTCTTTTAATCCATTATCAACCGTAAGGTAAATGGAATCAAGATTTGCATGTGTCAACTCCTTGATGAGGACCTCAACTTCTCCTCTCATGGCAGCATAGTGAAGAGGGATTCTTCCCTTCTCATCACGACACAAGCACGCCTCAGGATATGCAAAGAGCAAAGCCTGGATTCTTCCCTTCTCTCTCATTTGCTCACCTAAATTGAAATTGCACTTATACAGTCGTGATCAATGCGCTTCAATTCTGAAGTCTTCCAAGTCTTCTTGATTGATGGGCCCTGGGAGCTGGGACTTTCGGACATATTATCTTTTTCCAATATCAAGAAGGCTGGAGATACAACAGCAGCCACACAACTACACAAGTATCTCCAGACAAGTAATATCTGTTGAAATATAAGTGCAATAGCTGAAATGTTCATTTAGTTTATTTCAGATTGTATTTTCTGTTTGCTTAAATGTGAGCCATTGGATTATAGTCCAATGGACAGCTAAGATGTAAACTTAGAGAAAGTGTTAGTTTGTGCCATGTGTCTCTATCTCATAGGGTAGAAGAATGGATGGTTAGATTGAGCTGATGTAAGAGAGGAACCTTCTTATTCCTAACAGTTTTATATTCAAGCATGTTGGGTGCGTGAAAGAATAGATGAGATTACAGACTCATTTCTTGTGCTTTCGTTTTTCCTCCAAGTTCTCTGTGTTTTCATTTTTCTGAGATTCAGAGCTCCATTTACCAATAATCCAAAACCTAATCAGATTATAGTCTGAGAATTTCAACATGGCCTCAGAGCCAGGTTCGATCGATTAATACTGGGCGTTCGATCTGTGAGCTGAAGTTCTTGAAGTTGAGCTTGGGATTTCGCGATCTGTGTCTAATATGGCTGGATCAAGCGGTGGTGAGCTGCGAGCACCAATATTCAACGGTGAGTATTACAGGACAATCTGACTCCTCTGATTATGACCAAGATTGACTCCTCTGATCATGACCAAGATATCAGTGATTCTCCACAATTGTAGCAGTTTGTTTCCTTTGTATATTTGTTTCCATATTTGTAATTGTACAGCTACCGTGTATCTTCTCTCTATAAATGAATATCTCCTCACAGCATATTCGCTGGAGGCATTTCCTTTACATGGTATCAGAGCTAATCGGTCAACCCTTTGCTGGTTTTTTTTTCCATGGCCGAATCCAACACTTCTATGCTTCCGCTCAATACAATGGTTCACATGGTGACCATCAAACTCACTCCCACAAATTATCTCTTGTGGCGTCGTCAGTTTGTTCCCCTGCTTGAAAGTCAAGGTCTTATGGGCTATTTGGATGGGTCTTTGTCTGCACCTGCTACTCAAGTCCATGTTGGAAATGATCTTGCTCCTAATCCTGCCTACAAGACATGGTACACGCAGGATCGCATTTTACTCAGCCTTCTGTATGCCTCTCTCACTGAGGAATGTATGGCTGAAGTTGTTAATTGCACTACAGCTCGTGATGCTTGGCTGGCCCTTGAAGTTTCCTTTTCACATAGTTCAAAGACCAGAGAACTCCAACTAAAAGATGAACTCCAGCTGATGCAGCGCGGCTCTCGTGGTGTTGCTGAATATGCACGCTCTTTCCGATCCTTATGTGATCAGCTTAGTGCTATTGGCAAACCAGTTGATGACACAGATAAGGTCCATTGGTTTCTACGTGGCCTTGGTCCTGATTTTAAAATATTTTCAACCTCCATGTTGTCACAATTGCCGCTGCCCTCTTTTGCCAATCTGGTTCCGAAAGCTCTCAGTCATGAGCTTTTTTCTCGGTCAATCCCGGGGGACTCTTCTTCTCAGTCGAGAACTATGAGTTCTGGAGTATACGGATGAAAACCATATTCAAATCTCATGGATTGTGGGATTTGGTTGAAAAGGGGATAGAGAACTCAGTTTCGAAGGGAGCTGATGAACTGATGAAAAGAAGAAGAAGGACAAGGAGGAATCATGTGGTGCTGAGAAGATATCTCTCACAGAGGCATTGATGAAAGATGCTAAAGCTCTTGGACTGATTCAGGGAGCAGTTTCTGAGGGGATCTTTCCTAGGATAGCTCATGAAGAAACATCAAAGGGAGCCTGGAATCTCTTGCTGCGAGAATTTCATGGAGACAAACAGGTGAGAGGTGTTAAACTACAAAGCTTACGTAGAGATTTTGAATACACTAGAATGAGAGATGACTTGTCTGCTTATCTTGCAAAACTATTTGATCTTATAAATCAAATGAGAAGTTATGGAGAAAATCTATCTAAGGGTAGAGTAGTGCGCAGAAATTGCTGATTAGCTTACCTGCGATGTATGATCCTATATGTTCTGTGATTGAGCATTCAAGGGATTTAGATACAATTGTGGTTCAAGAGGTTGTTGCCTCGTTTAAAGGTTTTGCACAGAGGTTGGAGAGACACACTGAGCATAAAACTGAGAAAGCATTTGCTAGTCTTAGTGTGAATTCCAAAACAGATAAAACCACTAGAAAACACAGTGTTAAAGATCACAAGAATTGGAAGACAAATGACAAGAAGTGTGATCGGTTCACAATTGTATATCATTTTGTACCCTTCTAGCTTATGATTTGGTTATGTTATTGAGTTAAACTTGTGCTTTTAATTCATTTTCTGTTTTGATAAGTTCATAATTTCATACACTTGCATGCCTTCTTTACTTAGTGATTTTGCTTAGTTTCTCTTTATTTTGAGTCACTTACCTATGTTTGTGTGTTTTGTAGGTTAAGATAGCAAGAGATAACATTTGATGCAATCCATGTATGTTAAGGGCTGATTGGCATATGAGGAATATGAGCTTAAAGACAAACTCATTTCAGCTACAACCCATTTCCAGCACAGTTTTGTAGGTCAACGTCTTGGCCTTGGATCAGCATTCTATGGGACTCGAATGAAGTGAAGATCTTCATGAAACTTGTTCCAATGGGTGTCTACTACAACATATCCAAATTTCAGCCCAATTGGACATTTGTGGAGTGCTCAGCCCGTCCAACACCCAACCTTGCTCAGCAGGATTTGTAGCTGCCAGCATTTTGCCATGTGACTCCTTTTAGCCATGTGCCTCACCCCAGCTGCAACTGACTTTGTACCCAACATAATGAGTGAAGTTGGGAGGCTTTCCAGCTATGAATTTCTGAAGGAGCAAGTTGATACATGCTGGAGCTATTATAGAGAAAACATGTGCATGTGAAGCAAAGAGAAATGAGAGAGAGAAGAAGAGGAATGATGAGAGGCATTTTTGCTCAGCCTTTGAACATGGGAATTGAATTGGCAGATCACTTTGAAGCTGGAGATCAGGTTCTGAGCTGTTAAAGAGAAGCATGTGCATGCATGTAAAGCAAAAAGAAAGCAAAGAAATGAAATGAAGTCAATTCCAGTATCTGTTCGGCAGCTAACATTCGAGGTCCAAAACGCACACTTCTACTGCTCCTATGGGAATACTTTCTTCATAGAAGTTGTTCCAATGAGTGTCTACTATAACATATCCAAATTTTAGCCACATTGGATACGTTTTGAGACCTATGGCCTTCCTACACCATGCCTGGTTCAGAAACTCGTTTTTCCAGCAGCAAAAGGCAACCACATGGGTTGGCAGCAAAAGACACCACATGGGTTGGCAGCAAATCTGATCACCTTTGAACCCATGTGAAGAAAGCTTGTGCAGCAGCAAAAGATGAAGGATGGTGTGGGAATCCATCATGTTGTTCCTCCCTCTTAGCCTTATAAATAGAGAAGCCTTCAACCTTCAAATCACACCCCAAGGGGGGAGCTCTCAAACACTTCTCTAGAGCTCCCTTCCCTTCTCTCCTTCAAATTCTCTTAGTTTCCTTTCAAGTTGTCAATTGTTGTAGTATAATGATTTTACTGAATTTTCCTTCAAGTTTTCAAGTTCTACTTTAATTTTATTTGTAATGTACATTCTTTCTTAAGTATTCAAGTTTAATTAGTTTCCAAGTTTCAATTATGGTTTTTGTTCTTATTCATTATGCTTATAAGTTAATATGCTAGTTTGAATGATTGATCACCATTTAGGCTTGCATGTTAGCTATCTTGGTTTGAATTAAGAGTAGACATCATGCTTTAATTCGAATTGAACTATGAATATGAAGAGTATTGTTGTGTAGATTCAGCTGCACCAAAATGGATTCAGCTGCATCCTCAACTTGTGATACTCGCAAGTGCACGAGCCGTTGGTAGTTTAGCATATGTAAGTGCGAGGTCGATTCCACAGGGATTGGTGATTGAATGATCCAACTCAGTTTTCCTACACAAAACAGAAATGGAAACAAGAGAAACAAAACAAGAAGAAAGAAAAGAACTAAGACAAGATGGTGAGGTTTTAGAATCCACCCTAATTGTTCTAATCATGTTATGGCAGCAAGTAAACAAATTGATTCACTCATGAAGATGCTCACTAATAAGTCCATGGTGTTTGGATCAAATTGTATTGAACATCACAAGGACCCCAAGCATGGTGTTTACATTAGGAGACCTAGAAACCAAATCACATAAGTTGCTAATGGATGGAATGAAGATGATCCCCAAACCTTCCCAACAAGAGCATAACGCATAAAACCTTAGGTGATCAGTCAAAGGATGCAAAACAGCTCCATTAAAACAGTGAAGAAGAATTCATGAATGAAATCAAACTTTATAAACTCAAACCATGATACAAGACTAGCAAGATGTTTATTACAACTAATAACAGAAAAACAAAGTAAAACAAAGGAAATACAAGAAGAAAATAAAAGACAAAGGGAGGAGAAGAAGATAAGGACAACATGCTAGAGATGGAAAAGAATCATCTCCATGGCTGCCAGGAGGCCAAAGCCTCCCAGCTGCTGCCTTCTCCCTTCTCTCCCTTTGTGACTCTCAACTTTCCCTCTCTTTGTGTACAATTGAAGTGTAAATGATGGATCTCAGGATATCTCTTTGTCTTATCTTTCCAAGCATATGCAGCCCAACTCAAGGAAAAATCGGGAAAGCCTTCAAATGTGATTTTTGGCCCAGGTAACTGCCGAATTTGACCTTAAGTTTCCAAAACATGTATAACTTTCTTTAGAAGACTCGGAATCATGAACCGTAAAATTCTACAGAAAATAGACTTCTGTATCTTTCCAATGATGTATGGCTCATTATCTGGTTCTTCTTGAGTAAGTACAGTCCAATCCGTGAAGTTGACTGATCTGCAAACACCGTTTTGAGCTAACTTGTCTCCAAAATGAAATTAGTGAGTCCTTAAGCTTATTACACTGAAACAAACACAAAACTTATTAAAAGCACAAGTTTAACTCAAAAACATAACCAAATCATAAATTATAAGGGTACAAAATTATATGTAAATATGCACCGATCAAGTATGTATGGACATTCAACAACAGGGATTAGATACATACTTGATTGTTTAAATTGTTCTTCTATGCTTAATGGGTTCATAATGCTTAATTTTAGGTTAGACAACAAATGATCAAATTAGGGAATTAGGAACACAAGGTTAGAACCAGACACCATGGCCTAATCATACTTTAGCTAGAATCAATCCGTTAATCTAATTGAACTTGGGAACTTATTTGCTTGAGTTATTTCCTTCTATTTCTTGTTTTATTTATTTTCTTTTTTCATTTCTGTTTTTTTGTAGGGAAAATGAATTGGATCATTCAATCACCAATCCTCGTGGGATCGACCTCGCACTTACATATGCTATACTACCAAACGGCTCGTGCACTTGCGAGTATCACAAGTTGAGGATGCAGCTGAATCCATTTTGGTGCAAGTGAATCCGACACAACAAAGTGGGATAATAAACCCAATGACAGTGCTAAGAATTCATGTAAGCATTGTGGAAAATTGCATTTTGGTGAATGTCGTTTTAAAGGCAAGCCAAAGTGCTACAATTGTGACAAGTTTGGACATATGGCAAAAGATTGCTATAGCAAGAAACCTGCACAACAGCAGCTGAATTATGCAACTCAGATTCCTTCCTCACCAACTATGTTCTTTGTCAATAATGTAGCTGACAAAAGGCCTATGGAAGATGTATGGTACTTGGATAGTGGTTGTAGTAACCATATGACTGGCAGGGAGGATGTTCTGATTGATATTGATAGAAGCATAACAGCAAAGGTTGCAATGGGAACAGGGCAGCTGGTTGATGTTCTAGGAAAAGGAAGTTTGGTAGTTGAAACAAAGATGGGAAAGAGATACATCAAAGAGGTGATGCTTGTATCTGGTCTCAAGGAGAATTTACTTAGTGTTGGACAGATGATGGAGCATGGATACTTTCTCATTTTTGGAGATAACAAAGCAGATATCTATGATAATTGCTCACTCTCTAATCTGGTGGCTAGGGTGCAAATGAAAGGAAATAGAAGTTTTCCTTTGAATCTTCATACTGAGTTACACTTGGCACTAAAGGCAAGTGTATGTCAATCAACACTGATTTGGCATAGGAGGATGGGACACTTAAACTTCAACAGTTTGAAATTACTGCAAAATGAGTGTTACATGAAGAAGTTTATGTTGATCAACCACCTGGTTTTGTGATTAAGGACAAGGAAGATGAAGTTTATAGACTGAAAAAGGCCATGTATGGTCTTAAACAAGCTCCAAGAGCTTGGTATGAAGAGATCAATTCTTATTTTGAACAAGCTGGTTTTAAAAGGAGTCTTAGTGAGGCAACTCTATATGTGAAGTCTGAGAGAGTGGCATCCTTATTGTTTCACTCTATGTAGATGATATCATCTATACTGGAAGTTCTAGAGAATTATTGATGGATTTCAAGACTGAAATGATGAAGCAATATGAAATGACTGATCTTGGTCTGTTGCATCATTTTCTTGGATTAGGGGTGATACAAACTGAAGACATATATCTTCTTGCATCAGAAGAAATATGCAAAGACTCTTCTGGATAGGTTTGGCTTCAAGGATTGCAAGTCAATTGCTACTCCTCTTGCAGTGAATGAGAAACCGTCTAAGCACAATGGCAGTGAACAAGCTGATGAGAGTTTGTACAGGCAGGTAGTTGGGAGTTTATTGTATCTAACTGCAACAAGGCCTGATATTATGTTTGCAGCCAGTCTCTTAGCTCGATTTATGCATGGTCCTACCAGGAAACATATGGGAACTGCTAAGAGAGTACTTAGGTACATACAAGGCACACTTGATTATGGGATAGCTTATGAAAGAGGAAAGGAAGCAGTGCTAATTGGCTATTGTGACAGCGATTGGTTTGGAAGTGAGGATGATATGAGGAGCACTTCTGGTTATGCATTCCATCTTGGATCAGGTGTCTTTTCTTGGGCATCAGTCAAGCAAAGCAGTGTGGCTCTCTCTCCTGGAGAAGCTGAATACGTGAGTGCAGCTGAAGCAACTGCACAAGCAATGTCGTTGACGTTTGTTCTTTCAGATTTTGGTGAAGAATAGGTTAGTGCAACATCACTTTTATGTGATAATACCTCTGCTATAGCTATAACCAAGAATCTTGTGCATCATCACAAGACAAGGCAGATAAATAGACGTTTTCATTTTATTCGTGATGCCTTACAAGATGGAGAAATTGATCTATTGTACTGCAAAGGGCAGAAGAGCAGACATCAAATATTTTTACTAAAGCTCTAGCCAGAGATCAGTTTGAATATTTGAGGAAGAAGCTTGGTGTCATTTCAGCTAATCACTTAGAAGGGAGTGTTGAAATATAAGTGCAATAGCTGAAATGTTCATTTAGTTTATTTCAGATTGTATTTTATGTTTGCTTAAATGTGAGCCATTGGATTATAGTCCAATGGACAGCTAAGATGTAAACTTAGAGAAAGTGTTAGTTTGTGCCATGTGTCTCTATCTCATAGGGTAGAAGAATGGATGGTTAGATTGAGCTGATGTAAGAGAGGAACCTTCTTATTCCTAACAGTTTTATATTCAAGCATGTTGGGTGCGTGAAAGAATAGATGAGATTACAGACTCATTTCTTGTGCTTTCGTTTTTCCTCCAAGTTCTCTGTGTTTTCATTTTTCTGAGATTTAGAAGCTCCATTTACCAATAATCCAAAACCTAATCAGATTATAGTCTGAGAATTTCAACAATATCAAATGAAATGTCAAGGCGAAAAGATGAATGTAACAGTTTGGAATATCGATAACCAAAAGAAAACAAGTGGGAATATTATTATTTAAATTTTGGTGATCGTGAAAAGTTTGATTTATTTTTGTGATCAATATAGATGCATGGGCAAGGAAGAGACAAATAGATATATATGATAATTATAGAACCTTCATCTGCCTCATTAGTCTGTGTTGAATGTTCATTCTCCCACTTTTTCCATTGATGTTGACAAGACCCGTCCCGGATTCCCTGGAACTTGGGACGAATCCCAGTCGTTAATTCCGTATCTTACCGATGCCAGGCCCATTTACTAATAACCGAGACTTTCTACCAAAATTTTGGCAGAGTCTCCCCTGTAAAATGAACATATCCCCAAACTTCCAACCTGTTAAAAACACAAATATAACCCAACTGCCAGCATGCAATTAGACAAAATAAAGTGTTTACAAACCATGGCCTCCGGCCTCACAATTCAAACCTTATCACGGGCGATAACAGAGCAATCTATGAATTCAAGTTTACAACATAAACGAAGTTTAACATAAACGGAACCAACTTGTCCTACAGAAGCTCGAGATTCTCTACTGAGGGCTCGGCTCGAACCGCTTAGCACAATCAATTACTATTTGGGGGGCCCAAAACAGAAAACATGTGAGTGGACAAAACAAACTTTGATTATATTGCAAAACAACATAATAACCCCACTGTTTAGAAAATGGAAATTGCTAGGCTTATCACATTTTTCATACCACCTCTCTAATTGAGGTGGGCCCCATTGTATTGGTGGGCTCCACCTCTATTAGAGGGGTGATATAAATGTTGTATGAAAAATGTGGTAAGCCTAGCATTACCCTTAAAAAATAATGCCAAAACATGCACTTGATACCATATTTATGTAATCCTGTTTAAATCCAAAAGTTTTCACTTTACTGATAACAAAATAATATCACCAAAGTCAACCATTTTCTTAACTCCTGAAATCCCGAAGAAAATCTCTGCATGACATATATATAGTATAAGATGAACATGTGTATAATTTATATATATATAATAATAATAATAAATTGGGGATGTTGAAAGGTGGTATCGGTGTCAAGGATAGGCGATGGGTAGAAACGAAGATTGGTAATTGGGAGATAAATGAGAAATCTGATAATTGGGTTTTCTGAAAGAGAAAAATAACATAACAAGAGGGTTTGGTGGTGGGTAAGTGTGAAAATTGGGGAATATGGAAAACCAGGATTGTGGGATTTAAGATGGGAACAATGGATTAGCAACAGATTATGAGAACTGGAATATGACTCTGTTTTGATATAGGGAGTTTGGTTATCCTCTACCTCGCCTCTATTTTGCTACCTCTGGCTTGATACTCATCTATTGCTCTGCTTTTACTCATCTCTTTCTCCTCATTCTTTTTTGCGTACGAAGATTCATTCTCGGAGATCAAAACCTGGAATTTGAAGGTATGCTTGATTCTAGTATGCTTCTGTTTTGATCATGAAGATTATTCACTCTCTGAGATCAAACCAAGGGATTTGAAGGTATGCTTGATTATACTATGCTTCTATCATTTGATTTAATATACCTCTAAAATCTGTTTTGGTTACTTTTTTTGGGATCCTGTGGTAGAATTGCTTCATGTCTATACCAACCAATTGTAGATTACTCTATTACTCTATAACCAATTGTAGGTATGGCACCATCTTTCTGTAACTTATTAGTATGATTGATTTGCTCAGCAGCTTTCTACTTTAGATGCCGACTTATATTGCAGCTATGCATCCTCATTGCTATGACTACTTCTATTTTTAATATATTTCATTGCTATGACTTGCTACTTTAGTTGCGAACGAATAGATGATCCAAGAGAAGCAGAGAGCAACAGAATGTGAGATGAAGAAAGAAAAAAACTAAAGAAAAAGAGAAAAACAGTTTGCTTTGATTGGAGACCCGACATGGCCTGCTTTGATTGGCATTTGTCTATGAAGTTGTTGCTAAACTGCAAAACTATTCGGATTTAGGTTTTAACCAACTTTTTAAGAAGTTCTAGAGGATGCTCTAGCTGTTTTTTGTTTTGTTTTGAGTATTTATTCTCTATGCTTCATGTATGTACCAATTATCTTGCAAAAAATAGAGCATAGAACTACAATTGCTATGACAAATACAATAGTTCATTCTAATTATGTAATACTAACCTCTCATCATGCGCATATGCACGTGTGAAAGACTTTTTTTTAATCACAGGCACTACGCTCGACTTCAAATCCTTTTTGTTTTTTTGTAATTGTATTTTTTCAGATAGTTGTCTTTAAAGTTTTTCTTTAGCACCCTTCTCAACAGTTTATGCTCGATTAGAGAAAAAAAACTGTTGAGAGGGTAGTATTATATAATTAATTTTTTAAGGAATTGGTTGGTCCCACAGTAGACACGTCATCGGTTAATGTATGACCAAACGGTCAACTTAATGAAATGCTTAAATTGGTTGACTTTGAAAGCTATGGCAAAAGCAATTCCCCTTGACCGTATCTTCGTGTGTCGTTGTTGTGTTCATAAGGAGCAAAGGAACACTGCATCTGTACTCAGAATGGAGAGCCTACAAGAAATTGAAAAAGTAATATTAGGATATGTGAAGGGGTGATTATAGAATACATGCAATTTTTAAAAAACAACTGAGAGAGAGAGAGAGAGAGAGAGAGAGAGAGAGAGAGAGAGAGAGAGAGAGAGAGAGAGAGAGAGAGAGGTAAAATTTGACCTAAAATTGATTAACAATTAAGTCTAGAGATGTGTCAACCCATCACAGATTTGAATAGTGGACCTGCACCAAAGTCATAAAGAATTAGAGTAATATAGCTACAAAACAAAACCAAGAAATCAATAAGCAACAAAATACTTGCACAAAAAAAGTACAAGAATTTAGCCTACAAATGCAATAAGTGAGAACACAAAAGAATTCTGGTAATTGAGTATGAGTGCATACTTGGGGCCATGGAATCCCATGTTTGTACCCAAAGCTCCATTGAACTCGAGCACAACAAGCTTGTCCAGGAGCTCCTCAGTTCTATCTGCACCTACACTCTCATGCACGCACCAAAATAAGTACATTTAAATTTTATCACTTTTGTTGAGATTGATTAAAAAAGAAAAACAATTTATCCAATATTACCAGGAGAAATGGGTAACAAGCTTTAAGGAAGCACAAGCAACTCATCCTTGTTGACGCTCTTACCCTCCTCTATACGCTCCACTTGCTCCCTTCAACAAAACACACGCAGAGCACATCGAATTCAACACTCAATTTCACTGAAGCAAATATCAAACGCCTAGAGCTCAACTTAAGAAACACAAACAACCAAAACCCACCTCGTATCCTCCTGTTGTGCAACAGAAGAAGCAGTGCTCTTCTGGTGAAGAAGGAAAGTCTTGGTGATCAAATTGCAGACCAAGTACATGTAACTGAACCGAGTCGTTGGCCGGAATGGGATACGCAATCTTCTTATAGAATAGTACTCCAAAGGCATGGCCGAATCAACAAGCGAAACAATGGGAATCTGCGTCCGATCCGCCCCGAGAATCACCGAAGATTTCCGATCAGTATCGAAAACAACCAGGCAATCAGGAGGTTGGGTGGGCCCGAAGCAAATCTTCTTACGGCGGGACCTGAACTTCTTGGGGCTGTGGCTGTTGCTGAGGAACCCACCAGTGCGCCACAGCGAGTTCATGGAGGGGCTGTAGCAGCCGATCTTCTTCGTCATCTGCTCAATGATCTATCCCAAAGGGCGTTGGTGTTGACGAACATGAAGCGGGCCTTCTGCTGGGCGAGGGCGGCGATGAACTTGGCGGCGGTGCGGAGGCAGATGAGGGTTCTATCAGAGTCGATGATGGCCATGCCATCGCGGGTTCCATAGGTGAACTGCTTGAAGTGGTGGGCTACTACTCGACGACCCAAAGGGGCGTTGACCGTGATCCATGGGCCCTGGATCAAACATTTCAATTTCTTTTTCTTTTTTTTGCTTAAGATAAGAGTCAAATTTCTCATTAGTTCCATGAAATAAAAGAATTAGTTGGAACCTGTGAATCGTGATCCAGCATATTTTGGTTATATTACCCTAGAATTTTCAAAGTGATTGATTTTTAATTTTTTCATACTACCCTATAGTTTCTTATTTGGGTAATTCACAATTTAGCAATTTTAGTTCGCAATTAAGATAATTCTAATAAGGAAGAGGAAGTTGGTGATGGTCGTAGTTGGTGCTCTGTAGGAGTCAAGTGGTGGCGGGCATGAGAGTGGAGATGGTAATGGTAATAGTGGCAATGTGGGAAGAGGGGGGTTTGCGATGTGATGATCAAGGTGGTAGTTGTGATGGTAAGGTGGCGGTTATGAACCTGTGGTTGTGTGGCAGTAGTGACGGTGATGGCATGGTTGTAACATTTTTCTTATAATTTTCACTTTTGTCTTTGAATTATAGAATTAACACATATTTTCGAGAAATTTACAGTTGAGATTTATCACATAGAATATATAAAATTTCTTCATATATAAACGTCAAACAAGGAAATTAGAATATGTATCAAATTCACTGCAAACATTGAAATGCATAATCTCAGAAATTTATATGATCAGTTTGAAACAATAATAACTTTTGTTTCTTTCCTTTTCTTAAAAATATACAGACATGCATAATCTCAAAACATGGAATCATATAAAAGTAAAAGAATGCACTAAACTCAGGCATAACTTTATCATCTTTCAGCTCGAGTCTATAGTTAAAAATTATATGTAGATAGATTCCATTGAAGAGTAACTTACTAGCCAACCCATCAGACGATAATTTTTACCAATACCCCAAAAATGGTCCTTGACAAAATCATGCTCCTGGACGTGGGTGATCTTTACTTGAACTGCACCAACACAATTCACAAATTGGAAAATATACAAGCAACAATAAACAGCCAAAGCATTTCCAAATGAGAAAGTAGTTCTGCAGTCAGCCAGAAAGCTTAAAGATGATAAACTTGTACACTAGACGTTCTACCAGCGGTCGCAGTCTCATTGTAACAAATACAAAAAAGAAACATAGAAAGAATGCATACCTTCATCTGCCTCATTAATCTCTTTTGAATGTTCATCCTCCCACTTTTTCCATTGATGTATCTAAAGCATGATAAGGATGTTACTAAAATCGTATCTAAAACACTAACAGTAAAAAGTAAAAGTAAAGGTTTAAGAAGCATATTAGATGTTCTCATGCTCACCTTTAACCCTCCGAAAACAATAGTGAGAGCACAGAAGGTCACATGGACAATGGCTAGGACAAAGATAAAGATGTGCAGGTGGTGGAATGCCTCAACTGATAACAGAGGTACCTTGTGCTGTGGGGGGAAAATGAAAATAGTTACACCACTTAATTTGATACATCTGTGCAGATACATTGAAATTGAAACATTACAAAATCATTGGATTCCAAAACAACATAAAGATTCATTCATGGGATACTCAATGAGGTCCTCTGGTGCTGTTAAATTTTGAAACTTATGTCTAACAATCTGTCTTGTAGTTTTATCTCTCTTTTGGCGTAAACAGAATTGTATCTTTATCAATTATACACTAATCTATCATAAGGTCTAATCTCCATGAAAAATTAACACACAAAAAATGTCTTTAAGAAAGATAGATCATTGTTTACCAAAAAAATAAAATAATTAGTTAATTTGTTCTTAACTGCTCACTTGCTTTAAATGATGATCAAGAGCATACATTTTCAAATCAAACCAAATCCCCTCCAGTTTAATTTGAAGGTGTTCAATTTAGCTCAAATGAGTTTTGGTTTTGATCCATATTCCTTGATTCTACAATTGAAAACCCTTTCAATCTAAACCAAAGAGGCTTCGATTTCACAACGAAAACCTCTTCCGAACTCACCCAAACAGGCTTCGATTTAGTATGCAAGTTTGCGAACCTGATACATTCTAGGCACTTACTACATATCAAACAAATAGGAAATAAACCGTCTCAAACTGGATACCAATCTACAGCACCTGATGCATTAGCTGTACATGTACCAGCTACTGTAAATTGATCAGTACCCGGTACTAGTCAATCATGTAAGTTCTTTCTTGTCTTTGAATCTTAAATACTAACCTTGGTCTGACATGATAGCTTAGAATTGTATAGAAGCCTTCTTCGCCTATGCAGTTCTTGTATCCCTTTCTCTGGATGGGGTGAGATTGCTTTCGAGTGAGTGATTAACTGCTAGGGAAGGGACTGCTATTTATATGCATTTAGTTCAGGTATTTTGCCCATCGAATAATATGTGATCCTATCCTGGTTGCATTGGAATTAAGTGTTTCAATCCATATGTGATTAGGAATTCTCAAGGTTCTAGGTTTCCAATTAATATTGCACTTTAACTGGAACTGCAGATCTGCTCTAATCCTACTTCTTGACTAACACCAAAGCTGCAAACCTCATGTGATTAGAAGACCATCTCAAAGTGGATTAAGACAATGCAATGTCTTACAGTCTCCCACTTGGTCAAATAATGACAACAGTCCATGGTGTAATCACTTTAAGGCCTTGTGAAATAAGATAGAGCAATTCCTACTAAGCCATTGTCAATTATGAAAAACACCAGTGAACTATCGAAATTACTTGAACAAAATCATTTCAAGATTCCTATAATTACAACTGAAATCCTTCAAAACCACATAAGGCTTCGATCAAGATTAAAACCAGAAATCTGCATGATTTAACTATCTGTGCAAAACAAGTCATGCTTCATTCATTGTCCCCTTAATGACTACTAGGGTCTAATTGCAAAACTGCACAAATGTCATGAATATACTGTATTATAGCAGTTACTTTATTTGCTAGCTATTACTGCCTTACATATACATTCAAGTATGAAATATAACCAAACAGACTAATTAATGAAATAAAACAAAACAACACTTTATAAATCCTCAAACTTCCAGATCAACCATTGAAACCAAAACATAACCACTAATCTTAAAGAAAAACTGAAATGTCCCACTGATCTAGCCACTCTGATCTTCCATTAATCCCATATTCTGAACATGTCTATGAAAAGCTTCCTTTGGCAGTCCTTTAGTGAGAGGATCTGCAACCATGTCATTTGTGCTGATATGATCCAAAACTATGTAGCCATCTCTTATCTTTTCTTTAACTATAAGAAACTTAACATCCAAAATCCTTGAAGCCTTTGTTCTTTTGTTTCCTTTTGCAAACAAGACTGCTGCACTATTATCATTCCACAGCTGTACAGGTTTATGTATAAAGTCCACTACTTTCAAGCTTGTAATAAAATTCTTCAACCACATTGCCTGTGCAGTAGCTTCATAACATGCTAAAAATTCTGCCAACATTGTAGATGCCACTCTGAGAGGTTGCTTGATGCTTCTCCAAGATACAGCAGCACCTGCAAATGTAAACACATATCCTGATGTTGATATGAGATCATCCTTACAACCTGCAAAGTCTGCGTATGCAAATCCTTCTAATTTCAAACTGTCACTTCTTTTAAATACCAACTTGTAATCCATAGTCCTTTTCAAATACCTTAATACCCTTTTGCCTGCAACCCAATGCGCATGTCCAGGATTAGCTTGAAACCTCCCTAACACACTAATGGGAAAAGCAATGTCAGGTCTGGTGCATACTTGTGCATACATCAGACTTCCTACCAAAGAGGCATAAGGTTTGTCACTCATTTCAGCCCTCTCTTGCTCAGTTCTTGGTGCCTGTTCTCTGCTCAGTTTGTCTCCTTTTGAAATAGGCATGTCAGCTTCCACCACATCCTAGCATATTAAACCTTTGCAATACTTTTTCTATGTAGTTCTTCTGTGATAAACCAAGAGTTCCTTTCTCTCGATTCCTGCTGATTTCAATTCCTAAAACATAGGTTGCTTCACCAAGATCTGTCATCTCAAAATGTTTGGCCAAGAATTCTTTGCAGTTATGCAACATTGACAAATTTGTACATGCCAATAAAATATCATCCACATACAGTACTAGTATGATGAAATTCCTCCCACTCATTTTCATGTAAATACATTCTTCCAATGCATTCTCTGTAAAACCATATTGCTTAACAACTTCATCAAACTTAATGTACCATTGTCTTGAGGCTTGCTTAAGACCATAAATCAATTTACACTGTTTGCATACAAGATTTTCTCCCTTCTCTTGAATGAAACCCTCTGGTTGTTTCATATATATATATCCTCCTCTAGATTTCCATTCAAGAATGTTGTCTTTACATCCATTTGATGCAAGTGTAAATCAAAATGAGCAACTAGTGCCATTATCACTCTAAATGAGTCTTTGGTCGAGACTGGTGAGTATGTTTCATTATAGTCTATCCCTTCTTGCTGTGTGTATCCCTTGGCAACTAGTCTTGCCTTATATCTATCAACTTGCCCTTTACAGTTTCTCTTAGTCTTGAAAACCCACTTGTAGCCTATAGGTTTACAACCTTGTGGCTGGTTAACTAGTTTCCATACACCATTCTTCTCCATAGAACTCAGTTCTGATTTCATAGCTCCCCACCAATTTTCACTCTTCTCATTGGACATGGCTTGCTTATAGTTCATAGGATCTTCAATTGAATTTACATCATGCTCAGATTCTTGTAAATAGACATAGTAATCATCTGGTAATGCTCTTTTCCTTGGTCTTTGAGATCTTCTTAATTCTATGTCCATTTGATTATTGGTTTGTTCTGGAGGCAGATTCACATTTGTGTTTTCTGGTGGCAAATCCTGCATTTCTTGATTTTCTTGCTCAAGTATCATTTGATCTTCAACAAAACCATCTTCTTGTACAGATTGCGTGCCACTCAAGTCAAAACTGGGTAGTGTAAGAATTCTACTATCTGGATTAGAACTCACTCGTTTTCTATTTTCTGTCACTACTTCATCAAAATCAAAATTTTCTTCTTTTGTTACCTCAGTTTCAGACTTAATAAATACTGCTCATTGTGTTTCTACGAATCTAGTTGTGTTTTAAGGGCAGTAGAACCTGTAGTCTTTAGTCCTTTCTGGATAGCTAACAAAATAGCCACTGGTTGTTCTTGAATCCAACTTTTTCTCCATAGGATTGTACAGTTTTGCTTCTGCTTTACAACCCCAAACTTTCAAGTGATTCAAGCTTGGTTTTCTTTTCACCCATACTTCATAAAGGATAGCATTCACACTTTTAGTAGGTACCCTATTTAATATGTAGTTTGCAGTTTTTAAAGCCTCTCCCCAAAGAAATATCGGCAATTTGGTACAACACATCATGCTTCTCATCATATCCTTTAGAGTTCTGTTTCTCCTTTATGCAATTCCATTCTGTTGTGGGGTGCCTGGATTAGTATACTGTGCAATAATTCCCTCTTGTTGTAGGAACTTAGCAAAAGAACCAGAATTTCTCCCAGTTTCATCAAACCTTCAATAATACTCCCCTCCTCTGTTAGATCTAACTACTTTGATCTTTAGGTCCAATTGTTTTTCTACCTTGGCTTTATAGATTTTAAACTTGTCCAAAGCACTGGATTTCTCTTTAATAAGAAAAACATGTCCATATCTAGAGTAGTCATCTGTAAAGGTTATAAAATAGTTGAACCCTTCATGAGTTGGAGTTGGAAAAGGCCCACAAATGTCTGTGTGTATTAGTTCCAGGTAACCCTTTGCTCCCTATTGCTCCTTTCTTCCTTAAATTGGTTAATTTTCCTTTTACACATTCAATGCATACTTCTTCTGTGTTATGATTCAATGGTGGTATGACTAATTCTTTGCATAGGATTTTAATTCTTTCCTTTGAAACGTGACCAAGTCTCTTATGCCACAGAGTGTACGAGGCTTCTTTGTTTGTTTGAGTTTCAATAGAGTTAATTTCCATGGTTGTTTTGCAGCTTAATTGAAACATGCCATCAACAAGACTTGCTTTTCCAACTAATTCTTTATTTCTGAAAATAGAACAACTAGAATCATCAAAGTTCAAAGTGAACTTTGACTTTACAAGCCTAGCAACTAAGATTAGGTTCTTCCTCATAGTAGGAACATAAACCACATCTTCTAATTCCAAAACAAAACCAAAAACTTATTCAATCCTAACTACTCCAATAAAATCAACTTGAACTTTCTCTCCATTGCCCACGAACACCTTCACTTCATCCTTGCTTGGCAGCCTCTTCCTTATGAACCCCTGCAAAGAATTAGTCACATGAATAGATGCTCCACTGTCTAACCACCATGAATCACATGAAAAATCAACTACATTTGATTAAAAACATACCAGAATCTGATCAGTGTTACCTTTAGCCTTTTGTTTGTCCAACCACTTCTTGTACCTCCTACATTCCTTCTTCATATGTCCATTTTTCTTGCAGAAGAAGCATTTGATTCCAACTAGCTTGAGAGCACTTGAATTATCCTTTTCTTTCTGCTTACTAGTTTCAGAGTTTTTGTTCCACTTGTGCTGCTTTGCCTGAACCATATTTATCACCTTAGCTCCCCTTTCTCTTATCAGATTGTCCTCAATTTCGACACTTATGGTGATGAGATCATTGAGTGTCCAACTTTCTTTCTGAGCTATATATGTATTTAGAAGGGATTTGAACTCCTTAGGCAATGAGTTCAATGCAAAGTGCACCATCATATCCACATCTATTGTCATGTTCAGCTCTTGTAGTTTTGCTCCAATGTCAATCATATTCATGATATGAGCTCTAACACACCCTTGCCCATCATACTTCATGTCAGCTTCAGTTTGTTCGGAGTGAGCTCTTGACAGATTTTTCAGAAACTTTGAACCTTTGAGCTATGAACTCATAATACTCCTTTGCACTTTCAATTTTTGGAATGCTGCGTTTGACAGAAGATGCCATAGACCTTTGCATGATTAATATGGTCATCCTGTTAGCCTTTTCCCATTTGACATACCGAGCCTTGATTTCTGCAGAAGCATCAGTGGCAGGTGCTTGAAGAGGAGTTTCCTTGAGAACATAGTCATAATCCAATAATCCTAGAGATATAGCCAGATCTTGTTTCCATTTGGAGTAGGTTGTTCCAGTCAATGTTTCAATGGAATGATAGCTTGAGGTATTCACTGTAAATCACAATTAAATAAATAAAACTGTCCCCAAAACTGTATTCAAACATTATTAATCATGAATCAAACATGTTTCCAAAACACTGGATTATTATGCTTTAACACAACACCCTGCACAAGAAAACTTCAATCTTTGGATCAAAGCTTTCTTGTTTGGTTGTGTGAAGCCTTTTATCCATGTTTTTCCACCACAGTTAACATCAATTCATACTCTTCCTATCTTTGGACTGAGAAGAATATAAAAGGCTATGAACTGTGATGCAAATTTTGATCAATCTGTTGATTTAAACTGGATCTGGCAGCAGTTTAGGTTGCTATGGCTCGCCTAACTTATGCAGCTGCAATTTTAACCTGTGATCAATAGCCTTTCAAGCATGATCGAGTATGATACTTTATACTCTAGATCATACCTTATCAAATAAGATATGCAATTTTTAATCTACATGCTAATATGACTCATTGATCAGAAAATTTATGCAGATTTTAAAACAATATAGATTCTTTATGAAGATTTTAAAATTGGCAAAACAGTTTTAGATTTAAGAACAAGACCTAGTGCTCTGATACCACATGTAAGTTCTTTCTTGTCTTTGAATCTTAAATACTAACCTTGGTCTAACATGATAGCTTAGAATTGTATAGAAGCCTTCTTCGCCTATGCAGTTCTTGTATCTCTTTCTTGGATGGGGTGAGATTGCTTTCGAGTGAGTGATTAACTGCTAGGGAAGGGACTGCTATTTATATGCATTTAGTTTAGGTATTTTGCCCATCGAAGAATACGTGATCCTATCCTGATTGCATTAGAATTAAGTGTTTCAATCCATATGTGATTAGGAATTCTCAAGGTTCTAGTTTTCCAATTAATATTGCACTTTAACTAGAACTGCAGATCTGCTCTAATCCTACTTCTTGACTAACACCAAAGCTACAAACCTCATGTGATTAGAAGACCATCTCAAAGTGGATTAAGACGATGCAATGTCTTACAAATCATTCCACATCAAAACTTTCATAAGAACACAAAAAGATGAAAATGGACAAGTGGGTTTTGATTGAGATTACCTTTTTGCCACAATACCCCCTGTTGAGCCTCACCTCCAGCAGCAAGAAGCCTCCTGGTATACCCAGCAATGCCTGATCACCATTAGGATCTTTAGAAAAGTAATTGGATGCAATTTTGGTAGGAAGGTTCCCTGAAATTGACGCTGGCTTCTTGTGATTAATAATTGTAATTTCACTAAAGATGAACACCACGTCTTAAGAGTTGCATGGTTTTTCAAAGGGTTTTCACAAAACATAATGAGTCTTTCATGTTCAAATTTGATCCGAACGTCGGACGGGTTGCATGTTGGATATACATTCTATGTTGGAGGTTCCAAGTAGAATATAAATTAGGAAAACCTAACCTTCAAAGTGGCATGTGCAAATCATAAGTAATTGGCACAATTTCATAGGATTGCTAGGTGATGGTGAAACCCTAGTGCTTTTATAAATTAGTATTTACAACTCTTTTCTTCAATCGTATTTCTTTTTGTTTAAAATTCGTTTTTAGTATCATCCAATTTCATAATCATCTCTCTCAACTTTTCATTTTAGGTAATTAATTGGAAATTGTTTTTACATAAATTGCTAAATAGTCCTTGAGGAGAACGACCTTGCATGAGCATCTATACTACAATAGCAAGTATTTTATGTGATTTTAACCTTATTTGCGTGGAGGGTAAAAATCGTATCAGTACATTTGGAAATTAAGAATCCATACATGATTCACACACACACACACACACACACACTACCAAATGTCATATTATTGTCAAGTCCTACGTTGGTGTTTGATCGGTGCATATTTACATATCATTTTGTACCCTTTTAATTTATGATTTGGTTATGTTTTTGAGTTAAACTTGTGCTTTTAATAAGTTTTGTGTTTGTTTCAGTGTAATAAGCTTAAGGACTCACTAATTGCATTTTGGAGACAAGTTAACTCAAAACGGTGTCTGCAGATCAGTCAACTTCACGGATTGGACTGTACTTGCTCAAGAAGAACCAGAAAATGAACCATACATCATTGGAAATATACGGAAGTCTAGTTTCTGTAGAATTTTACGGTTCATGATTCCGAGTCTTCTAGAGAAAGTTATACATGTTTTGGCAACTTAAGGTCAAATTCGGCAGCATCTGCGTTACTGGGCCAAAAATCACATTTGAAGGCCTTTCCGATTTTTCCTTGAGTTGGGCTGCATATGCTTGGAAATATAAGACAAAGAGCTTCAAGATCCATATTTTTCCAGATTTTTCAGACTGGAACCACAAGCCCAAAACGAGCCCACAAGCTGGCTGCAATGCATTGTCATGCATGACATATGCATGATGAAGTGTTGTTGATTGTGGGAAAGTTTGGTGAAGCATATTCAATACATATATTTGAGTGGAATTTTGCAGCAGCCAAATGAGCCAAAAGATGTTGAAGTGGATGATGCAACACTAAGCCTAAAGACAAGAGGAATTGTTTTCAAATGCAATTGTGTGTTAGGTTAAGTTGGTGAATTAAGTGTAATGTGTTAGGTGAAGTTAGTGTGTTTACATAATTCAATTGTATAATTCAGATTTTCAACCTCCTTAGGCCTATAAATAGTGAGGTTTCCTAAGCTTGTAATAACACCCCAAGGGGGGAGCTCTCAAGCACCTCTCTAGAGCTCCCTTCCCTTCTCTCCCTCAAATTCTCTTAGTTTCCCTTTGTAGTTCTCAATTGTTGTAACAAGATCCTAGTACTATAAATCTCAAGCATTTTTCCTTTCTCTTCTTCTATAAATTCTCCAAACACTTCTCTATTCTCTTTCAAAGTTCTCCATGCTCTAAAACATTTCCCAAACACAATTCCCACTCTCTTCCAAGATTCTCAAGTTCCTAAACACTTTCCCTTCCAAAATCCACAAAGTTCTCAAACACCACTTTCCTTTCTTCTCCAAAAGTTTCCATATTCTCAAACACTTCCCAAACACTCCTCCCTTCTCTTTCTCAAACACATCTCTCCTCTCTTCCAAATTCCCAATGTTCTCAAACATTCTCTTCCAAAATCCTCCAAGTTTCCAAACACTTTCTTCATCAAATTCTCCAAACACTTTCTCAAACAATTCTCTACTTCTACTTTCTTCTCCAAAAAGCCTCCATGTCCTCAAACACTTTTCCCAAACACTTCCTTTCTTCCTCAAGTTCTCCTAATTTCTTTAATGTTCTTTTAGTTATAATTTATTTTTATTGTATTGTACATTCTTTCTTCTTGTTTTGTTTCTTTTGTTTTCATTTTTGTTTTGTGTAGGAAAATTAAATTGGATCATTCAATCACCAATCCCTGTGGAATCGACCTCGCACTTACATATGCTATACTACCAAACGGTTCGTGCACTTGCGAGTATCACAAGTTGAGGATGCAACTGAATCCATTTTGGTGCAGCTGTATCTACGCAACAAGTTTTTGGCGCCGTTGCCGGGATCGGTAACATTGTTTGATTCTATTTGGTTTTCCTACTTTTTATTTATTTTTATCTTTTTCTTAACTAGACAGTTTCATGTTTTAAAGTTAATGAGGTTAATTGATAAGTTGTGTTTGTAGTCCAACGGACAAGGACAATTGCCTGACAAGCAAGAGAACTGGGTTTGAGTCCCAGCTTACACAACACCCAAAAACAAAAAGGTTCAAGTAGCATGTTGATTACTTCTAGTTTATGGTTTCATTCACTTGCTCTTAATTAAATATCTTGTTCAAGTTTACATAAACACCATATGACTCTTGGACTGATTAGTGAATGAATGGGTAGATATTGAAGACAAACACCATGTTTAAATTCTACTTGGTTCTTTATTGTTCTTCTTGTTCTTAATGGGTTCGGAATTTGTGTTTAGACTAAACACCATAGCTAAATGCTTTTTCTGAATACTTGATTAAAACCACACACCATATGGATAATCATATTTGAGAAAGAACGAACTTCATATGCTAGTTTGATTTACTTTGTTGCTTATTACTTTGAAGCATGAAATTAGAAGTGTGTTGATTTTCCTTTCCATTTTAGTTTTTATTTCCTAATCCTTTAATTCTGTTTCAATTTTTCTGTGTTTGTTTTAAGCAAGTAATGTCAGCTTAATAAAAATGGAGAGAGATGGCAACCTCAATCATAAGAATGGGGAGTGTGGAGTAGTGGGAGAAGTCGCGACCTCCAAATGCATCACGCTCGACCTAATCGCTTCAAGGGGGAGCATTTCAATCATTTCTCTTTACTTGTTATTATATTAAACTTCTGTTTCTTTTTTATAAAAAATTAAAAAAAAATTAAAAATTAAAAAAATTAAAAAAGATTTTTCATATGAGCTGACTTATGGTAACTCCAGTAAGAACTTCCGTCAAATACAGTGTCTAGGAGTTCTTTAGGCGACACCTTCGGTGTCTAAGAAGTTTGGGTTTTAAGTGGGACCTTTGTGACCCCTCCAACCTTCCCGGATCCCCTGGCTGTGTTTTCTGAGGCCCTTAACTGGTCATCCATGAGTTACTTGTATATTTGTGTGTTTTAAAAAAACAAAACAAAACAAAACAAAACAAATTTTTTTAAAAAATAAAATTGAAATTTGAGTTTTTAGTTATTTTTCCTTGTAAATTGCAATTTGGAACTTCTTTGTTTTTTTTTCTTTGTGTGGTCAGTTAGTTGTAAATAATATTAAATTTTAAAAAATAAATAAATTTGGAACGTCTTTGTTTTCTTTTTTTTGTTTTGTTTTGTTAAGTTAGTTTATGTATTTATTTACGTGGTGTGGTTAGTTAGTTTATTTATGAGTGTTAAAAACACATTTTTATTTCACTCAAACATTACAAACAAAGAAAACAAAAAGTAAAAAAATTAAAACAAACAAAAAAACAAAAAAACAAAAAAAAAACAAAAAAACAACATTCAAGTAATAATAAAAACAATTTCTTCATCTTCATCTTCATCTTCATGGCATTCCTTTATTCTCTCTTACTTGCAGAATTTGCAGCAGCTCCACATGGTCCTCATTTTTTCTCTCCAAGTTGGTAGCCGAGACCGCATGGAGCACCGTTAAATTGTGGGACTCATCAACTGCTGCCTTGTCAGACCTCCTTGCCACATGCAGATGATCTGTCGATGTGAGCTTGCTGCCAATCATGCCTTCCAGCAGCACCGCTCCGTTCCACACTGCCTCAGAAAAGTTCGGAATTACCTCAGCAGAGTTTGAGGCTGTACCGTGATGATATGTGGAGTTTGGGAAGACATGGTTTGGAGGAGCCCTTATCTGCGCATTCGATGGCGCAAGGGACAACTCAAGGTTAAGATCATCAAGGTGAGTGCATGAGGATGCCATTGTTTTGTTGTTGGATTTTTTGATGTTTTTCTTTGAATTTGCAGGAAGAAATGCGGGTGCTCTTCTACTTCACCGAGATGAGTTTAAATAGACTTATATAGACGAGGGAGCCGAAAGCACTTCCGATCTGAAGGGTGCTATCCTGTGCTCTTTTCTTCGGATCCCTTCATTTCTGCCGCAAAGTGCGAGCGCGTTTTTAAAAAAAAGGGAGCATGTCTACACTTTCACTTACTTTTGCCTCCCGTTTTTTTCTGATGTTTGTGTTTTTGCTTTTTTAGTTGTTATTTTATTTTGTTTTTTTTCTCAATTTTTTTCTTCTTGTTTGTCAGGTTTCTCAAGAATTTAGTTGGAAGAAGAGATAAAATTAAAGATGCGTCTTGGACACCTGGTGCAAGAATCTCATCTCTTCTTTTAAATTCTTGTTTGAATTGTGTGTTTATTTCAGTTTTTTTTTATTTTGTTTTTATTTAATTAGTTAGTATAATTTAAAACTCATAGGATATTCTTTGAAGGAGCTAAACTTTTGGTAACTCCAGATGAGCAACCGCAGTCTATACAGTGTCTAGGAGTTCTTTAGGCGGCACCTTCGGTGTCTAAGAAGTTTGGATTTTAAGAGGGACCATTGTGACCCCTCCAACCTTCCCGGATCCCCTGGCTGTGTTTTCTGAGGCCCTTAACTGGTCATCCTTAAGTTTTTCTTTTAAAAGAAAAAACAGTTACTTGTGTGTTTACTTAACTAAAAATAAAAATGCATGTTTGGGTTTTCATGTTTTTGTTTGATCGTCGTTCTTTAAATTTAGGGTCAATCGTCTCTTTGAGATAACATAATGTTTTTATTTCCCAATTAAAAAAAAAAACACATACATTTTAAAATTAAATATTAAATAAAAGCTGAAATCATTTCTTCTTGGCCTTCGGTGTCTCAACCATAGGAGCTTTTAGTTTGGCCCTCTGGCTTTCCTCTTCGGGGCTTCACGCACAGCCTCTTGGGGCTCATCACTTGAGCTCCCAAAGATCGCAATCTTAGCTTCAGTATAACTTTTCTCGCGATCTGGTTTCTTGCGTTTACCCGGTCGGTCTAGGTTTTCCAGCTGTTTTCGCATGTCGCGAGAGTACAACTCTACCATCTTTGATAGGTTTTTATTCTCGTCCCGCAATACGTCTAGCTGGTGTCGATTCACCTCCACTATCCTTGACCGCTCCCTTTTCAAGCTTTTTATAGCACTTTGACACTCTTTAACCATCCTGTGCTCCGCCGCTCACTGACCTTTCAGCACCTCTACCTCATGGGACTTCGCAGTAGGCGATGAACCAAACTTGCGACACATGCTGTACTCTGCATGCTCAGTGCCAGGGCATCACTCATGACCCGGTTGTCATCCCTTGTCCCGAACACACGTATATCTTTAGGAGTCACCAAATTTCTACCAACTCCAATGGCAACATCGTTGTCCAGGAGTATTGAGTCATTGACAGCCACAGGCCCCCGTGCGGATGCAAAGTAGGGAATCCATACTGGTGCTACTGCTTGGCCTCGTGTTTGAGTCGGTGGAGCTAGGTTGAGATCCAACGAAAAGGGGTAGGAAGAAGCCATTTGATTTCTTAGTTTTTTTTCTCTCTTGCTTCTTTTCTCTTTTGTGTTTCTGAGTTTGTGTTTTTTGTTTTTTCCCCCTTCTTTTTCCTTCTTATAGAGTCTTTCACAAAACCCTAGCCAGTGCAGCGCGTCAGCATTTTTTGAATCCCCAGCGTTCCTCGAGTCCCACAACCTTCTCACTTTCCAACCGTTTCCAACTCATTTGTCACGACTTGCTTTGTCTGAACGGACGCACGTGAGCAGGAAGTCGTCGCACCTTTCCATGGCCCCGTAATTTCTGCTTGTGGAGTCTACGGCGCCTCTATGCGTCGACACGTGTCTCGCCCTGTCTGTTGGTCCCTTATCCTAACCGAGACAAAATTTGGACCCATGTTTCAGAATCCAATTCACGTTTGATCTTAAATTAAAAAAAATTATAATTAAAATTAAAACATGTGGGCTTCAGATTTCATGTTGGGTCGGGTTTTACCGTTGTTGGGTTAATTTCATTTTGCTTTGGGCTTTCAATTGTTTGGGTTTCAGTTTGTGTAGGACTATCTGTTAGGGCTTACTGTTTTGAGTGTTTTACTGTTTCGTTTTTATTTTTTTTATTTTATATTTGTTTGATTATTTTGTAATTGTTTTATTTTATTTTTGTGTGTTTTAATTTTTATTTGCTTTAATACCTTTCATTTGTTGTTATGACATTGTTTGTGTCTAATTTTTAAACATTGAGGACAATGTTCATTCTAGGTTTGGGGGTATTGGAGTTTAGCATGTATTTTTTTTTTCTTAATTAAAAAAAAAAAAATTTAAATTGCTTGTTTTTTTTCTATTTAAGTCTTGTTTTGTTTTTGGGTCACTTTCCGAACAACATTTGATGAGATAGTGATAAATGTTTGCATGACTTAAATAAAAATTGGATTTCATTTTATTTTAGTGTTTTTTTTTCTTTATTAAAAAAATATATATAAAAAAAAATTGGCATTGTTCTATCATGATATGCTTGAAACCTCCTTTACACTTGCCATTTGTTTCATAATTTTCCAATTAAAGGATTTGCATAATCTAAAGAATTATATCAAGCATAAATTAGACTTATAACCAACCATATAAAGTGAGCTTTTGAGCCTTGTACTTCAATTCATGAGTGTTATACATACTCTTATTTTCTTGTCATCTAAGTTGTTGTTTGATCTCATTATTCATTGATTTGGTTGAACACTTAAAAGTCATTCATTCTTGTGCAATTTGACTTCATGACATTTAAGAAATGATATTAAGGCATTCTTTGGACCGTTTGTGCCTTTCAAGCTAACCTTATGCATGCTTAAGCATGATTTTCCATTGTTAACCATTTTGAGCCTACATGTAAACCTTTTCTTTCATTTACCAATTTTATTTCCTCGCCTTAGCCCGAAAAACAAATATTTACCTTTCTAAGGAACTCATGAGCTTTAATTTGGATGTGTTTTTCATGCTAAGTTTGGGAAGAGGTGTTACATTTAAAAAAAAAAATCGCACAATTGGTGAAAGAAAAGAGAAAAGTTGTGATTAAGTGGTGGTTGGTAGAAATTTCATTTTTGGGCCTTCAAAATAATTGGTGTTTGTTCAATTAAAGGAAAGGAGTATGAATCAATGTAAATGAAGGTATAAGGAGTTTTGATCATGTAAAAGAAAAAATCTATTCGTGATGATTCGAAGTCTTGTAAACAATTGTTTTATGCTCTTACATTGCGAGTTCCTTGGACTTTGTATTATCCATACCTTTCATTTCTTACTCACCTTACACCCTTGGCCCCATTACAACCTATGTTAAAGACCTAAATTGATCTTAAATGTCATGTGGTTGAATTGCATACATTTTTCTACTTTTAAGTGTTTGGCATCCTTCTTGAGATCATATTAATGCAAGTTCTTCATCTTTCTATTTCGAGTTAAGTCTCTTATGGTTTAACTCTCGTTCTCATGTTTATAACTGAGTGTTGCATTATAGCCCTCTTCTGAGTGATTCATTTGTGAGAGGACAACTTTGGTGAGATTTGAAGTTGAACTTATGCTTTGTATGATTTTTGAAATTGTGTGAAAACTAAGATTGGGGAATTTGTTATATTTGGCTATCACACTACTACACTTTGAGCATATTGTGTTTAGAACTTTGCCGCTTTGTAAATAATGTCTAAAAATTGAGCTTTTATTGTTAAAACGTTTAAGTCATGTGCATGAGTCATTACTCTTCAGAAAATGTTCGGAAAGATTGTTTTGAGTTCTTTTTATTTTTGTAATCGTTTTTGTTTTTGTTTTTGTTTTTGTTTAAGGACTAACAATCTTTTAAGTTTTCTAATTACTTTGTTTTACAGAGTCAGGTAAAACGTTTGTGGGTATTGATAATTGTTAAACCCTCAGGAGACACAACTCCTCCTACTAGGGATGCCTAGAGGTTTAAAGGCTTGTTGCATACGCTAAATGCAATCGAATTACCTGCGAAAGTGGTCTAGTTAACTTCTTGTTTTGTTTTTCTCTTTGTTTTCTTTTTGTTTTGCTCGAGGACTAGCAAAATCTAGGTTTGGGGGTATTTGATCGGTGCATATTTACATATCATTTTGTACCCTTTTAATTTATGATTTGGTTATGTTTTTGAGTTAAACTTGTGCTTTTAATAAGTTTTGTGTTTGTTTCAGTGTAATAAGCTTAAGGACTCACTAATTGCATTTTGGAGACAAGTTAACTCAAAACGGTGTCTGCAGATCAGTCAACTTCACGGATTGGACTGTACTTGCTCAAGAAGAACCAGAAAATGAACCATACATCATTGGAAATATACGGAAGTCTAGTTTCTGTAGAATTTTACGGTTCATGATTCCGAGTCTTCTAGAGAAAGTTATACATGTTTTGGCAACTTAAGGTCAAATTCGGCAGCATCTGCGTTACTGGGCCAAAAATCACATTTGAAGGCCTTTCCGATTTTTCCTTGAGTTGGGCTGCATATGCTTGGAAATATAAGACAAAGAGCTTCAAGATCCATATTTTTCCAGATTTTTCAGACTGGAACCACAAGCCCAAAACGAGCCCACAAGCTGGCTGCAATGCATTGTCATGCATGACATATGCATGATGAAGTGTTGTTGATTGTGGGAAAGTTTGGTGAAGCATATTCAATACATATATTTGAGTGGAATTTTGCAGCAGCCAAATGAGCCAAAAGATGTTGAAGTGGATGATGCAACACTAAGCCTAAAGACAAGAGGAATTGTTTTCAAATGCAATTGTGTGTTAGGTTAAGTTGGTGAATTAAGTGTAATGTGTTAGGTGAAGTTAGTGTGTTTACATAATTCAATTGTATAATTCAGATTTTCAACCTCCTTAGGCCTATAAATAGTGAGGTTTCCTAAGCTTGTAATAACACCCCAAGGGGGGGAGCTCTCAAGCACCTCTCTAGAGCTCCCTTCCCTTCTCTCCCTCAAATTCTCTTAGTTTCCCTTTGTAGTTCTCAATTGTTGTAACAAGATCCTAGTACTATAAATCTCAAGCATTTTTCCTTTCTCTTCTTCTATAAATTCTCCAAACACTTCTCTATTCTCTTTCAAAGTTCTCCATGCTCTAAAACATTTCCCAAACACAATTCCCACTCTCTTCCAAGATTCTCAAGTTCCTAAACACTTTCCCTTCCAAAATCCACAAAGTTCTCAAACACCACTTTCCTTTCTTCTCCAAAAGTTTCCATATTCTCAAACACTTCCCAAACACTCCTCCCTTCTCTTTCTCAAACACATCTCTCCTCTCTTCCAAATTCCCAATGTTCTCAAACATTCTCTTCCAAAATCCTCCAAGTTTCCAAACACTTTCTTCATCAAATTCTCCAAACACTTTCTCAAACAATTCTCTACTTCTACTTTCTTCTCCAAAAAGCCTCCATGTCCTCAAACACTTTTCCCAAACACTTCCTTTCTTCCTCAAGTTCTCTTAATTTCTTTAATGTTCTTTTAGTTATAATTTATTTTTATTGTATTGTACATTCTTTCTTCTTGTTTTGTTTCTTTTGTTTTCATTTTTGTTTTGTGTAGGAAAATTAAATTGGATCATTCAATCACCAATCCCTGTGGAATCGACCTCGCACTTACATATGCTATACTACCAAACGGTTCGTGCACTTGCGAGTATCACAAGTTGAGGATGCAACTGAATCCATTTTGGTGCAGCTGTATCTACGCAACAGTGTTATTTGAATATAAAATTATTATTGACGTTCTCGAAAAGTCATTATGCACTTATTGTCCCTTTGTTTAAAATCTTAATGGGAATGCATATCTTTCCACCTAATATGTTTTTCTTGACCTCTCCAAATTTCCTCTTTTATTGACCATATTTAGAGGTGTCAAACGGGTCGTGTCGGGCCAGTCCATTTAATAAACAGGCCGTGCCGGGTTCGCCCATTTGGGGTAAAAAATCTAGTAAAAAGTTAGAAGACGTCTTAAGTTTGATTTCTCATTTTCATTGATAATAAAGAGTAGTTTAAGAAAAAAAATATATACAATTCTAAAAATTAAAACAAAAAAGGGATACAATGAATGAATTATAGAAACTAAATGTCAATTAAGATGTGGTGCCATCTCAACCATCTAACTGTTGATTTTAATGGTCAAGATCGGCTCAGGTCCATAATTCATGTTCCATCTCCAGCTATGGGCTATAGGCCAAATGCAGAGCTACAATTTAGTCCTCCAAAATATTATTATTTTAAAGAATAGTATATGGCTAAAATTTTCCATATCCAACTAGAGGTGGGCACAGTCCGGTTTGGTCGGTTTCACTGTCAAACCACAGCTGAACCAATTAAACTTTCACGGTCCGATGTGGTTCGGTTTGAGCTAAAATTAAAATGAAAACCAAACCAAACCAAACCATTCATATCCGGTTTGGTGCGGTTTGGTTCAGCCGGTTTAGGCATAAAAGAAAACATCATTTTCTCCATGTCACCGAACATGTTCAAACACAAAACATTCACTAATCATACAACCCAAAGAGGTAAAGAAAAAACAGACAAAAGAAAAGAAGCTGCAAGCAATAATAATTATTTCAGAACATGATTCTCAAAGAAATACAATACTATTGTGCTTAATTATATAGTTATTACAAATCATGATTTAAAAAACAGTGATAATCCTTCCAAACAGCTGCCCCATATGTATCTAAATCATCAAATCTACACACACAGAGAGAGAGAGAGAGAGAGAAAGGTTACACTGGGGAGAACGAAGAGGCCAAAGGTGATGAAGATGGAGATGAATGATGCGATGACATGAGAGTAGTGAGTGTTGTGTGCGGCTAGGGTTAGGAAACGAAGGAAAGGCTGAGAGAAATGTGAGGGGACTAGATCCGTGAGTTTTAGTTTTGGATGAGTTTTTCAGGCTTTTGGAGTATAATCATGTGCGAAATGGTGCATGATAACACTTACAAAATAACCACTCAAGCCTTGCCACGTGTAAAATATATTTAACAAATAATAAATTTATTTCTAATCGGTCCAGTTTGGTTTAGGACAGTTTACAAAGTTCTCAAACCGCAACCGAACCAAACGAAATTGGTTCGGATTGGTTTTTGAAACTGTTGACTTTTTCTTTGGTCAAAACCAAACCAAACCAAACCAATATAATCGGTTCGGCCGGTGCAACCAGGATCGGCCGGATTTGATGCCCACCCCTATATCCAACCATGCATGACTATATTTTAAGGTCCAACATATTTTATTATTTTGGAAAAATTATGGTACAAACACTTGTACATTCAACTACTATATATTGTTTAAATTAATTAAACTACTATTTAGGTGCTGTAGATAAATGAGTGTTGAAAGTCGTGAAGAAGTAGAGAAAGTGACCAAATTTGTAAGAAATGAGTGAATTGTTTTTGAAGAAATTTGAAGAAATTTATAGACATATTTTAGGTTTTTTTTTAAAAAAAAAAAAAAGAAAGCCCAACGACTACGTTTGTCCTTGTTCCTGTTGCTAAACCTATCACTTCTTTGGCTTGTCCGCTTGATTGGCTGATCTTCCTGCTTGATAGACTTCTTTGCGGCGATTCGATCGTCATCCCAGAGCTCATAGTGTTCTGTGGTCGCGAAGACCTCTACCAGAGTTTGGTTGGGAGTGATAGTCAGCTCGCGGTATACGTCATGTTCAGCTGGAAGACCTTTCTTGAAAGCAGAGGACACGATTCGAAATCGTCGCTTCCTACAATGTTGGCCTTTTTTGCTTTGAATCTCTTGATGTAATCTCGAAGGGATTCATCGGACTTCTTGTGAAGGTTGTACGGGTGGTCAGGGTTCTTCTTGATGGTCCGGAAGAAGTGTATTCTTTGGTGAAGATGTAAGCTAGCTCCTTGAAGCCGCTGATCGACCTGGATGGTAGGGTGTGGAACTAGTCTTGGGCTGCTCCTTGCAAGGTCATTACAAACACCTTGCACATCAAGGTGTCGTCGGCCTTGTAGAGGATTATAACACTTTTGAAGTGTTTTAGATGGCTCTCGGGATTGGAATCCCTTTTGAAATGCGTGAACGAAAGCTTTAAGAATCGCTTCGGGGTAGCAACCTGCTCGATTTCGGTGGTGAAAGGCGTAGAGTTTGCTTGGTCCACCTCCCTGCATAGAGCATCTTTGAAATTTCCGCCAATCTCTAAGTTTCGAAGTCGGTCGTTTATGAGCTTCTCGACTTTTTCCGCGCGCATGGCTTGCCGATCACGTTGGTGACCTTCGTGATTCAGGCGGGGATGGTTGACTTCCTCATTGTCTCGCAGAGGTCGACCTCCTTGATTGCCCTGCCTGTAGGACAAATTAGTAGATTGAGCTTGCTAGGATTCCTCCACAAGTTGTCGTCATGAGTTGGTTCTCGAGCAGGTTGGTAAGCGTCGATCGTTGCATTCTCAAAGTACGGCTTGCAGATGTCTGCGTCTCTTCAGGCACGACCTCGTTCTTTCCTCTGCCCATTTGTTCTTGTCCGACTAGTTGGGATCTCTCAAAATGCTCGTCGATATGCTCGCGGATCCTTCTCTCCTCGTCACGGGCTTCAATGTCAGGGCCTTAATTCAAGTTGATCTGCCTGAGTAGTTGGCCAATTAAATTGTTTGGTCGTCGACCCTCTGCACGAGTTGATCAACCCATGAATTAAGGCCCACTTGAATTAGGTTGGGTAGAGAGGTGTGGATCGAGCCCAATGGCATATGGGCTAGGGCTCCATTAGATGCGCACACGAATGCATACGTCAAGTGTGGTTTCAAAGGAGGGAACGTTCGGATTTGTTCCAAAATGGCGTCGTCGCTTGGTCCTTGCGATGACAAGAGGTGCAGCAATTCCATCTACATTTATGGTCGTTCTATGGCTTCCAGAGGCTACAGCAAGGTATGGGCAGCCACAGGAGATTGCTGTGATGTGCTGGCGGCCACGAGAAGCTGCGGAAATGCGCTGGGAGTCGCGGGAGGCTGTGCAAAACAGGTATAGCCAATGCCCTTTGTGGTGGCAGCGATGTTTTGGCCGTTCCGGAGTGCGCCGTCACGGTGGTTTTGCTCCTAGGGCGTTTGCTTCTAACCATAGTTGTTTGGAAGGCTTTGGTGGATTGGAAAATAGGAGGAACGGATTCCTTGAGCACGCGTTGAGTATAACTTGTGCTCTCAATGAAAGTACTAATTTGTGGGAGCGATTTTCGTCCCACGAGAATATTCGATCAATAGATTCCCCTTTCTTCTTCCTCGTACTCTTTCTCCCTACAAAACAAATTGGAATAAGAAGACCACACTCAGGGGTGTTGGCCTAAGGCCCTCCGATGACTAAGTTAGTTCAATTGATTCGTAGAGAAACAATATCTAAAAAGGGTACGGAGATGTATGTATGGTGTGAACCGGGCAGGTGGAGCCATGTGTGGTGGCCGGAGCCTTGTGTAAGTGAGAGAGAGAGAGAGCGAGAGAGGAGGCGGCAAGGAGGGGATTTCTACAATATTTTTGTGAGCTTAGAATGGCTTAACTCATGCCTTGCATAGCCTCGTATTTATAGAGCCTCGTAGGGTTAGGGTTTGGAGAAAAATAATCCTTGTTGGGAAAGGATTTTCCTAATTTTAGGAGATTTAAATCAATTCTAGATTTAATGAGAATCAAATCCCTAATTCAAGGTAAGAATCCCCAAATGGAAGGAAATATTTGACCTAGGGTTTTGCTAAAATTCGCTTTTCCCACAGTCCATATTTCATGTCTTAGTCTATCTCCAGTTATGGGCTATAGGCCAAATGCAGAGCAACAATTTATGTAACACCCCGACCCTAATTTATATATCCAATTAAATTAGTTAATTAATTTAATTATGAATTTACAATTTTGCCCTTGAGGTAGGGGTAAAATGGTCACTTTTTAATTCGGAAGGATTTTGGGGAAATGAGTGGCACCATTGTGTAGAGCTCGTTGATACGAGTTCGTAGACATGCAGCACGCCCAATTCCAAGTTGTAACAAAGAAGGAAAAGTCTGAAAACGAAAAGGACGTATAGGGATTCGCTGGGAGCACCTTCCCCCTCCTGTTCACTGTTCATCTGAACAGTTTTTGGGCCGCCATCTTCTCCTCCGGCCACCCCAAGCGACGACATTGGTACCAAAATGATCGGCTAGTCGTCCTCTTCCTATCCCGACCAACCTCAGCCCGCTGGAACCACCGGAGATGGCCGGAATAAACAAAAATCCGACCGGTTTTGACCCATTTTAACAGATTTTCGCGGCGGTTTCTCCCTCCTCCGACCACCAAACCGATCAATTAAGGTATGTTTTTCCACCTATTTTTCATGCTCTAGCTGATGGTTGGGTAAGAATTGAGAAATTTTTGCTTTATGGTAGTTAAATAAGCAGTTGAAAATCTGCCAGTTTTTGGCCTCCGATCCGGCCACTTTCGGCCATTTTTCGGGGTAGATCCGAGAACAAAAGTGACTCAAAATGAGGTTTTATACCTAGAGTAGGAAGCTTGGCCGGCGGTTTGGAGTTTTTCCGGCCGTCAGAAATTTATGAAGCCACCCAGGCGCCCCAGCGCATGTGGGGCGCGTGGGCAGTGTGGTGGAACCACCTTCTGTCTTAAAATGATCTCCTAGTTTCCACGAGCTCATAGGAATTTGCGGATCCCAATTTGGATAACGTTTGAAACCCGAACAGATTTTACATATTGTGCGATTTCCGAGCTCGATACGTTAGAACCATTGGATCGTTTCCAATTTAATATATGTTGATCTAGGCATTCCTAGGATCGTGTAGTATTTCACGGATCGTGAATCGGAGGCCCGGATGTTCCGATTCAATAACTTAAAGTTGTGTTTTTCAATAACCGTCCGATCGTGCGATCGTGAGCGATCCGACCGTCTAATATGGACCAAACTTTCAAGACGTGTATCTTAGACCTTTTGGATAGTTTGACTCTCGGTTGACCGCAAGACTTCCGAGGTAGTTTCACCCTTCGTGAAGTACTAGCACGACCGTATGAATGAGTCTTGACCGTTAGTTGAATTATTTTGATCATTTTGGGAGCATGAGCTTGTTTATAATATCTTATGAAATTCTTGGATATTATTTTGATAATTGAAATTATGAAAGGGATGAGTAAGGGATACTCGATTTGGTGGGTTGTGAAAGTGAGTCTTGGGACTCGGTTATGATTATTAGGAAGTGAGTAGACATTGTTTTCACGAATTGACATGGTTTTGTGATGAAAATTTTATGCATATGAATTTAATGGTTTATTAAAATTCACTTTATATTTAATAGTTGAATTTAATATTTTTGTAAAGTATTTGCGGTATATGTGGGTTTTGATATATTTGAGTATCTTGAGTTCATAAATATAATATTTGAGAAAATGCTATCTATGTTGATTATGTGTGGAGTATTTGGGTTGTTGATGTGAGATACTAGAAATACGTGAGTTAGAAAGTCAGTTTGAGTGCTATTAGCACTACTTTAGGTACCTCTCTGGATATAGAATATGCTTGAGAGTTTATTGTCTATACTATGAATAGGTATTGTGGAAAAAATTGAATAAGGAAGGGAATATTATTTTTATAATATTTATTTAAGGATAACGAACCCCACCATCATATGTACCTCCCCTTGGATAATGACACTTGGAAACAGTGGAAATGGGTACTTGGAAACAGTGGATATAGATCCTGGGATACCTGGAAATGGTGGACATGGTTTGGATATGACGGAACCCGGGCCATACCTTAACGGGGTGTCGCTGTAGACCTTTAACTGGATAGTCTGTACACGTAGGGCTGTTTCAAGCGTACGGGTCTTGATTCTTAGTCCGTATGTGCTGGTTGAGTTAGTCCCCCAGTTGAACGGCTCGTCCCTAGCCACATGGTCATTTGAGGACGGATACTTGTGAGCTAGTCAACAATCCCGGGTTGGATTGTTTTCCCCAGGACATGATGTGCATCATCATATGTACCTCCCCTTGGATACTGATACATGGACACAGTGGATATGGATACATGGATATGACGGAACCCGAGCATACCTTAACGGGGTGTTGCTGTAGACCCTTAATTGGGAGTAGTCTGCGAGCGTGGGGCTATTTCAAGCGTACGGGTCTTGATTCTTCGTCTGTACGTGCTGGTTGAGTTAGTCCCCCAGTTGGACGGCTCATCCCTAGCCACATGGTCATTTGATGAGGGATACTTGTGAGCTAGTCAATAATCCCCAATTGAATTGTTTTCCCCTGGTACATGATGATGGTGTGAGGTGGGTGTTATTATATATACTTATATACTCATTTATAGGCATACATGTTACATATTGGTATATGTGGATTTGATTCTGGGTTGAGATCAGTGAGATTGTGCTTTGTGAGTACCCTGTACATGTATGAATGTTTAAGCCCTGGTTTTGGGAAGTGTTGTTCGGCAACATACGCCTTGGATAGGGTATGGTTGCGCAAAAAGAATTGATAAAAGGAAAGGAACTCACAAGTGTTCAGGAGTTGCCTTGTCGAATTGATGTAATAAGGAATCAAAAATCATTCGCTGGTTTAACTTTAAATAATTGTATATTATCGGAGTTATGACCATTGATGATAAGAACTACGTGTGCCTTGATCCCTTGCCCAAGGGTATGTAGGTAGCCTGGGGTCTCACCTAGGTGCAGCTGCGAAATATACTATGTTTAAAAGGTTTGTTTGATTCTAAGTATGTGATTGGACTTTGATGTGATTGTTGGATTTGAATCATGTTTGATGATTTTGGTGGTGTTCGTAAAGTTGTTTGAGATCTTTAATTGCATTGTTTATGTAGTATTCGACTTAAGAACTTTGCTGATTTTGTTTCGAACCATTTGAAGGTCGGAGGCCTATTATGAAATTGCATGTTGTTAACTTGTGCATGCTGCCAGTTGATGTTTTAAAATGTGCTTTTAACAGGTAGAAAATTTGAGGAAAAGTCCAATTTTTAGGGCGACTCTGCCGAAATTTCGGCAGAAAGTCTCGGTTCTTAGCAAGTGGGCTCGGCGCAATGGTGCCACTCATTTCCCCAAAATCCTTTGGAATTAAAAAGTGACCATTTTACCCCTACCTCGAGGGCAAAATTGTAAATTCATAATTAAATTAATTAAATAATTTAATTGGATATATAAATTAGGGTTAGGGTGTTACAATTTAGTCCTCCAAAATATTATTATTTTAAAGAATAATATATGGCTAAATTTTTCCATATCCAGTCATACATAACTATATTTTAAGGTCCTATATATTTTATTATTTTGGAAAAATTATGGTACAAACATTCATACATTCAACTACTATATATTGTTTAAAATAATTAAACTACTATTTAGGTTCTTTAGATTAATGAGCGTGGAAAGCTGTGAATAAGTAGAGAAAGTGACCAAATTTGTAAGAAATGAGAGATGAAATGAGTGAAATTTGTTTTTTTGAAAATATTTGAAAATATTTATAAACATATTTTAGGTTTTTAAAAAAATATAAAAAATAAAAAAAGAGCCCAACGGCTATGTTTGAAAATGTTCCAAATGTTATGACCCCCCCAACGGTTAGAACAAATTTTTTTAAATAACATTTTTCCAACTGCGAGATGAAATGAGAGTGAATTCAGTGGCAGCACAAGAACTTCATTTATGCAAGTAGTGTTAAATTATATAACAAACTGGGTCTTAAAATTGCACATATTTTATAACCACATAAATTTCACTGTACTAGAAAGTCATGGTAGGTAATCAGTTACCAAGACAACAAGCACAAACATGAATTAATAATGGAGAAAATGGACAGTCCTCCAACACATGAAATCACACAAGCTAATAGGCGCGGATAATTATACAAATACTGATTAATTGGTCCTCTTAGACACCCCTGCAGCCGCATTCTCCTCAGAATGTATTTAAACATTACGACAAAAGGAGCGACTACTGAGTATTTTCTGGAGACCTGATTTTGACCTCAAGTAGGCGGGCCGCAACTTCTTCACCACCCAGATGAGAAAGCGTAAAGTGTTCAACACACTGACCATCGCCCCCAGCAACTCAATCCAAAGAAAAATGCACTTTGTGTATAATTTTTTAGATGAATTGTAAAAATCGCCGAGAGGGACCATCATCAACAGAACCTGTAGGTAGGAAAGCGCCAAGAATGTGAGGGTGACGCACATGGCCATTGACAAGAGCCACACAGATATCCGATTATGGAGAGGAAATCCGCTAACTAGCAAAAGGATGACGCTCACAGAAGCAAGGAACGCGATGGTGTTGAAATTTAAGAAGAGGAGGAAGTCAGATGTATAGGCGTAGCCAAACACTGCAGTTCCAGCTAGACATGTATCTTCTTCGCTGCAAACAATCATGGAGGCTCCATATCCTATGGGAATGGAAGAGTTCGTGTTATTATCTTGCCAAACACCGCCTGGTGGGTTAACTAAAGCTTGGAAAGTCATGGTTGAGATCATGATTGCCACAACCATCAGAAGGCCATGCGCCTCTTCCAACCATTTGTTGGGATATTTCACCCATCCCATCAATTTCTTCCACCACCCCTTTGCACTTGGATTTGGTGATCGTTCAGCTGGAGGAGGAGGAGGAGGGACATGATCATTTTCATTATTAATTTCTGATCTACTGATTATTCCTGAGCGCTGCACAAGCATGTACACTTTCTGTGTTAATTTGGTGAAAATTATGCTCTTTTACCATACTAAAAATAGATATTGTGTGCACATTAACATATATATGGTCAGATCCAAAAAAACCACACACATTTTGAATCTTGAGATAAATATTCATCTAAAGATTGAAAATCATTCAGCATTTATTTTATAACTTTAGTGGAAACACAAATACATTTAATTGTGTGAACTCTCTCTCTCTCCTCCTTTAATTTATTAAATCATTTTATTTAAACGTTTTTTGGGTCAACATTTTATTCAAAAGTTGAAAAAGAAAAAAAGACACCCTTTATTTCTTCATCGTCTTCCTTCACCCTGTGCCATGGCAGGTTAGCCATGGTTTCTTCATCCCACCATTCCCTTCTCTACGTCACCATCCACACCTACCCTTTCTCGATATTATTTATCTTATAACACGTTAGAACCTAGAAAAAGAGAAGAGAAAATAAAAACTAAACCCAGCAACTGTACACCCCGTCTCTAAACTAGGCTTAATGATCCAAGCCTCAATTTAAAGAAAAACGATTTTATATTTTTAAAAAACTGCCTGAAAGTTCAATTATATCGAAAAATAATTAAGGTCTAATCCCACCCACCCCGTCTCTAAACTGTTAGTCTTTCACTCTACAGATTGGACTGCTTTCTTCCTCTCTTTTTTAATTCTTCTGCTCAAGACCTCTGTTCTCTTCTTAATTTCTGGGTTTAAGGTTTCTGATTTCCTTTGTCACAAGGTAGATAACTACTTAAAATGTCAAGAGTGAAATTAACATCATCAGGATGTAAAAAATTTATAATATAAAAATAAAACTTTCCAGAAAACCATAATGAAGTTGAAAAGAAAGAAAAATCATAAAACTTTTACAATGCAAGAAATCACCAAAGACTATCTCAACTCATTTTCTGTAAGTAAACATGTCATAAAAGGAAAACTGTAATCGTAAGTTAAAAAAAACACACATAGACAAGACAACTATATACACACATACAGATATATATATATATATATATATATATATATATATATATATTCATACCTGAATTTGCCCTCGCATCCAAGCTGACTGCAGGATGGTCATACCAGCATCAGAGCCATCTTTTGAGTTGAGGAACTCACCATTGTCTCTCACCAGTTGAACCAGAAATTTCAAGCACTCTAACTGGTTATATTTAACACACAAGTGCAAAACAGTTAATCTATTATCAACCCTAACGTAAATGGAATCATGATTTGCATGTGTCAACTCCTTGAGGACCTCAACGTCTCCTCTCATGGCAGCATAGTGAAGAGGGATTCTTCCCTTCTCATCCGGACACAAGCACGCGTAGGGATATGCAAGGAGCAAAGCCTGGACAATCTCCTTGTGCCCCCCAGCAGAAGCCAAGTGCAAAGGTGTGCGTCCAAAGGAGTTCAACGCTTCTGCAAGTTTTGGAATATGAGTGAGAAGGGTTTTGGTAAACTCAAGGTGGCCAAGCAAAGCCGATATATGCAAGGGTGTTTCAGTTTTGGTGGTGAGTACTAGTACAAGCTTTCTAAGAATATGTGGGTCTTTTTCGATCAATGCGTTTAAGGATTCTACAGACCCAGACCATGCTGCCTCATACACTTCATCTTCACCATGTCTAATGATCTCCATTCTCTCTCTCTCTCTCTCTCTCTCTCTCTCTCACATTTGCTCACCTAAATTGAAATTGCACTTATGTAGTCGTGATCAATGGGCGTCAATTCTGAAGTCTTCCAAATCTTCTTGATTCATGGGCCCTGGGAGGTGGGATTTTCGGACATATTATCATTTTCCAATATCAAGCAATTATTTTTAGGGCATATTAAATTGAATATTCAAGCAAACAAGCAGTAAATCTCTGATTTTAAAAAAATTGTTCGATTACGTTTTGTATCCCTGAAGTTTATGTGAAATTCGGTTTGATCCATAACCTTCAAAATATTTGCGAAAAATTAGATCATCTTTACAAAAAATTAGACAATCAAAAATCATTTAGACATCTTGTGTCTTATAAAATCAATGAACACGGTACTTCAAAAAAATACTAAAATTTCAATAATTTAATTCAATGATCAAATGATATTGGATTCAAGTGATTTTTTATAGAGATGATCTTTGAATGAATATCTACAAAATAGACGGTTTGGATTAATAAAATACAATTCGGAATAGGCCCTATAAAGGTGTCCCTCAAATAAAATTATTATGATAATAAAAAAAAATTATAGATAAATGCATGATCTCTAAATATAGAGACTCGAGATCTTAGAATATTACAACAAAACTTTCTGAAATATTAAAAAAGAGATATTACATCATTTTAACCTTATAAATGTTGGATCAAGAATAATTGAAAACGTGTCTGGTACTTTAAGGTGGTGTCTTGACTGAGTCTTGTTTTTTCTGGGTGTCTTCACGATAGTAGGCTGGAGATACAACAGCAGCCACACAACTACACAAGTATCTCCAGACAAGTAATATCAAATGAAACGTCAAGGCGAAAAGATCAATGTAACAGTTTGGAATATCGATAACCAAAAGAAAACAAGTGGGAATATTATTATTTAAATTTTGGTGATCGTGAAATGTTTGATTTATTTTTGTGATCAATATAGATGCATGGGCAAGAAAGAGACAAATAGATATGATAATTATAGAACCTTCATCTGCCTCATTAATCTGTGTTGCATGTTCATTCTCCCACTTTTTCCATTGATGTATTTAAAGCATGATAAGGATGTTACTAATGCAACTCCAAGTATTTATGTGTGTGAGAATGATAATGCAATTCCAAAGTCTATGTCTTCTGGTTTGGAAGAATTGTCAATATATAGAGGTTGGATACCTCTTCATCCAACAGTTATAATAACTGTTTAAATAGATTTGAATTTCAGATAATGATTTTATCTGAAAACGAATTTCTAATTAATAAGGCCTAACTTTGCCTCCACTAGGCCCATACTCTCTTTCTAAAGTGTTGATGCTTATAAATCATGAAAGGAAACAACTCCCTTCCAATGTGGGACTAAGTGAAAATGTATTTTCCTATACATACACTAACAATACCCCACATTTGTATTGGAAAATTATAACGTGCATATTTGAGAGAAAACTTAGAGATAACATACATCAGGAGAGGTGTTTTTTGTACTTGAACCTACCGTAGTGAATATTTATTGGATTTACTAGGAGATGCAGTGAATATAAAATCTTGAACTATTCCCCTATTGTAGTAAACTGAGACAACAAGTATCACATATTTTACATCTTAACATACCACTTATTCATATTTTTGTGTTCATTTTGGTCTTGAACAAATCCTGGATTCGTAAAAGCTTTAGAGAATTTAGCCATCTCATTCTCATAAATGCGACCCCATATTTACCCCTACATAGGTAATGTTGACTAAGAATAGTCTGCCCTATTCCCATTGATTTCAACATCATTAAACTTTCATACCCTAATATACTTCTTGCAGACAACACCTAAATTGAAATTAAGAGTGCACTTATGTAGTTGTGATCAATGCGTGTCAATTTTGAAGTCCTCCAAGTCTTCTTGATTCATGAGCCCTGGCAGCTGGGACTTTGGACATATTATCTTTTTCCAATATCAAGAAGTACATTCGACGAAGAAAAGTACAATTATTTTTAAGGAACATTAAATTGAATATTCAAGCAAACAAGCAGTAAATCTCTGATTTTAAAAAAATTGTTGGATTACGTTTTGTATCCTTGAAGTTTATGTGAAATTCAATTTGATCCATAACCTTCAAAACATTTGCAAAAAATTAGATTATCTTTGTAAAAAATTAGACAAATCGGAGACCATTTAGACATCTAATTGTCTTATAAAATCAATGAACACGGTACTTCAAGAAAGTACTAAAATTTCAATAATTTAATTCAATTGTCAAATGATATCGGATTCAAGTTTTTTTTTTTTTTTGTAGAGATAATCTTTGAATGAATATGTACAAAACAAACGGTTTGGATTAGTAAAATACAATCCGAGTAGGCCCTACAAAGGTGTCACTCAAATAAGATTCCAGAGACTAGAGATCCTAGAATATTACAACAAAACTTTCTGAAATATTAAAAAAGAGATATTACATCATTTTAACCTTATAAATGTTGGATCAAGAATGATCAAACGGTTAAACTCGTCTGGTACTTTAAGGTGGTGTCTTGATTGAGTCTCTTTTTTTTGGTGTCTTCACAAGTTCAATAGGCTGGAGATACAACAACAGCCACACAACTACACTAGTATCTCCAGACAAGTGCTAAAATATGAATATGGTTTGAATATATTAGGTTAACTTTATTCTTCTCCATAAGGAGGTATATATAAGAGTTTACATGAGTGCTTTACAAGGAATTAGATACAGTAAAGGATTAGGAAAGTATCTCCTAATTATACAATGATTTACCAATTATATAAAATAGGAAAGTAAATCCCTTAATTAATCAAGCAAATAAATCTCCTTGATTAATTAGGAAACTCACATCAACACTCCGCCTCGAGTTGGTGCATATACATCACCAATGCCCAACTTGGTAAGTGAGTCATGAAATACTCTTCCACAAACAGCTTTGGTTAAGATATCTGCCAATTGATCTTCTGATCTTACGAATGGTAGGCAGATGATCTTCTTCTCAATTTTTTCTTTGATAAAATGTTTATCCACCTCAACATGTTTAGTTCGATCATGTTGAACTAGATTATGGGCAATATCGATGGCTGACTTGTTATCACAATGTAACTCCATTGGCTTTTCTGGCTTGAAACCCAATTTTGTCAATAGTCTTCTGATCCATAGTAATTCACAAACTCCGTGAGCGATTCCTCGAGACTCTGCATCAGCACTAAACCGAGAAACCACATTTTATTTCTTACTCCGCCAAGTGACTAGGTTACCTCCCACAAAAATGAAGTAACCTTAAGTAAAGTGTTTATCACTAATGGAGCCAGCCCAATCTGCATCTGTATATCCAACAACTTCGAGATCTCTATTTTTTGAGAACATTAATCCTTTCCCAGGGGCTAACTTTAAGTATCTTAAGATCCGATCAATTGCATTCCTATGAGACACGCTGGGTGAATGCATAAACTAACTAACCACACTCACAGCATATGCAATATCTGGTCTTGTGTGGGTTAAATATATCAACCTTCTAACAAGGTGTTGGTACTGTTCCTTATTGGTTGGTTCTTGATCCATGTCTTCACATAACTTGTGATTCATCTCGATAGGTGTATCAGCAGGTTTGCATCCAAGAATTCCTGTTTCAGTGAGCAGATCTAATACATACTTCCTTTGAGACAGAAATATACCAGTTATGGACCTGGCTACTTCAATTTCGAGAAAGTACTTTAGATCACCTTAAATCGTTCATCTCAAATTCTTGAGACAAATACTTCAGCAGTTTCAATTACTCTTCTGTGTCATTTCCAGTTACGACTATATCATCCACATAAACAATCAATGCAATAAGTCTTCTTCCAGTTAGTAAAATACTTCAGCAGTGATCTGCATTACTCTGTATATATCCAAAATTCTTCATGGATTTAGTGAATCTGCCAAACCATGTCGTGGGGGATTGCTTTAACCCATACAACGACTTTCTGAGCTTGCAAACTTCATTCTCCTTGTCATGAGCTAAGTTACATCCTGGTGGTAAGTCCATATATACTTTTTATTCCAAGTCTCCATGTAAGAATGCATGTTTTACATCTAACTGATGTAATGGACAATCGAGATTTGTTGCTAGAGACAGAAGGACTGTGATACTTTTAATCTTGGCTCCTGGGGCAAAGTTCTCTTGCTAGTCTATCCCATATCTATGTGTGTACCCCTTCGCCATCAATCTAGCTTTATATCTTTCAATGGATCCATCTGCTTTGAGTTTCATAGTATAAATCCACCTGGATCCCACTATCTTCTTTTCATGAGGTAATGGCACGAGTTCTCATGTGCCATTTTTCTAGAGAGCTCGCATTTCTTCATTCATGGCATCTTTCCATTTTTGGTCTTCTAGTGCTTCAGTTACACTGTTGGGAACAGGTATGTCGACCAATTGCTTCACAAAATGTACCCGTGACTCTGATAATCTGTTGAGGGATACATAATTGTTGATGGGATATTTCTCTTTTGCATTAAGATCTGCTTCGTAGTGAACTGAAGGTTTGCCACGGTTCTTCCGTTTTAGAATCTCATATGCAGGCTCTTTGCCTTCTGAAATTAAATCATCATGGGATATTTCATTAATATTATCAGTTTCAGGAAAAGATGTTACCTGAATGACGTCCTCGCAGGTGATTGGTGTGGTCCTGGAGCTAAAGAATTCTCCTGAGCGGGCAAAAACTACTCAATTTTCTCCGCTTGAGTTTGACAGCAAGGAGACGACCGGTTGCAGTCCTCTCGCGACCGATCGTTTTGAAGTAGATCAAGTGTAGGCGAATTTCCGGGAAGCGACCGGTCGTTTTTAGGCAGATTCATATGCGACTGGTCATCTTCAATCTGCGATCGGTCCCTTACAACCTGCGATTGGTCGCTTTCAAGCAGAGTCTCTTGAGACCGATCGGTTGTATCCTGCGACCAAGTCGTTTCAAAAGTGACGAATTTGAAGGAAAAAATTCTGAAATTTGAGAAGTCTTGGCATCGCGATGCACCTCCTGGACGGCTGAAAAATATATGCCATGTTCCCAGAACACAACATCCATAGAAGTATAGACTTTCTGACTAGGAGGATGATAACACCGGTACCCTTTCTGATGAGGTGCATAACCATTGAAAACACACTTTTCGGCGTGAGGATCCAATTTGCTGCGTTGGTGATCATGTAAGTGAACAAAGACCACACAGCCAAAAATCCGTGGTTCTAGGTTTTGGGTATGAGGTATTTGGATATTATGGTGGAGGTATTTGGATATTGTGGTGGAGTGTTTGAAGGGGGTTTTGGAAATTTAGGATACTGGAGGGAATCCAACTGATAAGGTATGTTGCAGAGAGGACGACTTCTCCCCAAAAGGGCCTAGGCATATTGGCACCAAAAGGAGAGGCATGAACTACTTCCAATAAGTGTCTATTCTTTCGTTCAGCCACACCATTCTATTGGGGAGTGTAAGGGCATGGGCGTTGATGGATGATGTCATGATCTTGTAAGAACTGATTAAGATCATGGTTGAGAAATTCTCCGCCATTGTACGAACGAAGAACCTGAATGCGGGTATGAAATTGTGTCTCCACCATTTGATAGAACTATTGAAACTTGGAATTGACTTCCCCTTTTGTTTTGAGAAGGGAAACCCAGGTCATGCGTGTGCAATCATTAATAAACGTGACAAACCATCTAGCTCCCCCTGGAGTGGTAATTTTAACAGGGCCCCAAACATCAGAATGAACAAGAGAAAAGGGAACCAAACTTTTATTTGAACTTAAGGGAAAAAGAACATGATGGCTCTTGGCTAGTTCACAAATGTCACACTTAAAATTGGAAATATCTAAATGGGAAAATAAGGAAGGAAATAGCTCCTGAAATATCCAAACGAAGCATGTCCAAGACAGCGATGCCATAATCATACTTCGAAAGTTTGCTTCTCAACACTCGCACCCCCAATTTTGTAAGCTTGATTGAGATTGGCTTCATTGTCAGATGCCAAGTCCAGATAGTAGAGTTCGCCCCTCCTAGTACCACAACCAATCGTCTTGCTGCTGGGAATATCCTGAAAAACATAATGGGTAGGCCAAAAGGTTACAATGCAATTCAAAACCGTAGTAATTTGGGCAACAGACGAGATTATGATGTAAGGATGGAACAATCAACACAAAATCCAAAGTGAGGGAGTCAGAGAGAGGGGGAACCCTCCCCAATTACTGGAGAGGGGGTACCATTGGCATTAAACACCACCGATTGAGAAGACAATGTATGAGAGGTAATTTGTCCAGGGTCAAAGGTCATGTGATCAGTGGCTCCGGTGTCAATGACCCATGTGTGTTTCTTTGAAGAACTATGCAAAACATAACCTTGGGTACCTGTTGTGGCTCCAGAGGCAACGGCGGGAGCCAATGCAATCGGAACAACAGGACTTACAGGATCTGAGGCGGAAGATGTGTTGAGTGATTTGCTCCTATTCTTGCAGGTAGCTTTGGAGTGGTCCCACTAATCCGGGTACCCAATCAATTCGTAACATCCAACACGGGTATATTTGCTTCCACCACAGTGAGTGCATTTGTGCTCCAGATGATAGCTTGTGACTTGAGTCTGAAAAGCGCCACCAAGGGGGCGGAGGGCCCCTTGGACGTTGAGTGACCAAGATCGCAGTGTCTGGAGAGTCCTGGCCATGGTCAGGCGTTGTTGAGCTTCGCGACGTACATATGCAAAGGTTTGGTGAAGGTTTAATTTAACATCTTTGAGCAAGATTTCCCCCTGGACTTGATCAAACTGAGGGTCGAGCCCAGAAAGAAAAAGGTGAACATGAAGACGATCCAATTCTGCTTGGCGCTCAATCACGTCGATGTCACAGTGCATGCAATTTGGAGTGCGGGGATCAATCTCCTAAAAGATGGTCTGCAGTTGGCTATAGTATTTGTGGATAGGTGCACCATTCTGTTTAATGGTGAATGCCCGTTGTTGAGATCAAAAAGAAAAGTTTCATCCCCACCATCAAAGTAGGTTTTCTTCACGGCATCCCAGATTTCTTTGGCAGTACTTAAACGGATGAAACAACCCATCAAGTCGGGAGACATGGAGTCGAAGAGCTACCCCTTGACCCGAAAGTTCTCCATACACCATTTGTTGTAGGTGGAGGAGAGCTTTGAAGGTTGTGAAGCGTCACCGGTTAGGTACCCCAATTTTTCGCGGGTAGCAATATGCATCTCCATGACTTGAGACCATAAGGCATAATTGGTCTATGTCAAGATGATGTCGGTAGGAAACGGAGTGTTGTCTCTATGAATAGTAACAATTTGGGAGGATGGTGGAGTGGAGGTAGTGATTTGGGAAGATGAGACGATATCCATGGCATCGGAAGGATTTAAGAATAAGAGAAAAGTATGTGTTTAGGGTTTTGTGATAAGAGGATATGAGGATTTGGGTATGAAGATCTGAATCAGAATATGTAAATATGAGGAATTTGATTTAGGGTTTGGGTTTGAAGAAATTTGATATGATAATTTAGAGACAACCGAGGATCGATTACTCTGGTTTGAATATATTAGGTTAACTTTATTCTTCTCCATAAGGAGGTATATATAAGAGTTTACATGAGTGTTTTATAAGGAATTAGATACAGTAGAGGATTAGGAAAGTATCTCCTAATTATACAATGATTTACTAATTATATAAAATAGGAAAGTAAATCCCTTAATTAGTCAAGGAAATAAAACTCCTTGATTAATTAGGAGACTCACGTCAACAACAAGTAATATCAAATGGAACGTCAAGGCAAAAAGTTGAATGTACCAGTTTGGAATATCGATAACCAAAAGAAAACAAGTGAGAATATTATTATTTAAATTTTGTTGATCGTGAAAAGTTTGATTTATTTTTGTGATCAATATAGATGCATGGGCAAGAAAGAGACAAATAGATATGATAATTATAGAACCTTCATATGCCTCATTAATTTGTCTTGAATGTTCATTCTCCCACTTTTTCCATTGATGTATTTAAAGCATGATAAGGATGTTACTAAAATCCTATCTAAAACACTAGATGTTCTCTTTGTTGGAGAACAATCAGAATATAACCAAATAACATAATAAAAATAGTACGTAATATATTCTATGTATATAATCAAATCAATACAACAATAGAATAAATTACAAAATACTAACTTTGATAGATGATAGAGTCATGTAGAGTAGGGGTGGGCGCGGTCCGGTTCGGTCCCTTTTGACCTTAAACCGGAAATCGAAAACGGTACTATTTAACCGGTCCGGTTCGGTCGGTTTAAGTAAAAAAAATTTCAAAAACCGGCCGGTTCGGTTCTTTACCGGTTAGGGTTTTGAACCGGTTTATTAATTTTTTATTTTTTTTATTTTTTTTTATTTTTTATTTTAAAAAAATATTTTTTTTTATTTTTTTAATTAAAAATTTATAATAAATAACTTATTTTTTTGACTTAAAAATTAACAAATAATCCAATTCATACATTTAGAAATTTTTTGAAGTTGAACTTGGAAAAATAGTGATTATAACATTTAAAATATGAGATTATATTTTAAAAATTTGTAAAACAAAATAATAAAAAATATGACCGGTCCGGTTTCGTTCCGGTCCGATGCGGTGTAGTGTAAAAACGGAAAGGCTGAACGGGTTGGAACCGGTTCGGTCCGGTCCCGGTCCAGTTTGTTGACTTTTTTGGTCAACCGGTTTTTTTTCCGGTTTTTTTTTTCAGGGTTCGGTTCGGTGTTCGGTTTTCCAGTCCGATGGCCACCCCTAATGTAGAGTTGCAGTGTCCTTTAGACAGTATTTCTCCTCTACCCTTATGCTTGTAGTTTGAAAGGAGTCTGCTCACTAGGATTAAACTATCACAAATCAAAGCCTAAGCACTACGGGTTTGATTTCTGATGAACAATGATATGTTTTCTCTAGGAAGTATTTATGTGGGTGAGAATGATAATGCAATTCCAAAGTCTATGTCTTCTGGTTGGGACAAATTGTCAATATATAAAGGTCTGATACCTCTTCATCCAACAGTTATAATAAATGTTTAAATAGATTTGAATTTCAAATAATGATTTTATTTGAAAACAAATTTCTAATTAATAAAAATAAAAATAAATTAAATCAACAGTGCCCAAGAGGCATAAGTCCATCTTTTGACAATTATATATATATATATATATATACAGTCCCCTTCAGTTGTGGGATCCCTCAAATAGTGTTATTTGAAGGATGGGGCACTCAACCATTGGATCTGTTTTAATGACCTTGTGTGGCTGAGATTGAATTACATCTTTTAACCCGTTTTCACACTCCTGACCCACCACAAACTCCACTTACGCTTGGGAACGACGTACGTTGGGAAACCAAACGTACGTCTCTCTTCTTCCTCCAATGCTTGGAGACCTTTCACGCAGACCAAACGATCCAACGTGAAGAATAAGACTCACCATCGTCATTGAAGAAGAATACCCACCATCTATGCGAAATAGGTATGCTATCATTGGTTCTGATTCTTCGATATCTAAGCCATGGTTCTTCGATTTGGAGTTCTGGGATGAGTTCTGATATGGTTTTAATGGGTTTGAAGATCATTCCTCCAGATTTTTAATAGTTTTTAAAAAATTTAGAATATCACGTGCACGAAGTACAAAAAAAACACAATTTGACTAATGGAATTTCGATTTTGGGTTTCTGTGTGATGAGTTTCGATTTGGGTTCTATTGAGTAATTCTTAATTTGGGGTTTCTTGCTAATTATTGTTAGTTTTTTTTAATGTAAACCCCAATTTATTTATTCAGGGATGAAGTGCTGCTAGAACAAGATGTCAACCCAATTCAAGATGAGGGTCCAGGTAATTCACAACAATACTTCTCAGTTACAAAGTGGTAAAAGATGATTGTTGATTTTGCTATACTAGTTCAGTATCTTAGTTAAATCTCATGAGGCTCTATTTTCTGTACATAGATAGAGTAGAAGTTAAACAGAAAATGAAATGTAGATGTTCCAGACACTTTTTTCCTTGACAGATCGTTTGATATGTATAGAACTATATCAGACATTTTGCTGCGTTAGGAGGAAAAAAAAAAAAAAGGAACCGCATTTTGCTAATGTGCTACCCAATAATAATGTTTGCGGCTTCCTATCACTGTGAAACATTCAAAGTGATAATGTTTGTACTACTTTCTGTTTAGATGAATACTTGCTGGATGCCAACTTGTGAAATAAATTGAAGTTAATAATCAATTCTAGGGCCACCTTGCTTTCAAGCAATTCTATGTTGAAGGGCTTTGTGAATACAAGGCCAACCTCTTTGTCCCAAACTTAATATTATTTTTAATAACTGTAGTGTGGTCTTACTTCTATTTTTTTTCTTGCATTGCAGGTTTGTAGTTAGTAATCTTGTTCGTTCACTCTTGAAGTCCAACATCTGATGTACTTTGGATCTAACATCTTTGGTGGTTGTTTAAACTCAATAAGGATTTTGTAGCGCTTCTCTGCAATAAGGATGATTTTTTTTATTTGTGTGGGTTGGTAATTTGCATAGGGATGACGAGCTCACTTCCTATAATGGATGTTGTACATAATTGTTTTTCCCTTTTGTAATGAATATTCGATGTTATCAAGTTTATTTTATCTTAGTAATGAAAACTTAATTCAGTTCATAGTGTGGCAGTTTCCCCATGTTTTCTCTTTCACTTTTTCGAACTTCAATGACATATGATAGTTTGTTAATTTCACTGTTTTAGTACTAGCAAATTCATCCAAGATATTTGTGGGAGTGATTTCTTCCCACGAGAATATTCGATTGAAAGATTCCCCTTTCTTCTTCGCCGCCTCTTTCTCCTGTAAAATAGATCGAAATAAGAGGACCATACCCGGAGGGTGTTGGCCAAAGGCCCTCCGATGCCTAAGTTAGTTCAATTCATTCGTAGGGAAAACAATAGTTAAATAAGGTACGAAGATATATATGTAAGGTGTAAACCAAGTGGCGGGAGCCTTGTGTAAAAGGGAGAGAGTGTATGGCGGCTAGGGTTTGTGAGGGATAATTTCTGCAGAGTTTCAGGAGGAATTTAGACGTACCTCAACCCTTGTGTGTAGCCATCTATTTATAAGGGCCTCGAAAGCTAGGGTTTCAGAGGAATAATTCCGTATATGGAAAGGAATTATTCCTGCCCAATTTGGCGAGATTGGATTAATTAGGGGTTTGATTTCCCTAATTATGGTAGGAATCAAATCAATCCCAATTTAATTGGGTAACTCCTAATTAGGTCAAATAATCCCCAAATGGAAGGAAATATTTGACCTAGGGTTTTGCTATAATTTGGCTCCCACAATATTCATTCATATAACACCAAAACTTAACTATGATATTAGAGAATAACAGGAAAACTTAACTATATATATATATATATATATTTCAAGCTCAAACCAAGATGAGGCCCAACTTTGCCTCCATTAGGCTTATACCCCATTTAGTATTTCTAAAGTGTTAAAGCTTATAAACCACGAAAGGAAACAACTCCCTTTCAATGTGGGACCAAGTGAAAATGTATTTTCCTATACAAACACTAACAATACCCCATATTTGTATTGGAAAATTATAACGTGCATATTTGAGAGAAAACTTAGACATAACATACATCAGGAGAGGTGTCTTTTGTACTTGAACCTACTGTAGTGAATACTTATTAGATTAACTAGGTGACGCGGTGAATATAAAATCTTGAACTGTTCACCTATTGTAGTAAATTGAGACAACAAGCATCACATATGTTACATCTTAACATACCACTTATTCATATGTTTGTGTTCATTTGGTTTGTGCCTAATAAATCTCGGCCGAGGAAACTGGCCAAAGGAGACTAACCGAAGGAACTTTCTCTCGGCCCTAGCACCTACCCTCAGCCGAAAGTTACGAGTCATTGCTCGTTCTCTTTTCGAAACAAGAGTAAGTTGGCACGGCAAGGTCATCACGGCCTCGGTAATCCTAGCCAAGGACAAGCTCCTCCGATACGTAGCCAAGATAGGAAAAGCTAAGCGGCATCGCCACGTGGTGTCATGGTCCCACGCTTCATTTAATGAAGTAATGCCTCTGATCACAGCGGAAACCCCATGATCCACGTAGGAGCATTTAATGAGCCAAGAAAGAGGGGACGTGATTGAAGTCAGATATGGCGAGTAAAATCAGGGATTAGGTGCGAAAATCCCATGATTTTGTAAGGCTAAGCCTCCAACCATCAGACCAGGGCATTAAATGCTCTTCCAAGGCCCGAGATGCAAAACCCACCACCAGGGCGGCGGCCGGAGTTTATGGGTGTCACACCACCATGCTTCACGTTCCCAAATGCCGACTAGACTGCCCGCTAGCTCTGATCAACCTCACCATGCAGATTTTCAGCTTCATTGTCTCCTCAAGACCTCCCCTATAAATAGCAAGCTCCAACTACATTTAAAGGGTTCAACACCAAACACAAGCCTTCCACGAAGCAGATTATATTTTCCTATCATTTACTTCTTGTCATTTATCTTCTTGTAATGCAATTTCAATACGTTTACTTGCTTTCTTAGGAATAGTGGCAGTTTGTAGGAAAATCCATTCATCAATATATCACACGACCCTTGATTTTCAAGGCGCCGGAGCACCACCTTTGTTACTCTTCTGTTCATCTCATATATCATACGACTGCCGCCATCCGGTGACGCGCCGAAGCACCGCCTAAAAACTACCATCAGCATCACCATTAATGGCCTTGTAGCTCAGGCCGTAAATGACGGCCGAGATTAATTCCTCTCTCGGCCACAATCACTCTAATTAGAAGTCAGACTAAACAGGCGTGCAACTTATCTATTCACCCAGCCGCATCATTTCCAAATGCACGGTAAACCGTGCTGGCACGCCCGCGCACAAACCATACGGCACCAAAAGAAGGACGACCTGTGTTGACGTATATCCCCTTGGCCCGGGACACCATGCCATAAGATTCGAGAACGTCAACAGATTTTGGTCTTGAACCACTACTAAAAAATTGAAATAGACGAAGGGAATCCACCGTTGTCTAGAGGGTTTTCAAACCGTCGTTTAATCGACCGCCATCTTTTGATACATAAAACCACGACGGCAAATAATCGACGTCGTTATGACATTCAACGTCATACCAAAACTAAAACCACCATCTAATTGATACATAAATAGCATAAAAGGGAAACTTCGACAAAATTAGACGACCATTTTAGGAAAATAGAGACGTGTAAAGAATGTTACATGTCAAGAACTACATAAAATTCGAGGTAAAAAATATTATCCATGTCTACATTTGAAGGAATCCCGCCGTGTATAATGTAGAAACCGTCGTGGTTAACATATACTACGTTCCCCAATTAAGAAAACTGTCGTCTAAAATATATAAAAACTCCACACAAAAAAAAACTTCTACAAACTTAGACGACGCTTACAGAAAAAGAAGAGACGTCTAAAACATATTACATGTCAAAAATCATATAGTAATCGACGTAAAATGTATTAACCACGACACTCGTGTGGAATGACCATCGTTTATAGTACAGTAACCAATGAAAAAACCGCGTTGTTAAAAGTATTCCACGTCTGTCTTTTGAGAGAACCAACGTTTAAATGGTAAAAAAAAGGCCCCTTGGACAAAGTTCGATGACGCTTTTTTAAAACACTGACGTCTGAATCTCTTAACATGGCACATCTTTATTGAAAACCGACGTAACAATTCCTAACCACGACCCCTGTCATTAACCACAAACATTAAAAAAGATTTTGATGGCATGAACAGGAAAAGAAACGCAGTGGATTGTACCTTGAACGGCGGTTAATGTAAAATGGCAGTCGTGGTTAGGTCATTTACTACATCCCAAGAGTCCAATTTGTCGACGTTGTAATCCACTTACCACGTCGGGTTTTGTATAGGCCTTGATGTGGTCGGCCTTTTAAAAGTCGCTTTTGTAAACCCTTTGACGTGTGTATTCTCTGAAGACGTCAACTGATTTAGCCTAACCAACTTGCAGATTTGCTGTCCCGACAATTAATGGAACTGAGTTGCCTTTATTTCGAACTTTAGACGACGGTAACTATTAATCGGTGGAAGTAATGTTTTCCTAAAATTCGTCGGTTGGGGCACTATTTCGTCGTGTTATTTTTAAATCCACGGCATGCATAATGAAAATGTGATCAGAATTAAAATGATATACAGAGATATTAATTAATGTCATACAATTAACTATATAACTAATGTCATACATTACAACAATCAATCAATCCATATATCTTCACACCCATCTCTAATATTTTCACACCCAAACCCTAAACTCCCTAAACCCTAAACCCTAAACCCATCAGGTCATCAAATGTGTCAACATTTGGTATCCCTATGGTAAATGGCTCACACTCAATTCTAATATCACCTAGCATATCATCACCAATAACATCATTATATTCTCTATTAGGCATTGATAACACTACCGACCAACCATGATGCATTGGGTCGTCAACAAAAAATACTTGTTTGACTTGAGAAGCCATAACAAATTGATCATTCCTATGTCCAATTTTAATCATATCTACAAGGGTAAATCCAAGTTCGTCGACTACAAGGCATGAAGTGTTATCTACCCAATCACACTTGACTAAACTTTTGGTAATCAAGGTCCCAAATTTCTTGAATGACACCATAAAAACCCATATTGGAGACAATAGGGCTTTTATCCTTGGCACTAGCAACTTGGGCAAGTAAATAAATTCCACTATTTTGGACAGTTCACACATCATCTTGTGCCTTGGTGTTAAATTTAACATCATTAGTAAGATAGCTCCTATATGATGGCACTGTCATGCTTGGACGAGCTCAAATTTTTTCATACGCCATTATTCTCTTCCCCATTAAGTTCATTTTGAACATGCAAATTAATCACATATTTTAATTCAATCTAACATAGAAAGAAGAAAATTAAAAGTTCAATATGTTATTCAATAACATATACCTTAAAGTGTAGCCATTGAATGAAAGTGCTATTGTGCTTATCTTGCAGCCACTTTGTTCTCTTTCTAAATTTTGGATAAATGGTCTTGATCATAAACGAAAAATCACGATTTAACGGTTATTTTAACTCCGATTTTGATGATTTTTTAGAGCTACACTCCTTGACCCTATATGAATACAATGACTGAATTTGATCTTCAATTTAAAATATTTACACTAGTAGATGCCACAAAATCTTATGTTATATTTAACGAAAGTATAAATAAACTCTTAATTGTTAGTGAATATATTGTTTTGACTGCATACACATTCTACGAAACTAGTTTCAACAATCCAACCGTCAAACTTGTTTGTTTATACTTCCAGATCATATATGTCAAAAATCGGAAAAAACAAACATCCAGAGATCTAGTAACGGGACAAAACTTTTCGACGGTCATAAACGAAAAATCACGATTTAACGGTTATTTTAACTCCAATTTTGATGATTTTTTATAGCTACACTCCTTGACCCTATATGAATACAATGACTGAATTTGATTTTTAATTTAAAATATTTACACTAGTGGATACCACAAAATCTTATGTATTGAGAGGATTATATATTGTTTGTCGCTATAGATTAGGAGGGAAATGTCAAAAATTCCCGCTAACACTTTTAGTGAGGAACAAAACTATTTCCTCGTTAATAAATGGTGAAAAAATTTGGAAGATGTACTAGGAGGAAATTAATTCCTCGTTAAAAGGCTTCTATTGCGATGATTATATATTGTTTGTCGCTATAGATTAGAGGTGTCAAACGGGACGGGCCGGCCCAGGCACGGCACGAGCCCAGCCCGTTTAAATGAGGCACGGCACGGCACGAGCACGAATATTAATGGGCCGTGCTCCGCACGGCACGAAAATTTGGGCCGGGCCGGGATGAAAAAATAGGTCCAATGAACCGGGCCGGGCTTGGCCCGAGCCCGCTTCAAGCACGGCACGAGCCCAGGCACGAGCCCAAGCACGGCCCAAGCACGACCCGTTTAGCTTTTTTTTTTTTTTCTCCAAAAGTCAAAATGCAATAATTTGACATCTAATGTCATTGTTTATATGTTTTAAAAAAAATCATAACCATATATTTGATGTCTTTCATTTTAGGGAAATTACTTGGGTCCTTAGTTAATTAAACATATCAACTACAAATGAATTAAACAACATTGGACTTCATATCTAATCAATACATATGACATATACGCTTCTCTTATAATCAAAGCAAAACATTTCTTCACATATAAAATAATAAGTTGTTTAAAGATGAAAAGTTCAAGTGGACTTTGTGGAGTTGTACACTTTTTGCCCTCCGTCCCTTCATATTGTTTGGATGTTTGATTGATTAATGTTTTCAAATAGTTTATAATTTCTTGCCTCTAATTATATTTTTAATGTTTATAATTTGAATTATCTAGTAAAAAAAAAAAATCAAACGAAAAAAATTCAAATTAAATGGGTTGGTTCTTGGGCCCGAGTATGGCACGAGCACGAGCACGGGCACGGCACGAGCCCGGCCCGGCCCGTTTAAATATGGACATGGGCTTTGGGCCGGGCCGGGATTAATGATTTTATTAAATGGGCCGGCCCGGCACGGCCCGGCACGGCCCGTTTGACACCTCTACTATAGATTAGGAGTGAAATGTCAAAAATTCCCGCTAACACTTTCAGTGAGGAAAAAACTATTTCCTCCTTAATAAATTATGAAAATAATGTGGGAGACATATTGCGAGGTAATTAATTCCTCACTAAAAAGGCTTCTATTGCGATGATTATATATTGTTGGTCGCTATAGATTTGGAGGGAATTGTAAAATATTCTCGCTACACTTTTAGGAAGGAAAATACTATTTCCTCGTTAATAAATGGTGAAAAACTTTGGAAGATGTACTACGAGGAAATTAATTCCTCGTTAAAAGGGTTCTATTGCGAGGATTATATATTGTTTGTCGCTATAGGTTTGAAGCGAATCGTCAAAAAGTCCCGCTACCCTTTTCACGAGGAAATAGAATGGTGAAAATAATTTGGGATACATACTGCGAGGCCTCATTAAAAGGCTTCTATTGCGAGGATTTTATAATGTTTGTCGCTATAGGTTGGGAGGGAATTGTCAAAAATTCCCGCTACACTTTCCGCGAGGAAAACAATAGTTCGTCGCTGTGAAAATCTACAACGTCCACATTGTTTGTCACTGCATCCAGCATGTCGTCGCTATAGCTTGGTCCAATTTGAAAACGAAATTCAAGTCACATTTTGTGAGAATTTAACATTTTCCTCTTTGAAAGGCTGCTTCTATGAGGAATTATAATTCCTCGTTGACAAAATCGTCGCTAAAGCAACATTTTGTTGTAGTGTGATGTGGATTATATGTTCCATATATTGACACGAAAAAATCAAGCATTACAGTCCCTTGTATATAAGATAAACATAAGGAATAATAATATTTAAAATGGCTACTTAAAGAATAAAACTCATACTCGATATAAGGTAGGACTTATTCTGTATTCTCCAAGACATATAGATGTGCATCGTTCAGCAGGTCCCGATCAACTAAGCTCCTGATAATGGCTTTGAAACTCCCATCTTCTAGCTTGATGGCACTCCAACTGTACTAACATTAGATAAATGCTCGGTGCAAAACTCTACAACTTCTTCAGCTATATACCGCTAGGCAAAGAAACCTTCGGGATGAGTACGGTTCTGAACATACCCCTTTAGCACTTTCATATATCTTTCAAACTGATACATCCATCTAAAATAAACTGGCCCACATAGACGAACTTCTATGACAAGATGTACTACTAGATGAACCATGATATCAAAGAATGAAAGGGGAAAGTATTTCCCAAGCAAACACAAAGTAAGTACTACATATTCTTCAAACTTATCTAGCTTGGAAACATCTACATAGTCTTTGCATATATAGCATTGAAGAAGAAGCACAATTGAGTTATTGCATATCTTACAGGCTTCTCCAAAACAGAACGAATTGCCACAGGAAGCAATTGTTGCATCAAGGTATGACAATCATGAGATTTAAGGCCAAGAAGTCTCGAATATTTTAAAGATACAAGATTTTTTATATTTGAAGAATAATCTTCAGGGACCTTCATACCATAGAAAGAATTGCAAACCGCTCTCTTCTCTACTCTTGACAAATTCAAAGGCCCTAGAGGCAAGCGAGTATGTCTTTCTCCATACTCAGGTTGCAAATCAGTTTTGACCCCTATGTTCAATAAATCTAACCGAGTAGCAATCTCATCTTTATTTTTTTCAGGGATCTCTAGCAATGTACCAATGATACTATCGCAAACATTCTTCTCAATGTGCATAACATCTAGGACATGCCTCACAGGAAGGTATTTCAAATTCTCGAGATCAAAGAATTTTGATTTCTTCTTCCAACAAACTCTGTCACCATCACTCTCACCAACATTTCCCCCATTTTTCGAGCCCCATTTGTAATTAATAATTTCAGCTATCTGTAGCACTTCTGCTCTGGTTAATGGCTTGGGAGACGTGTCATATTCAGGTTTTCCATTAAAAGTTGCACGTTACCTCTGATATGGATGATATGTTGGTAACCACTTTCTATGCCCGATGTAACAAATTCTGTGGCCATTTTTCAACATGTGACTAGGTGTATTATCACCGCATATTGGACAAGCTTTATATCCTTTAATGACACAACCAGGATAAGTTCAAAAGCAGGAAAAACATTAATTATCCATAGTAATACACCTCTAAGTGTAAAGTTTTTTCCTATGTATGCATCATACACTCCTTTAGTCCCATCCCATAGAGATTTTAAATCATCAATCAAAGGCTCTAAGTAGACGTCTATATCATTTATGGGTTGTTTAGGACTGGAAATCAATAAGGTCAACATCATGAACTTCCATTTCTTGCATAGCCATGGTGGGAGATAATATGTAACTTAGATAACTGGCCAACAACTATATCTGCTACTTAAAGAACTGTGAGGATTGAATCCATCATATGAGAGAGCCAATCTCAAGTTTCTCGGCTCTATACCAAACTCGGGCCATTTATTATTAACAAGTTTCCAAGACGGGGAATCCACTGGATGAGACATATGACCGTCAACTGATTTTTCTATCAGCATGCCAAGTAAAACTCTTAGTTGTCTTTCTTGATTGAAATATCCTTTTAAACCTTGAAATTGGCAGAAAATACAGCACCACCTTCACTGGAGCTATTAAAGAGAAAGAATGTGCATGCATGTGAAGCAAAAAGAAAGGAAAGAAAAGAAATGAAGTCAATTCCAGTCTATTTTTGGCAGTCAATGTGAATGTACACTTGTACTGCTCATATGAGAATACATTCTTTATAAAAGTTGTTCCAATGGGTGTCTATTATGACATATCCAAATTTGAGCCTCATTGGATACATATTGAAACCTTTGGCCTTCCTACACCAAGTCTGGTTCAGAAGAATCGTTTTTTTTCCAACAACCAAAAGAAAAGCACATGGGTTGGCAGCAAAAGGCAGCCACAATTGAACACCTTTGAAAACTCATGTGAAGAAATCTTGAGGTGTAGTAGCAAAAGAAGTATGGATGGAATTGATTCCAACTGCACTAACATAGACAAGATGAAGTGAGAGTTATGGATTGTATTAAAAGAGGAATGATGGCGTTGGAATTCATCATGATGTTCCTCCCTCTTAGCCCTATAAATAGAGAAGTCTTCAAGCTTCAAAACACCCCCATCAACCCCATACACTCTAGGTACACAGCCTGGGATTCCCAACCCCCACACAATTCACCCCAGCTATCCTCCACACTTCCATCATTCCATCAACAAATCCAGAAATCATCCTCAAACATTCCCACAACCCCAAACACTCTAGCAATCAACCTAATACTCTAAACTGCCCCAAATCACCAAAACAGCTCCAGAAAGCCTCCCTTCCATTTCCCTACAAATTTCCTCTTTCTCAGCCATCACCACTCACCCAAACTCATCTCAAATCACCTACTAGCTGTCATACATCATTCTAGATGTGGGGAAGCTCTTGGAGAAGCATTAGACGTGGAGAAGCACTTGAAGAAGTCTTGGACACCAGGAAGAACTTCAGAAAAAGGGGTTTTTCTACTCTTATTGCATTCCTTATGTTTTCTCATATCTATCTAAGTTTCTTTTCCATTATGAGCAGCTAATTTCATAACTAAGGCTTCGATGTAACCTAACATGAATATTCTGGGTTTATAAGTTTGAAGTTTGGAGTTTCAAGTTGGATTCATGATTCATGTTCTTATTCGTTATTCTTATCAGTTAATATGCTTGTTTGAATGATTGATCACCATTAGAACTTGTATGGTTTGAATTAAGAGTAGACACCATGCTTTAATTCGAATTGAACTATGAATAGGAAGAGTATGTATGGACATTCGACAACAAGGATTAGATACATCCTTGGTTGTTTAAATTGTTCTTCTATGTTTAATGGGTTCCTAATGCTTAATTTTAGGTTAGACAACATATGATCAAATTAGGGAATTAGGAACACAAGGTTAGAACCAGACACCATGGCCTAATCATACTTTAGCTAGAATCAATCTTTGAATATGAATTAGACTTGTTACTTGACTCCTGATAACCCAGAATTGAATTGTTATGGTGATTCGAATGCCCTAGTCTCCAAATCTGTTTTCCAGCTCTTAAAACCACTCTTTGTTACACTTACTTACTTTGCTTTTGTTTGCAATTTCATTTTGCTTCTTTTGTTCAACAATCACAACCACTCTTGCTTTAAATTCTGTTTTAGACATAACCTCCTACTTTCTTGAATTTGGTAATCTAAGTACATAACTAGTTTTAACTTCTCAATCTTCGTGGGTACGACCTCGTACTTGTCTTGCTATACTACTAATTGCCTCGTACAATTGCGAGTTAACATAATATTAACAACAATAATCCTTCCTATACAAGATGCAGTCATTGGGGCATGTGTGGATTTTCTCATAATTCACCCCAAAGTCGACAAAGTCTTTTTTTCCTCGTACATAGAGGAAGGTATTGTATTTCCTTCTGGAAGCAAATCTCCTTGAAGTATCAATAATTCTGTAAAGCATACATCACGCATCCCATGTTTTGCTTTCAAATTATATAACTTCACCAAAGCCGACAACTTTGTGTACTTACTGCAACCAGGGTACAAGGGTTGATCTCCATCCCCAATCACATTGGCAAACTCATAAGGATCAAATCCAATATCGCCTAAATCATTATCATCCATCCCTAATTATTTAGAAACAAAACTGAACCTACTTTGCTCATCTTCAGGAAAATCATTTCTACTAGCATTAGTAGTCCATTCCCAAGGTTCTCCGTGCCATGTCCAAATCCTATAGCTTTGGTCAATTCCATTAAAGTATAAGTGATCCCTTATAATTCCAACACCAAACAATCGAATATTCCCACATTTAACACATGGACAATGAATATGAGTTGTATTTCCAAGATTTTCTACAGCAAAATTCAAAAATCCTTCCACCCCTAACTCATATGCCTTCGATCTTCTATCCGCATGCATCCATGACTTATCCATCTCACACACTATAAAATCATATATATAATAAAGTGAAAAGACCAGCAATGAAACACCAATATATTCACATAGCAGAGAATAAATTGAAAAAAAACAAAACAAAACAAAACAAGAATCAAACGACGGTATTTACAAAATAATCGTCATGTTATAGCAATTTAGACGACGGCATCTCAAATTACCGTTGTCTTTAGGCTACCCAAATCACCAAACTTTAGCATGCACAAATTACGTTACACACAACAAACAAATAGGCCTCCAGCCTCATAACCAAACATTTTCTAAAACATTCTTGCTTTTGCACTCCTTTGTAAATCCATACACCTGTAACAATTATCTTAACAGCAATCAGAAAAGACATTTCTTCTTCCAAAATTCATTTCCACAGTTAGAATAATACAAGCACAACTTAAACAATTTACTTTGCTACTACACCTCCCAGGCTACCTACGTACCCCTTAGTAAGGGATCAAGCCACAAGTAGTTCTTATATCAACACTCATGATTAAGATAATATATGATTATTTAAAGTAATACCCATGATTAAATTTAGATTCATATACAACTTCAAATTCGGCACAAACTGAATACTTTATAAGTTCTTTTCCTTTTATCAGTTCTTTCCCGCAACCATACCCTATCCAAGGCGTATGTTACCGAACGACACATTTCAGATGGAACTACAAGTGCCATAACCACTTGCTTGTATAATCAATAGTTGTTGATATTCACAAGTTCAAATCAAAGACAAATTCAACCAATTACATTATGACACAAAATAATACCAATCGTAGTTTTCAACGTAAAAGAGCTCAAACCCATATCAGTTCTCACTTTCCAAACTATAAATCAAACATTCATACCTGTCAGAGCACTCACCAAGTACATGCTCAAGAAAATCTCACCGTTGTTCCCATTATACCTTTATATTTACATAAACACCTTTTCTAGACATGCACGATGGAATCCTCGATGCCCGTGCGGCTGAAACTTAATCCCCAGACAAGCACGAGACAGAATCCTCAACCCCTGTGCGGCTGGAACTCAAACCACTATTCCAAATCCCCAAAACACACGGTCATAAATTTATATAATAAAAACTTGTAACATCTCGACCCAATTTTAATTATTCATTTAAATTAATTATTTTATTTAGTTGTGAAATTACAATTTTGCCCTTGGGATAGGGTCATTTTGGTCACCTTTTAATCCAGAAGGATTTTGGGGAAATGAATGGCACCATGACATAGATCGCGTCAATTCGAGTTCGTAAACACGTAGTGATATGACCCAACCCAAATTCCACTTTAGAATCTGCGCCGAACCTTATGCGTGTCCGACACCTGGCAGGTACCGAACACACTTGACCAAATTGCCATCCTAACAAAAACCAAAGTTTCTTTAGGGTTGACTCCTGCACGAAAAGCAATTTATAACCACAACCGTTCAGCATGCACAATAAAAGGATTCATGCAATCAAATATCAAATCTTTATGGCCTCTGGCCTTACAGAAATCCTAGGGCAATTCAGAGCAATGCTAATCTACTTAATTTACAAGGAAAACAAGAACACAACGGAATATCCTACATAAAGAAAGAGGAATGGTGAGTGATGGCCGCTTTATGGTGGTGCTCGAGTACGCAACTACTACCTGGGGGCGCAAAACATTTAAAAGTATGAGTGGACAAAAAAAAAGTTTTGGAAAATAAATTATTAACATACTAACCCCATTGTTAAAACATTTAGAAAATTTGATTATATTCCTTTTCTATATTCGTACAAGAATTCAAGACATGCATATTTATATATATATTATTAATCATGAACTCAATCGAATCATCAAAATCAATTGAAAGCATTGAAAAGAAAGAATTTCCTTCCACCTAGGTGTACCCATAATAAATCCGTCAATTCCATGATTATCTATTTAATTCCCACATTATACCGTTAATTCCTTGTGTTACGTAGTGTGACACATCCTCGCAGACCTCGGTAACACAAAGTCGACCCGAGCCGCATGCCTCGCATGACTCAGGAGACACTTGGTCAACCTGAGCCACATCCTCGCTCTTCACGGTCCGGATATCCCTAAGACTTGTGAGGCAAAAGTCAAAGGCACTGACTAAACTGAAGGCAACAAATTATCTAAAGGCAACATTTTATCTGAAGGCAACATTTTTGAGTACTTATGGTGGTTTAAAACCTTTCCTGGGAAATTATAATACTGTTACTTATTAATACTTTAAATCCGGTTATCTTTGTCTTTCCTACTTTCCAAGCCTTCCTCATTTAATTACAAAGAAAATTTATAAAAGAAATCAAACTCAAACTTTATGCTTGGAAAGTGAAAGCTGTACATAATTTCTTAGTTTGACTTAATCCCTGATAAATCCTTCGGAATCATTTTCAAACTAAATTCGAATATGCATAAAATTCTATTTAGAAAATTAGAAATCATAAATTATCCATTTCCATAAACAAAGCAATTAATAATCACTGATCAAGAATTTCTTAAAACTTTTTAGAAAACAAATGTCCACTCACTAGCGTCCGAGCTAGCTTGACCCTTTGAGGGTCCTTCTTGATGGTTCGAAGAAGCCCGACCTATTTAAGCAATTAAAAACATATAATTAATAAAATTGCTCAACCATAGATATTTAGTCAAAACCCTGACCCTCGGCCTCAAAAGTGCGTGTACAAAATTTAGGAAAGTTCCTAGGCCTATTTTCAACCTTCCTAATTGGTGGAATGGTCTAAAAAGACTCGAGATCCAATAAGCGATTATTTTCCCTAAATGGTCAACTCAGGACCCCGTGGGGTCCATGACCTCCAATTATCGATTCGAGAGTTTCTATAGGTTCAACACACTTTCCTAAACGTACCCTGCAAGTTTGGTCCAAATCGAACAGTTGGATTGCTCACGATCGTACAATCGAACGGTTATCGTTTAACCCAAATTTTAAATTATTGAATCGGAACATCCACCGCTCCGATTCACGATCCGCGAAATCCTATACGATCCTAGGAATGCCTAGATCAACATATATTAAGTTGGAGTCGATCCAACGGTTAGAACATATCAAATCCAGATAACGCCTAATATGCAATATCTGATCGACGATAAAACGATATCCAAATTCATATCCGAGCATACCGTTATGCTCAGGACGACATGATGAGTATTTTAGGACCCTAAGACTGGGCAAAAAGTGGCCCACGCCCCAGCAGTGCGTGGGTGTCCAAAATGATTCCGCGATCGAAAAATCTCCAAACAGCCGATCAAGACTTATACATACATGATCCCCACATAGAGTGAAGCAACTTTTGTTCTTGGACCTACCCTAAAAAGTCGACGGAAGTGCCCAGAATTGGAGGCCGAATATCGGTAGATTTTCAATCTCTTATTTACCCTCCAAAACTCAGAAATTTCTCCTATCCAACATAACTAGCAACTAGAACAGCTCGAGAGGTTGAGAAAGCATACCTAGATCGACAGAAATGGTGGTCGGAAGTGGGAGAACGAGCTCCCGAAAAATTTCAATAAAAATGTCAGAACGGACGTGTTTCGTGGCTGTTTCCGGGACCGCAGCGGGGAGGGCTGGTAGAGGGAAGTGAGGTGTTTCATTTGGGACCGGTGCTGCCAAGAACGGCGGCGTGTGGTGGCGGTGGTGGAGGAGAGAAGTTGGCTAGAGAGAAAAAATTCGAGGAGGGGCGGGTCTGTCGTGGAGAGAGAGAGAGAGAGAGAGAGAGAGAAATTAGGTTTTAAAAAAAACAAATTCGAGTTATTTACGGTTATGCCACTGAGTGTATTTTGATCGTATCTTACTCGTTACAACTCCGATTCGAGCCCACTACATGTCTACGGACTCATCTCGACGTGCTCTACGCAATGGTGCAACTGAAATCCCCAAATTCCTCCCCAAACAAAAGGTCAACTTTTAGACCATTAAAATATTCCCAGGGTAACATTGTCTTTTACTTTAATAAATTAACAATTAAATAATAATTTAGGATCGAGTTATTACATGTAGTGGGCTTAAATCAGAGTTGAAACGAAGAAGTTACGATCAATGAAAGCCCAATGGCACAACTGTAAATATTTAGAAGTCCAAATTTTAAAAACCCATATTTCTTCTCCTCTCTCTCTCTCTCTCTCTCTCTCTCTCTCTCTCTCTCTCTCTCTCTCTCTCCCCCAAAACAGCCCTTTACCTCTCTCTCGCGCATGCCTCTTTCAGGCCAATTTCCGACATTGTCCGAGACGGAGCTGGCGGCGTGGTCTTCAGGAAAGTCTCCTCTACAAAATCCATCTCATATCCACCCTTGAAAACCTCATATTTCTCCAAATTTTGGATTCAAAAATCGACCAAAAACTTTCAATTTCGCCGGATTTTATGTAAACTTTCCTACGTTCATTTCGGCAATTCTGACCACCAAATTTGTCGATCCAGGTATGCTTCCTCATCCTTTGAACGTGACTTAGTTGATGGTTGGGTTGGTTAGGATCGAATTTGAGGTTTTGAAACTCGATTTACAACTTAAAGTTTTGGCCGATTTTTGGCTCGAGTTTCCAGGTAAGTTCCTGTCACTTTTTGGCCATGGCCCAAGAACAAAAGTTGCTCCACTCATTGTCCTGATAACGTAGGTATAGGTATTGTAGGGTTTTTGGAGAATTTTCCAGTCGTAGGAATTTCTCAAGACATCCATGCGCTGCAGGCGCGTGGGCCATGTCTGGGTGGCCCATTTGCTCCTAAAATGATCCCCATGTCATCCCAGGCATTACAGTATACTCGGATTTGAATTAGGTTATCGTTTGGCGGTCGATCGGATTTACGCATTAATATCCGGGTTCAGATATGTTCAGGTCGTTGGATCGACTCCATTTTCAAATATGTTGATCTAGATACCTCTAGAATCGTGTAGGAATTCACGGATCTTTAATTGGAGTCCCAGATGCCCAGATTCAATGATTCAGAGATTCAAAGATTAGGTTAAACGTGACCGTCCGATCATGCGATCACGAGCGATCCGACCGCTCAATCTGGACCAAACTTGGAGGATGTATTTAGTAAACTTTGTTGAACCCGTAGGAACATTCGGATTGGAAAAGTTTGACCAAAAATGAAAAGTTTGACCAAACCATTGACCACGGGTCTTTTGAGACCATCCCGTCTTTTGGAATAGATTTCAAGTTCGAATCCCCAAATATTCATTACTAAACTAGAAAGAAATAATTTCTATGCATTATCTTGAACGCATCAAGGATTTATTTATGTAGCTCTTAGTTTAGGGGTACGCGTTTGGAAGATATGATTATGGGATTTCCAGGGATTACTTTTGTCAGGTATTAATATTATTATTATTATTGTTGTTGTTGTTGTTATCATTAATATTATTATTATCACTGTATTATGATGATTGTTATTATAATTGACTCATTGCTTTATAGGGGGTTTGGGGTCAGTTAGGATCTAATTAAATATCGATTATATGTTTACAATCAAATATATGTCTATGTGTTTGGGTTGTGGGTACATTGGATATCGAATGCGGATTTTAAAAAGAGTGTATTGGAAAATGAATAATAGGGGTTATGAATCCTAGTTTGCTGAGGGGTGCTATTAATATTATTTATAAAGGGTTATGGTGACTTTGGGTATGTTATGGATTTTGGGTTCGGTGTATTTGTTTATGTGGTTATCGGACTTTGAATTGCAATATCTTTGGGAATGTCGGAAGTAGTATGTATATATTGATGGGCTATGGTTTTGGGAAATTTAAAGATGGTGTTTTGGATTTTATTATCTTGTCTTGTGGGATTTTCAAAGGTTGTATATTTCCTAAATATATGAATAGTGATTTGAATATTAATTAAATTGAATGGGCTTATTTAGTTTCGATGTTTTTCTTAATATGTTTTTCTTAATATGGTTTTCAAAAAGGAAGAATGGGTATTATTTAATTATTTATATACATTTGTTATATGGAAACGATTTGTTTTGGAAATTGGATTTTGAGAGTATTATCTTTATAATATATTAGTTTATAAAAGTGGATTTTGGATCTTGGCGATGACACGCCATCTCATGTACCCCCCCCCCCTGATCGGTTCATAATTGTATATTATTTCTTACCCTTCTAGCTTATGATTTGGTTATGTTTTTGAGTTAAACTTGTGCTTTTAATCCTTTTTGTGTTTATCTTTCAGTTAATTGAGCTTTAGGTAACAATGATGGCTTTGGAGAACATAATTCATGCAATTCAAGCATGTTAAGGCCTGATTTGGATGAAGGGAAGAAGAGCTTAAAGACAAATTCATTATGGCTACAGCCCCCTGCCAGTCCAGTTCCGTAGGTCATATTGCAAGCTTTGTTTCAGTAACCTACATAGCTCGAATGAGGCCACATTCTTCATGAAAGTTGTTCCAATGGGTGTTTACTATAACATATCCAAAATTCAGCCCCATTGGATAAATCTGGAGTCTGTTACCTAGCAAACACTGAACCATGCTCAGGATGGATCTTATCAGCGCCGAAAATGAGTTAGCAATTTTTTTCGGCCTTAACTTCATCCTCCGACCTTGGATTGGCCCAAATGATATGTGGCTGGAAAGAAGACATTCTGAACTTCAATTTCAAGTGCTTAAAGTCCTAATTTGATTAAGAGAAGCCCAAGTTGTAAGCCCTTGAAGTTGCTGGTCATGCTGACCTCAGCATGTGCTGGTTGGATGCTTGGTCATGGTGAGCTAGGCATGAGCTATCATTTCTGGTTGGAAGCTTGGTCATGGTGACATGAAGATGAGCTAGGGCTGCTGGTGGGATTTAGTGGTGAAGTGCATCAACCAATTCAAGATTTTCTAATACAAGTGCATCACCCACTTTAGATTTTCTAATACAAGTGCATCAACCATTTCAGATTTTATAATTCAAGTGTTGTATGCATTAGTCTTATTGAATTCAGATTTTCACTTCCCCTAGGCCTATAAATAGGGAAGTTCTCTAAGCTTGTAATAACACCCCAAGGGGGGGAGCTCTCAAGCACTTCTCTAGAGCTCCCTTCCCTTCTCTCCCTCAAATTCTCTTAGTTTCCCTTTTGTAGTTCTCAATTGTTGTAATAAGATCCTTCTACTAAATTTTCTTTTTTATTAAATCTCCAAACATTTCTCTATTCTCTTCCAAACACTCTCCATACCCTAAACACATGTCTCTTCCCTTCCAAATTCCCCATGTTCTCCAAACACTTTCTCTTCCAAGATTCTCAAAGTTCCCAAACACTTCTCCCATTCCTTCATCAAATTCTCAAACACTTTCCAAACACTTTCTTCTCCCTTTTCAAAGCTCTCAAACACATGCTCTTCCAAAATCCACAAAGTTCTCAAACACCACTTTCCTTTCTTCTCCAAAAGTTTCCATATTCGCAAACACTTCCCAAACACATTTCCCTTCTCTTCCAAACGTCTCCATGTTCTTGAAACAACTCCCAAACACCTTTCTCTTCTCCAAGTCCTCAAATACTTTCTTCTCCCTCCTCAAAGTTCTCAAACAATTCCTTTCTTCCTCAAAGTTCTCTTAGTTTACTTAATGTTTTCTTAGTTGTAATTTATTTTTCTTGTAATGTACATTCTTTCTTCTTGTTTTGTTTCTTTTGTTTTCATTTTTGTTTTGTGCAGAAAAATTGAATTGGATCATTCAATCACCAATCCCTGTGGAATCGACCTCGCACTTACATATGCTATACTACCGAACGGCTCGTGCACTTGCGAGTATCACAAGTTGAGGATGCAGTTGAATCTATTTTGGTGCAGCTGAATCGACGCAACACCCCCCCCCCCCCTTGGATACTGATATTGGAATTGATAGATAATGGATACTTGGAAACTATAGTTATGGTTTGAATGTGATCGGAACCCAGGCACCCTTGACGGGGTGTTTTGTAGACCCTTAGCGGGGTAGTCTGCGCGAGTAGGACTTGTAACAGGCGCACGAGTATTGAGGTGCTATGCGTGCTGGTGAGCCTAGTCCCCTGGATGGACGGCTCGTCCCTGGCCACATGGTTGTTGAGGATTCCTCCGTGTGGTTCAGCCAAACGATTCCCGCGTTAGATTGTTTTCCCCGGTACATGATGTGTATTATCATATGTACCTCCCCTTGGATACTAATACTTGGAAACAATGGACATGGATACTTGGATACGTGGAAATGGATAGCTATGTAGTATGGGCGCGTAAGACTTGTCACAGGAGCACGAGTATTGAGGATTCTGATGTGCGTGCTGGTTAGCCCAGTTCGCTAGATAGACGGCTTGTCCCTGGCCACATGGTTATTGAGGATTCACACATGTGATCTAGTCAAACGATCCCGGATTGGATTGTTTTCCTCTGGTACATGATGATGGTATGAGGTGTGTGTATTATATATATACAATCCCTTTCAGTTGAGGGATCCCTCAAATAGTGTTATTTGAGGGATGGGGCGCTCAGTCGTTGGATCTCTTTTAATGAGATCTTGCGGTTGTGGTTGTTTTAAATGTTTTAACCCTGTTTTCTCTCTTATGACCCGCAAATACAATCGCCCGAGAAAAGCTAAGACACACACAGAAAAGAACGACAGAAGGGGAAGAGCCCACCCTTCCACCATCGCGAGCTGAAGAGAGACCCGCCGTTGCGAGCTCAACTTGCGAGATTCCTATAGCAATCAGGTATGAGTATCGATGGCTATGTTTTTTTTTTGTTCTCTCTCTTTTCTCCATCTGGGTTTCGGTTTTCAATTTGGGGTTCTGAGATAGGTTTCTAATCTGGTTTGAAGATTTCTTAGCAAGAGGTTGAGATTACACCTGATTACTTGTGGGTTTGTTGATTTCGAGTATCATGCATATCCAATTTCTGAGAGGGTTGTAATGGATATGAGAAAACAGAAAACCATTTGATCTTCTTGATTATTCGAATAAACTTTGATTTTTGAATTTCTTTTCACGTTCATGACAGCTTTCTCTACTTTCTGTTGATTTTTATTGAGTTTCATTCATGCATCTCATTTGTTTTTGATATAAAGAAAAATGAATGGCAATGGGTTAGTTCTAGGACTCACTAATCTGCAATAATAGAGAGAATGAGTTTGTAAAAATTTAGGTGGTTTACTTACTATTGTTAAGGTAACAGATATAACTATTTGAATTGGTTATGGGATGCATAAAAATAGCCTAAATAATCCTTCTAAGTCTACAAGGGGTATCTTTTTTATTTTCAAAACAAGAATGCACACAGCCAACGACAAGTTAGTTAACATTTGTATGTTATAAAGTGACAGTAGATGATTTTGTGAGCTTAAACAATTTCAGCATAGAGAAAGTAAGTCAAGTACATATAAAAGAGAATCTAGAACACCTTAAATAAATGTAACTGTTGGTTATGGTAAACAAATGAAAAAATGTCACTTTCCTCCCGAGTCTTTGAAGCAATATGTTTTTATGTTCTTTATCACCTTCTTTTGAGTCTCTGAAACTTTTAGTTGGGTTTTCATACACTTGTCATAGGGCTGATCGGAATATTTCCGAATGGTGTTGATTTATCCTTTTTTTTTCTGTTTGCATGTTTATCTCTTCTTGATCAATCTTCTTATATAATTTGGATGAGTGAATTGTATGTATGTGGCATAGTCCTAGAAACTGTTGTGTTATACAAAATGTTTCTGGTGGAATGTTTAAGCCTATTGTCATTACTTCCGCGTTTCAGGATTGAGAAAGGGTTGTTTTATGCATTGGATCTTGGAGGAAAATATGATAATAATGGAAGATATTTATCAGTTTCTTTTGTTTTTGTTTCCTTGCAGGCTCTATGTCCAAAACCAACCAGATGATTATTTTTGCACTGGAATGTTAAGTTTGGCTTTAGTAGATGAAGGTCCTGGCTCATAGAGTTTCTATGAAATTAGGATCATTTATCTTTAGCGATACTTGTTCTTTTAAGCGTGTGTATACAATGGATACCTCAATGCCTTCAATTAGATAACATGATGTAAATTTAAAGTAAGTTTGTTGTATCAAGGTAATGTCACTTGGGCCTTGTAATTATCAACGTTTGATGGTGGGGAAAAAGGTTCATGGCAGTTTAGAGCTATTTATTTGTTAGCTTTACAACTTTAAATTTCTGCATAATTATACATTCCTCGCACAAAAGCCACACATGCTAATTTTCCTGAGTCGACTTGAAAGTTGCATGACAAATCATCGCCGTCTGCATATTAATTATTCATATTTTCCGCATACAAACTCATCTCATCAACCAGAAAGTTCGATCATTATTATTTCCACACTGAATATAGGTAGCATTTTCTTTTGGATTCAAATCAACAGGCCCCTAACAACTACTCGTCTTAATAGAAGAGAAGTTTACACACAACCTCAAAAGTATTACAAACACAGCAATGTAAAAAACTAAATAATGCTTGCTGCCTCCTTCAAAGCTCTTCCTCCATCAAATCAAACCATTTCGATTCATATCTAGAGAGACCTTTATCTCCGAAAAATTTCTGCACGAACTTCATTGCTACTATTAGACTTTTTATCTAGCCAAAAACAATTTCAAATGCATATTAACAATTCATAAGCAAGTACAAAAATAATTTCGAATGTGTATTATATAAACACACAGGCCGCATCAGAGACAAGGAGACACAACAGATAGAGATTCTTAGTGTGTTATATAGTGCGTGCAATCTATATGAATCAAGGCGATCAAGTTTCTATCAGCGGTGGAGAGGGGGAAAACAAGCCCACGACTGCCTTATGGACAAATAGAGAACATGAAACTTACAGTGTTGTCCTTGCTTCTAGTCACTATAAATGTTCTTTCACAACTTGATACACAGGTGTCAAGGCATAGAACAAACCAGGTATGACCTGCCATGATATTACTTTCAATAATACTAATCCTTTTTTTTTCTTTCTTCAAATATGATGTAGGACCATATCAAAAACTATGCCCCAATTAGATCAATAAGTTCTTGAAATCTGTTAAAACCCATATCAAAACTCAGTCCAGAACCCCCAAATCAAAGAACCATGGCCAAGATACTGAAACAACTATAACCCAGGATACCATACCTATTTATCACTGAACAAATTCAAAAAAATTTAGGCCATTTTTCTGCATTCCATAACCAATTCAAGCAGTTATATATGTTACCTTAACAACAATAAGTAAACCACCTAAATTTTTACAAACTCATTCAAAAATCAAAGTTTATTTGGAATAATCAAGAAGATCAAATGGTTTTCTGTTTTCTCATATCCATTACAACCCTCTCAGAAATCAGATATGCATGATACTCGAAATCAACAAACCCACAAGTAATCAGGTGTAATCTCAACCTCTTGCTCAGAAATCTTCAAACCAGATTAGAAACCTATCTCAGAACCCCAAATCGAAAACCGCAACCCAGATGGAGAAAAGAG
>CM031918.1:37570508-37667751 GCA_018703695.1 Prunus fruticosa
AGATCGTATCGTATCTAAGATACTTTGTAGCTGAAATCTGCCCAGCTTAACATTCCAACTGGTAGCTGACACAATTAGCGAGCATTTGTTTAATCGACTAGCAGATGAAATGAGCAAACTCTTTTGAACATAATAAGAACAAGATATATCCAAAGATTAAAGTTCATATCGTCCTGTTTTTTCTTGAAAGTGGCCATCATCTCATATATGGTTTCATCATGCATTATCTTTGTAAGCTATGAAATCAAATGGAAGATGTCAAATCATAGACAGAAACAGAAAATGGTTTCGGATTGTAAAATTATCTTAAGTTTATTTGTTTTAGAGATAGTTCTAGACTTGGTTTCACTTTTCTTATTAAAGAAGAAATAGAATGGTACTAGGTCTAGCCTTAACTTCATCTTTCATGTCACAAAATTGACCAACAATGCAACACTGAATCAAGAGGTGAACCAGTTGTCACAATAACGAAGACCAAAATGAGCCACGGGTTTAACATACGATACTGACATGAGAGATGCAATGCTAAAGCCCAAAGACCTCAAGCAACCCTCTTTTTTCAAATTCTTGATATACAACTTCAGCCATAGAAATGACTTCACTTAGGACAGTCAATATCTAATGGAAATTAAGACCGATGAATTGAATAATATAGATACCAATGCTTTGGATTTCAGTCATCTTTCACTGAAGTATGATAAGTGGAGAGTGAAATGAATCCTGATTACAAGCATAACAGATTAAATGCAATAAAATATAAATGTGAATGGGTCACAAAATCTTGATAGCAAGGTTATGTTAAGATTACTAACAAAGAAAAGGGCAATTAGATACAGAAGTATGAGTAACCTAGAGAAAGAAGAATGTCATTGTTTATAGTGATAATGTTTTTTCATGAGTGGGCAGAGCAAATATTACCATAACTACAAAACTTGCATGGAAATGTAAAGAACACCCACATATATTTAAAGAATTCTCATGACTGCAAAAGTGGTTTGTTCAAAACAAGAATCATACCATCAACATTAGTAAGCATAAAGAGGACCACAAAATATCCACAATTCAACTGCAGCCAGGAAACCATATGGTCAATCAAACAATAAGTGACCAAAAAGGACAGATTGGCCAGAGCATTAAAGTGTAGAAATCTGCAATGGATACACAAGAAATTAGAATATTGCAAAAAATACATCAGATATAACTTGCCTGATACCAACGACTCTTTTAGAGAGAGTGGTCTGAGGGCAGAAGACCATGTTCGTGGAGAGTTAAGAATTTGGGGTTTACCCCTGCAATGGGTCTGCAGTAGAAATAATAAACACAAAAAGTAAAAAATGAGAAGTTCAGGCTAGGAGCCAATTGGGAACATACTGAAAACTCGGAATATGCAAGAGTTCCCTCAACCTCTTGTTACTATTACCAATAAGAAACCATCGCAAAGTCAAGTAGTCTGATCTGGTTACTGATTTACATAAAACTAATTGAGAAAGAATGCTGAAGAACATAAGGGAGGAAGAACAAACAAAACAAAACAAAAAAGATTAATCAGCATTCAGTTCATTTCTGATTAAGATCCTTTTAAAACAATATGAGGTTTAAGTTCTTAAATGTCTTAACAGGTCGTATCCCAAAATTTATATGATTCAGTTCAAAACAATTAATAACTTTTGTTTCTTTCCTTTTCTTAAAATCTGCCAACATATTTAATATTCAAAACATGGAATCATATAAAAGTAAAAGAATGCACTAAACTCAGGCATAACTTTATCATCTTTTCAGCTGGGCTATCTAGTTAAAAATTATATGTAATAGATCCATTGAAGAGTAACTTCTAGCAACCCATCAGATGATAATTTTTACAATACCCCAAAAATGGTCCTTGACAAAATCATGCTCCTGGACATGGGTAAATCTTTACTTGAACTGCACAACACAACAATTGAAAATATTAAAGCAACAATAAACAGCCAAAGCATTTCCAAATGAGAAAGTAGTTCTGAACTCAGCCGGTGATTGGTTAGTAATTGTATATTATTCTTACCCTTCTAGCTTATGATTTGGTTATATTTTTGAGTAAACTTGTGCTTTTAATACTTTTTTGTGTTTATATTTCAGTTCATTGGTTTACCAGTAACAATGATATGGCTAAAAAGCATTAGTTCATGGGATTCAGAGAGCATGTTAAAGCCTAATTTGGATGAATTGATGAAGAGCTTAAAGAGCAATTCATTATGGCTCCAAGCCCACTCCGTCAGTTCATAGGTCAGATTGAGCTTTACAACCTACAGCACTGAATGAGGAGAATTCTTCCATGAAAGTTGTTAAATCGGTTGTGTACTATAACATATCCAAAATTAAGCCATGGGATAAATCTGGCGTCTGTTACCTAGCAAACACAGAACCATGCTCAGGATCGATCTTATCACGCGGAAAATGAGTTTAGCAATTTGTTTCGGCCTTAACTTCCTCCTCCGACCTGGATTGGCACCAAATGACATATAGCTGGAAGAAGACATTCTGGACTTCAAATTGAAGTGCTTAAAGTCTTAATTTTCTTAAGGGAAGCCCAAGTTGTGCCTAAGCTCCTGGTCATCCTGACCTTGGGCAGTGTCCTGGTTGGATGCTTGGTCATCGTGACTGGGCATGGGCTGTCATTTCTGGTTGGAAGCTTGATCATGTTGGCGTGAGGGTAGACTAGGGCTGCTGGTGGGATTTAGTGGAGTAACCATTAGATTTTCTGATCCAAGTGCCTCGTCATTCATATTTTCTTAATTCAGTGAGTGAGAACCATTTAGATTTTATAATTCAAAGTGTTGTATGCATAAGTCTTTTTTGAATTCAGATTTTTCCGCTTCCCTACACATTATAAATAGGAAAAGCTCTCTAAGCTTGTAAAAACACCCCCAAGGAGGGCTCTCAAGCACTTCTCTGAGGCTCCCTTCCCTTCTCCTCAAATTCTCTTAGTTCCTTTGTAGTTCTCAATTGTTGTAACAAGATTCTAGTACTATAAATCTGAGCATTTCCTTTCTCTTCTTCTATAAATTCTCCCAAACCCTTCTCTATTCTCTTTCAAAGTTCTCCATGCTCTAGAAAACATTTCCCAAACACAATTCCATTCCCTTAGATTAAAGTCCTCAAACACTCTCTTCCAAAATCCACAAAGTTACAAACACCACTTCCTTACTCTTCCAAATTCTACAAATCACTCAAACACTTTCTCCTCCCTTCTCCAAATTTCCCAAACACATTTCCCTTCTCTTCCAAACGCCTCCATGTCTCTCAAACACTTCACCAACACCTTTCTCTCCTCATTCCCTTCCAGTTCTCAAAATTCTCCAAGTTCACCAAAATCCTAGACTCCCAAACACTTCCTTCCTCCAGACCTCAGCTTCCCAGAAACACCTTCCTCCAAAGTCTCAACTTCTAAACACTTTCCTTCCTTCCTCAAATTCTCTACTTAATGTTTTACTTAGTTTGTTAATTTATTTTTCTTGTTGGTGTACATTCTTCTTCTTGTTTTGTTTCTTTTGTTTTCATTTTGTTTTGTGTAGGAAAATTGAATTGGATCATTAAATCACCAATCCTATGAATAAACCTCACACTTACATACGCTAAGTTAAAGGGTTCGTACACTGCAAAGTGCTGCACAAGTTGAGGATGCAGCTCGAATCCATTTTGGTGAAGCTGTATATTACGCGCAAGTTTTTGGCAAGCAATTCGGACTTGGTAACATTGTTGGTCTCTTGTTTTTTTTACTTTTATTTATTTTTATTTTTTGTATATAACTAAGAAGGTTTCATATTTTAAAGTTAATGGCGTTAATTGACAAGTTGTGTTTGTAGTCCGCTGACAAGGACAATTGCCTGACAAGCAAGAACTGGGTTTGAGTCCAACTTACACAACACCCAAAACAAAAAGGTTCAAGTAGCATGTTGATTATTTCTAGTTTATGGTTTCATTCACTTGTCTTAATTAATTATCTTTGTTCAAGTTTACATAAACACCATATGACTCTTGGACTGATTCGTGAAATAAATGGGTAATATTGAAGACAAACACCATGTTTAAATTCTACTTGGCTCTCTGTTGTTCTTTTGTTCTAATGGGTTAGGAATTTGTGTTTAGACTAAAACACCATAGCTAAATGCTTTTTTCTTTTAAAATATTGATTAAAACCACACACAGTATGGATAATCATATTAGAGAAAGAACGAACTTCATAAGCTAGTTTAATTTCTTTGCGTTGCTTATTCTTTAAGCATGAAAATGGGACGTCAGTTGATTTTCCTTTTATTTTAGTTTTCATTTCCTGATCCTTACATTCTCTTTCAAGTTTCTCTGTTTGTTTTAGCAAGTAATGTTGAGGCTAATAAAAATGGAGAGACATGGTCACTCAATCATAAGAATGGGGAGTGTGGAGTAGTGGGAGAAGTCGCGACCTCCAAATGCATCATGCTCGACCTAATCGGCTAAGGGGAGTATTCCAATCCTTTCTCTTTAGTTGTTTTGTTATTATTTCAGTAATTTCAATTTTCTATCTTCTTTATTAAAAAAAAAAATAAAAAAGATTTTTTATCTTAGCTCACTGGTGGTAACTCAGTGAGCGTCTCCATAAATACATGTTCTAGGCAGCTCTTTCAGGCACCTTCGGTGTCTAAGAAGTTTGGGTTTTAAGTGGGACCTTTGTGACCCCTCCAACCTTCCCGCGGATCCCTGGCTCTGTTTCTTCAAGGCCTAACTGGTCATCCATGAGTTGCTTGTATAGTTGTGTGTTTTAAAAAAACAAAACTAAACTAAACTTAAAAAATTAAAATTTTTTTTTGAGTTTTTATTTATTTTTCCTTTGTAAATTGCAATTTGGAACTTCTTTGTTTTTTCTTTCTTTGTGGTAGTTTGTTAATAATAATACTAAATTAAAAATAAAAAAAAAATCAATTTGGAACTTCTTTGTTTTTTTTTTTTTTTTTTGTTTTGTTCCTTGATTTAATTTATGTATTTATTTACGTGGTGTGATTAGTTAGTTCTATTTTGCTGTTAAAAACGCAATTTTTATTTCACTCAACGTGCATTACAAACAAAGTTTTAAAAAAAAAGTTAAAAAAACAAAAACAACAAAAACAACAAAACATTCAAGTAAATTAAAAATAAAAACAACATCTTCATCATCTTCATCTTCATCTTCATGGCATGCCTCTATTCTCTCTTTTCTTGCAGAATCTGTAAGCTCCACATGGTCCTCATTCTTTTCTTTCAGTGCTTCCCACGTGCCTCATTGGCACGGTGAGGCGCTTGCAAGTCCGCCACCATAGCTTTCAAGGAAGCTACTTGTCACTCAACGCGGCACACTCCCGTGTTCTGCCCATTAATCGCATGCCCAAATTCGGTAGCAGAGCTACCCTGAGCACAAGTTAATCTGGGACTCCTCCATCCTGCCTTGTTCGACCTTTTTTCCACATGGAGATGATCTGTCGATGTGAGCTTGCTACCAATCATGCCTTGGGCGCGCTCTCTGGCTGACACTCCTAGGAAAAGTTTGGTGTACCTCAGCAAAGTTTGAGGCCGTCCGTGATGATAGGTGGAGTTTGGGAAGACATGGTTTTGAGGAGCCCTTCTCTCCGCATTCGGTGGCGCTCAGGACAACTCAAGGTTTAGATAGTAGAGGTGAGTGCATGAGGATGCCATTGTTTTGTTTTTGGATTTTTTGATGTTTTCTCTTGAATTTAGGAAGAAATGAGGGTGCTCTTCTACTTCACCAAAACGAGTTTAAATAGACTTATACAAACGAGGGAAGCGAAAGCACTTCGATCTGAGAGGGTGCTATCCTGTGCTCTTTTTCTCGGATCCCTTTATTTCTACCGCAATTGCGAGCGCGTTTTTAAAAAAGGGAGCATGTCTACACCACTTACTTTTGCCTCCCTGTTTTCCTGATGTTTGTGTTTTTGCTTTTTCAGTTGTTATTTTATTTTATTTTATTTTTATTATTTTCAATTGTTTTCTTCTTGTTTGTCAGGTTTACTAAGAATTTAATTTGAAGAAGAGACAAAATTAAAGATGCGTCTTGGACACCTGGTGCAAGAATCCCAACTCTTCTTTTAAATTCTTGTTTGAATTTAATATTTTATTTCAGTTTTTTTATTTATTTATTTTGTTTTTATTTAATTAGGTAGTATAATTTAAAACTAATGCAGGATATTCTTTGAAGGAGCTAAACTTTTGGTAACTCCGAGCAGCAGGGGTCTCTCCAAGTGTCTAGGAGTTCTTTAGGCGGCACCTCGGTGTCTAAGAAGTTTGGGTTTTAAGAGGGACCATTGTGACCCCTCCAACCTTCCCGGATCCCCTGGCTGTGTTTTCTGAGGCCCTTAACTGGTCATCCTTAAGTTTTTTTTTCTCTTTAAAAGAAGAAGCAATTATTTGTGTGTTTACTTAACTAATAAAAAAAAAAAAAAAATGCATGTTTGAGTTTTCATGTTTTTGTTTGATCGTCGTTCTTTAATTTAGGATCATTTAGATCTGTCTTTGAGATAACATAACTTTTTATTTCCCAATTTAAAAAAAAAAACATACACTTTAAAATTAAATAAATAAAAGCTGAAATCATTTCTTCTAGCGCTCGGTGTCTCGACCATAGGAGCTTTGAGTTTGGCCCTCCTGGCTGTCCCTCTTCGGGGCTTCGCGCCACAGCCTCTTGGGGCTCATCACTTGAGCTCCCAAAGATCGCAATCTTAGCTTTAGTATAACTTTTTCTCACGATCTGGTTTCTTGCGTTTACCCGGTCGGTCTAGGTCCTCCAGCTGTTTTCGCATGTCGCGAGAGTACAACTCTACAATCTTTGTTAGGTTTTTATTCTCGTCCCGCAACACTTTCTAGCGTGTCGATTCACCTCCACTATCCTTGACCGCTCCCTTTTCAAGCTTTTGTAGCACTTCTGACACTCTTCAACCATACTTCGCTCGGCGCCAGACCTTTTAGCACCTCTACCTCATGGGACTTCGCAGTAGGCGATGACCCAAACTTGCGACACATGCTGTACTCTGCACGCTCAGTGCAAGGGCATCACTCGTGACCTGGTTGTCATCCCTTGTCCTGAACACATGTAATTCTTTGGGAGTCACTAAATTTCTGCCAACTCCAATGGCAACATCGTTGTCCAGGAGTATGAGTAATTGACGGTCACATGCCCCCGATGAGGAGGCAAAGTAAGGCATCCATCCTGGTGCTCCTGCTTGGCCTTGTGTTTGAGTTGGTGGAGCTAGGTTGAGTCCAAGGAAAAGGGGTAGGAAGAAGCCATTTGATTTCTCAGTTTTTCTTGCTTCTTTTTCTCTTTTGTGTTTCTGAGTTTGTTTATTTTTTTTGTTTTTTTCCCTTCACTTTCCTTCTTATAGACATAGTCTTTGACAAACCCTAGCACATCGAAGCGTCTTAAGCATTTTCTGAATCCCCAAGTGTTCCTCGAGTCCCACAACTTTCTCACTTTCCAACTCATTTGTCACGACTTGCTTTGTCTGACGACGCGTTCAGCAAAGTAGTTCGCCACCTTCCATGGCCCCGTGATTCTGCTTGTGGAGTCTGCGGCGCCTCTATGCGTGAACACGATGGCTCATGCTTCTGCCCGTGACTATCCATGAGACGACATAAGGGACCACATTCCCTCTTTTCAGAAATCCCGCTTTGCGCTCACAATTCACATTTTATCTTTTTAAGAAAAAAAAATTAAATTAAAACATGTGGGCTTCAGATTTCAGGTTGGGTCGGGTTTTACCATTGTTGGGTTAATTTCATTGTGGGCTTTGGGCTTCAAATTATTTTTGGGTTTCAGAATTGTGTGATTAGGGTTTACTGTTTCATTTTGTTTGTTTGTTTGTTTGTTTGTTTTGTAATTTTTATTTTTGTAATTAATTTATTTTATTTTATTTGTGTATTTTAATTTTTGTGTGTTTTGTTATTTATATTTACTTTAATACCTTTCATTTGTTGTTATGACATTGTTTGTGACTAATTTTTAAACATTGAGGACAATGTTCATTTCTAGGTTTGGGGGTATTGGAGTTTAGCATGTATTATTTTTTTTCTTAATTAAAAAAAATTAAAAATTGCTTGTTTTTCTTCTATTTGAGTCTTGTTTTGTTTTTGAGTCACTTTCCGAACACTTATGATGAGATAGTGATAAATGTTTGCATGACTTAAATAAAAATTGGATTTCATTTTATTTTAGTGTTTCTTTTCTTTATAAAAATTAAAAATTAAAAATTTCTAAAAAAAAAATAAAATTTGGCATTGTTCTATCATGACATGCTTGAAACCTTCTTTACACTTGCCATTTGTTTCATAATTTTCCAATCAAAGGATTTGCATGATCTAAAGAATTGTATGAAGCATAAATTAGACTTATATAACCAACCATATAAAGTGAGCTTTTGAGCCTTGTCCTTCAATTCATGAGTGTTATATACATACTCTTATTTTCTTGTCATCAAAGTTGTTGTTTGATCTCATTATTCATTGATTTGGTTGAACACTTAAAAGTCATTCATTCTTGTGCAATTTGACTTCATGACATTTAAAGAAATGATATTAAGGCATTCTTTGGATCGTTTGTGCCTTTCAAGCTAACCTTATGCATGCTTAAGCATGATTTTCCATTGTTAACCATTTTGAGCCTACATGTAAACCTTTTCTTTCATTTACCAATTATATTTCCTCGTCTAGCCCGAAAAACAAATATTTACCTTTCTAAGGAACTCATGAGCTTTAATTTGGATGTGTTTTTCATGCTAAGTTTGGGAAGAGGTGTTACATTTCAAAAAAAAAAAATCACACAATTGGTGAAAGAAAAGAGAAAAGTTAAGTGGTGGTTGGTAGAAATTTCATTTTTGGGCCTTCAAAATAATTGGTGTTTGTTCAATTAAAGGAAAGAAGTATGAATCAATGTAAATGAAGGTATAAGGAGTTTTGATCATGTAAAAGAAAAAAAAAATCTCATTGTGATGATTCGAAGTCTTGTAAACAATTGTTTTATGCTCTTACATTGCGAGTTCCTTGGACTTTGTATTATCCATACCTTTCATTTCTTACTCACCTTACACCCTTGGCCCCATTACAACCTATGTTAAAGACCTAAATTGATCTTAAATGTCATGTGGTTGAATTGCATCCATTTTCTTACTTTTAAGTGTTTGGCATCCTTCTTGAGATCATATTAATGCAAGTTCTTCATCTTTCTATTTCGAGTTAAGTCCTTATGGTTTAACTCCATTCTCATGTTTATAACTGAGTGTTGCATTATAGCCCTCTTCTGAGTGATTCATTTGTGAGAGGACAACTTTGGTGAGATTTGAAGTTAAACTTATGCTTTGTATGATTTTTGAAATTGTGTGAAAACTAAGATTGGAGAATTTGTTGTATTTGGCTATCACACTACTACACTTTGAGCATATTGTGTTTAGAACTTTGCCGCTTTGTAAATAATGTCTAAAAATTGAGCTTTTATTGTTAAAACGTTTAAGTCATGTGCATGAGTCATTTTTCTTCAGAAAATGTTCGGAAAAATTGTTTTGAGTTCGTTTTATTTTTGTAATTGTTTTCTTTATTTTTGTTTTTTGTTTTGTTTTTGTTAATGTATTTGCGTTTGTGTTTGTTTTTGTTTTTGGTTTTGCTTAAGGACTAACAATCTTTTAAGTTTTCTAATTACATTGTTTTAGAGTTCAGTAAAAACGTTTGTGGGTATCTGAATTTGTTAAACCCTCAGGAGACACAACTCCTCCTACTAGGGATGCCTAGAGGTTTAAAGGCATGTTGCATATGCTAAATGCAACCGGAGTTACCTACGAAAGTGGTCTAGTTAACTTCTTGTTTTTTGTTTTTTTGTTTTTATCTGTGTTTCCCTTTTTGTTTTGCTCGAGGACTAGCAAAATCTAGGTTTGGGGGTATTTGATCGGTTCATAATTGTATATTATTTCTTACCCTTCTAGCTTATGATTTGGTTATATTTTTGAGTTAAACTTGTGCTTTAATCTTTTTTGTGTTTATATTTCAGTTAATTGAGCTTTAGGTAACAATGATGGCTTTGGAGAGCATAATTCATGCAATTCAAGCATGTTAAAGCCTAATTTGGATGAATTGATGAAGAGCTTAAAGACAAATTCATTATGGCTACAGCCCCCTGCCAGTCCAGTTCCGTAGGTCAGATTGCAAGCTTTGTTTCAGCAACCTACACAGCTCGAATGAGGGAGAATTCTTCATGAAAGTTGTTCCAATGGGTGTGTACTATAACATATCCAAAATTCAGCCCCATTGGATAAATCTGGCGTCCGTTACCTAGCAAACACAGAACCATGCTCAGGATGGATCTTATCAGCGCGGAAAATGAGTTAGCAATTTGTTTTGGCCTTAACTTCCTCCTCCGACCTTGGATTGGCCCAAATGATATATGGCTGGAAAGAAGACATTCTGAACTTCAAATTGGAGTGCTTAAAGTCTTAATTTTCTTAAGGGAAGCCCAAGTTGTAAGCCCTTGAAGTTGCTGGTCATGCTGACCTCAGCATGTGCTGGTTGGATGCTTGGTCATGGTGAGCTAGGCATGAGCTATCATTTCTGGTTGGAAGCTTGGTCATGCTGACATGAGGATGAGCTAGGGCTGCTAGTGGGATTTAGTGGAGTAGCCATTCAAGATTTTCTAATACAAGTGCATCATCCAATTCATATTTTCTAATTCAAGTGCATCAACCATTTCAGATTTTATAATTCAAGTGTTGTATGCATTAGTCTTTTTGAATTCAGATTTTCACTTCCCCTAGGCCTATAAATAGGGAGGTTCTCTAAGCTTGTAAACACACCCCAAGGGGGGAGCTCTCAAGCACTTCTCTAGAGCTCCCTTCCCCTTCTCTCCCTCAAATTCTCTTAGTTTCCCTTTGTAGTTCTCAATTGTTGTAACAAGATTCTAGTACTATAAATCTCAAGCATTTTTCCTTTCTCTTCTTCTATAAATTCTCCAAACACTTCTCTATTCTCTTTCAAAGTTCTCCATGCTCTAAAACATTTCCCAAACACAATTCCCATTCCCTTCCAAATTCTCAAAGTCCTCAAACACTCTCTTCCAAAATCCACAAAGTTCCCAAACACCACTTTCCTTACTCTTCCAAATTCTCCAAATCACTCAAACACTTTCTCCTCCCTTCTCCAAATTTCCCAAACACATTTCCCTTCTCTTCCAAACGCCTCCATGTCTCAAACACTTCACAAACACCTTTCTCTCATTTCCCTAAGTTCTCAAATTCTCCAAGTTCACAAAATCCTCAAGCTTCCCAAACACCTTCCTTTCCCTTCCAAAATCCTCAAGCTTCCCAAACACCTTCCTCCAAATTCTCAAGCTCTCAAACACTTTCCTTCCTTCCTCAAATTCTCTACTTAATGTTTTCTTAGTTGTAATTTATTTTTCTTGTAATGTACATTCTTTCTTCTTGTTTTGTTTCTTTTGTTTTCATTTTTTGTTTTGTGTAGGAAAATTGAATTGGATCATTCAATCACCAATCCCTGTGGAATTGACCTCGCACTTACATACGCTAAACTACCAACGGTTCGTACACTTGCGAGTATCACAAGTTGAGGATGCAACTGAATCCATTTTGGTGAAGCTGTATCTACGCAACAGCCAGAAAGCTTAAAGATGATAAAGTTGTACACTAGACGTTCTACCAGCCGGTCGCAATCTCATTGTAACAAATACAAAAAAGAAACATAGAAAGAATGCATACCTTCATCTGCCTCATTAATCTCTTTTGAATGTTCATCCTCCCACTTTTTCCATTGATGTATCTAAAGCATGATAAGGATGTTACTAAAATCGTATCTAGAACACTAACAGTAAAAAGTAAAAGTAAGGTTTAAGAAGCATATTAGATGTTCTCATGCTCACCTTTAACCCTCCGAAAACAATAGTGAGAGCACAGAAGGTCACATGGACAATGGCTAGGACAAAGATAAAGATGTGCAGGTGGTGGAATGCCTCAACTGATAACAGAGGTACCTTGTGCTGTGGGGGGAAAATGAAAATAGTTAGACCACTTAATTTGATACATCTGTGCAGATACATTGAAATTGAAACATTACAAAATCATTGGATTCCAAAACAACATAAAGATTCATTCATGGGATACTCAATGAGGTCCTTTGGTGCTGTTAAATTTTGAAACTTATGTCTAACAATCTGTCTTGTAGTTTTACCTCTCTTTTGGCGTAAACAGAATTGTATCTTTATCAATTATACACTAATCTATCATAAGGTCTAATCTCCATGAAAAATTAACACAGAAAAAATGTCTTCAAGAAAGATAGATCATTGTTTACCAAAAAAAATAAAATAATTAGTTAATTTGTTCTTAACTGCTCACTTGCTTTAAATGATGATCAAGAGCATACATTTTCAAATCAAACCAAATCCCCTCCAGTTTAATTTGAAGGTGTTCAATTTAGCTCAAATGAGTTTTGGTTTTGATCCATATTCCTTGATTCTACAATTGAAAACCCTTTCAATCTAAACCAAAGAGGCTTCGATTTCACAACGAAAACCTCTTCGAACTCAACCAAAGGGGCTTCGATTTCAGTATGCAAGTTTTGGAACCTGATACATTCTAGGCACTTACTAAATATCAAACAAATAGGAAATAAACCGTCTCAAACCGGATACCAATCTACAACACCTGATGCATTAGCTGTACATGTACCAGCTACTGTAAATTGATCAGTACCCGGTACTAGTCAATCATTCCACATCAAAACTTTCATAAGAACACAAAAAGAGGAAAATGGACAAGTGGGTTTTGATTGAGATTACCTTTTTGCCACAGTACCCCTGTTGAGCCTCACCTCCAGCAGCAAGAAGCCTCCTGGTATACCCAGCAATGTCCCCAAACAAGGAGGTGGAAAAATGGGCAACATACGTTTCCTCATTTGTTTGATCATTATGATGGAGACTGCATGGCAGCCACTTGTCCATAATCTCAGGCTTCACACAGATTTTGGTGATCCTGTTTTGGAAAACAGTGAGGAGGAGAGATGAAGCCCAGCAACATAAGCTCTTCTTTAACCTTGAGCAAGGCCTCATACAGAGGCTTCTGCTTCTTCCTCTTCAAGTACTTGCCTCCCGAATGTAGGGCCCGCTCGGCAGCGAGAGAAATTCATAGGCACTAATTGAACTTTGTTATAGTCATTTGTGGTATTTTGAGACTTAATATGTAGATTAATTTCCTAAAAGGCTGAGGAAATTAATTAAAAAACAACCAAAAAAAATACTAACATTATTATAGAATCGAGTGTAAAGCATTAGCAGAAAATATTGATAGAATTGCACAATGAACTCAACAATCTACTCTGCTACATGATCTCTAATTTTCTACGTGTGCTAAATCAGAGGAGATATCGTTTCAATCATTTCATGACATTAACAAGTCAGGAAATGATCTCACTAAATCATGGATTTCAAGTGTGAGATACAGCTATAAGTTTTATGTATTCCAATATATTCATCCTTTAAAGGTGCTCGTCTCAAGACATTAATACAACAAGTAATTATTGTGTGGTGTTGAAATACAGTTACGTGGTATAATCATTTTTTATATTATAATGTGACTGTATAGCAATATCATATTATATTTTTTTCTAATATAATAACACGTCTTCCAATAAAATAGAAGCTGAATACCCGCTAAACAAAATGACTATTGACAACATTATTTCCTTAATCAATAGAAAACAATTTTTTTTTTTTTTCTGTCAATGAAGACCCAGAAGTCACTCATAAGAATGACTTGAGCCACATTTCCTTTAGTTGCACGTTGAGCCACATTCAGAAGTCATTCATAAGAATCATCGAAGCATGTTGAACGCGTGGAGACTTGACTTTTTTTTTTGGTCGGACGTGGAAGACTTGATTAGTTCTCCTTTTAGAAAGCATTTCTAAGCCGTATACTATGGTGAAGATTGGGACACAGTTGTCCTTTGTCACTGACATAAAAGTCATAAAATTCAAGACAAACATGTCACAAAAGTTTTGCAAGCCATCACACTAAGACTGGACTGGCTGTCTGTCAGCCGTTGATGCAAGTGCGTTCTACAATACATCAACAACTCACAGTCATCCACGCAGCCATGAATGATTGTTCATACCCATGTTTTCTTGAACTCATAAGTCAAAAATGGTACTTGGAAGTAGGCAGTGGACAATGGGCAATGCTTATGTTTTCTTCTGATTTGTATGCTGATTTGTATGGAGAGGTCACGTTTTCATGTCTTGTTTTATTAAAATAAGAAAACAAAACGATAATAACTCTCTAAGTATGCTTTCCTTGACTTAACATTATCTGATTATAGCCTAAGCTTGCTACATCCTTATATTATAAATCCAAAAGCTACCTGAACTGTCACCTCATGTCACATGTTCTGATGAAAACAAAACAATACACTGCACCCATAAGAGTTTATGTGATGATAAAATAAATAAATGGAATCCTAAAAAAATAAGTATAATGCAATACTTAGCTGGGAAAAGTTTATAAATTAATGCTTGCGAAGGTTACTCATCATGGAGAAGATCTATTCACATCTGTCCTCTGTTTAAAAATAAAATAAAATTGTGATACATATGCATGGGTGTCTCATTCATTCGGACATTGTGATTAAACAATTTATCTACACCTTCGGATTAATTGTTGTTTTCTGTGCTGAGTTTACAGCTTCTGGTTGTGAAAGGAAAAATATGCATATACATTGACAGATAATTTATTGAACAATATATACGAAGCATAGAAATGCTATAACAAGAGAAAAGGGATTAGTGTAACCTGGTTTCTGGCTTGTGAAACCAAGAGAGGGATCAAAATCCGCTCACAAGCAAGGCACGGCCTGATCGTAGTTGTTCTTAAAGCCGTAGCCGCCTCCTATACGAATGTTAGAATGGCCTACGTCTTTAAAAACAACCCCTACTCTACAAAAAATTTTGATCCGCTATGCACGCCATCCTTCCTTTTTTTCTTTTTTGGTCTCAACCATCCTTCTATTTATACTCCAGAAAACAAACATTCCCACTTTCTCTCCAACAGTAGGAATTTTTATTTTTACTTTTGGTTTACCGTTCTAGCTGAGGCAAAAAAGTATGGAAATTTTTTCTTCTTTGGGTTAAGGAAATATAACTCTTAATTTTTGTGATGAACATGGAAGTTATTCTCCGTTGGACGAAGGAATTGAAACTTACACAAAATTCTAAATTGACGGAATTTAGATTTCCATCATTTAAATTTCTGGCAATTGAATATTTTAGTGTTCAGATTTATGTATGTCGAATTTTGTATATGACATAATTTTGTAAAGAATAATGCTACTCTTATCATATTTGTATACCACATTCTCATACCACCATGTGTGGTGATGTGGACAACCACATCAATTAAAATTAATTTAATATTTTCTTTTCTTTTATGATTTATTGCCACTTTTTAATTGATGTGGTTGTCTACTTCATCTGCCACATAAGGTGGTATGGAAATGTGGTATACAAATGTGTTACTATAGAAATTGTGAAATGACGCATATTTTGGTGGAAATTAAACTCGGGAATTTGATGCCCAATTTCCACGATTTTTTCCACACATCATTTAATAAATTCCGCGCTTAAGTTGCCAAACAAGGGAATTGTCAATTTCTCCTATTAAATTCCTTACTTTTAGCTAAATTACAAGTTATTTTTTTACTCATCCAAACGGAGGAAGTTAAAGATTTTTGCATTTTCATTGAATATAGTGCATGCAACTAGAAAATTTCTATTCAAAATTTCAGTTATAACTTATATCAATGTGCCGACGGAGTCTAACCTAGTGGAAAATGGCTTTGACTTGTAAGCCAGTGGTCTCAGGTTTGAACCCCGATGACACCTTCGTAGTGTGTATGAGAAACTCTCTCAAACTTATATCCATGTACATATGTACGTACACATATATACACCCATGCACTAAGGCATGTACATAACTATCCGTATATGTACATTAGAAAAAGATGACTAGGTTGTTTTTTTTTTTTTTCGGAAAAAGATGACCAATTGACCCTGCGGATAAATTTGGTTGGTGTACCATTTTTCTCGCGAAAGCTTAAGTTGGTAGGTTGAGAAGTTTACAAATGTTTCAAGGATGTATGACATCTGTTGTTGAGTCTAATGAATTTAAAGAGAAACTTTAATTCAGAATTTTCTGTAAGTTTGCCATAATTTCCCTACAAATTAGTGTCTCCAATTTTATATTTTCGAGCTATTTAATTAACGTATAAAGAGATGATAGCTGTAGCTCATACCTGAGCATTGTTCACGTACAATTCGGCCGAGTCTAAGCCCACCATGAGAGCCCACGTGGAACGCACAAGTTGGAGAGGTCCAAAGTCCCTTTGTCTATTTAGGAAAACTCTCACCTTATAGAGAAATTTATAATAAACATAGTTTCTAGCACTACTTTTGAATAAATTTAAGGTTCTTTGATTTAAGTCCAAAATTTCTAGCCGCGATTAGGATTTTTTATTTATTTATTGAGAAAGATGATAATTCCATAAAATCGAAATGGGGAGGCCACAGAATTACAAAAAAAAGGCAACCTAGTAAGGAAGCTCAAAGGAACTGTAATATCAAATGAACAAGAACAACGAGATTGTCCCAAGATGGTGAAATTGACAGCTAAAGAAAAATGAAAATCAGAAAACTAAATGCAATAAAAAAACCGCACAAAACCAAATTTAAAAAAACAACAGAAAAACATAACCACACACCATAGATCTGCCACCATAGCCAGTAACTCTCAAAACAGCCCAAAGGCAAAAGAATTGGAACCATGGAACATGAAGGAGGTGTTGCAGGCACCCGAGCTGTAGCATTACGGTGACTCTACACACCTTCCAAGAAGTATGCGAGACATCGCGTTTTGAATTGGCCGTTGTATCTAGGAGGTGAAACCAAATCGAAAGGGAAGTAGGACGATCTAGGTGATGACCACCCGGGAAAGCCCATCTTCACCGAAATTCAGATTTGGATCTTCGATTGTGTAGGAAATTATTTGCTACACAAATTGACAAATTTTTGATAGATTTGGTGGACGGTGGGTGTGAGCGTGGGGGCAGGGGCTGCTCATGGTCCATATTTGGGGTCGAGTGTGATGAGAAGATTTAGCGGTGGACTGTGATTGAAAGAAATCGGAAGGTGCTCCTGAACCAAAAGACCTTCTAGTAGAATTTGGTGAATCTACTAGTAGAGGTTCAAAAATTAGATTAATGTTCTTGGGTTGAGTTATTGATAACGGAGAAACATCAATTTCTATGGTTCTTGGTTGTGGGTGGTTCAATGCTCCCAATCAACAAGATAAGCCCTCCCAAGCGAAACAAAATTGTATACATCCATGATGATGGAATGGCACTGAAGATCCAGTTGATGATATAGAATGGCACTGTAGTTTCATTCTTGAAAACTTAGCAATTTATTGAAAAAGAAAAAAAAAACATTGAGTGGAGATATTATAATTGTGGAGGAAATAATGGTATTAATGGAATCAAATGATTGAGTGTCCATGTCAGCCTATATGATTTTTCAAGCTCATGGAGTCCGATCAACTGTTATCCAATGGAGCACCAAACACAGTATAACTTAATCAGACTATTTATCCGAAAAAGAACCAAACCCCTTATAATATTATAGATAAACAATTCAGTACTCTCTAAAACAAATTAATACTATTCGACAGAAATTAATCAATACAGTACTACGAACCAAATGAGCCTATAGTATTAGGATCACTTCCTTCCGCCCCATTTATCATTTTTGTAATAAATAATAATAGTTGTAGATTGCATCTTCATCCGCCTCTACAAATTTAAACCAATATGGGAAGAATTTCCATCCTAAATTTCAAACCGCCCCATAATTGATATTTAATATGTGATAACCCGATTTTAAATTAATATTTAATTATTAAAATATTCAAGTAAAAGACAATTTTACCCCGATGATATTTTAATGGGTTTAAAGTTGACTTTTTGTTCGGAAAAAATTTGGGGATTTAGGTCATACCATTGCGTAGAGCTCGACGATACGAGTTCGTAGACATACGGCACGCCCAATTCCGAGTTGTGACAAAGGAGGAAAGGTCTAGAAACGAAAATGATGCAGTGAGAGTTTTTAAATTTGTTATTGTAGCTACAGGACTGCTCCAGTGCCCGTTCTCCTATTTCTCTTCTTCTTCCTTGCGATACAACCAGATTCCTCTGTTTTTTTTTTTTTCATTTTTTCATCCCCACTTCCATCACTTTTTCCGACGTCATCTCGTCCCGATTGCCATCGCAACCTTCACGAAATATCTTCCCCTTGTCCTCTTCTACAAAACCCATCAAAGACTCGAATCTGATTCGTTGACAATGAGCTTGTTTTAAAGCTGAAAAGGGTTAGGTTTTTCTGGTGGTGTTCTTTCATTTTCCGGCAATTTCGGCGATGATTTTCATCAAGTGAGGTATGAAACTTCATCTACTCTTCGTGCTCTATCCGTTTTTGTAGGTATTGTAGATCGATTTTGAGGTTTTATAGTTCGTTCATTATACCTATTTTTGGCTTACGGTTTCGGCTTCGTTCTGGCTAATTCCGGCTAGTTTTTGGCCGAGGTCCAAGACCAAAAGTGACTCCCCTTATTGTGGTGGTTCTATAGGTATAGATATTGTCCGGTGTTTTGAGAATTTTCATGTCGCTGGAAATTTATCAAGACACCCACGCACCGCCCGTGCATGTGGCGGCTCGTGGGCCAGGTCTGGGTGGCCCATTTGGTCTTAAAATAATCCTCATGTCGTCTTCTAGCACGACGGTATGCTCGGATTCGAATTTGGTTATCATTTGAAGATCAAACAGATTTTTACATATTAGGTGATATTCGGGTTTGATATGTTCATACAGTTAGATCAACTCCATTTTCAAATATGTTGATATAGGAACCTCTAGGATCGTGTAGGAACTCACGGATCGAGAATCGGAGTTCCGGATACTCCGTACCAATGATTTAAAGTTACATAAAACGGTAATTGTCCGATCGTGCGATCGGAGCGATCCGACTCGTCTCGAGACCAAACTCTCGGGACATGTGAAGTAGACCTTGTCAGACTAATAGGAATGTTCTGAATAGAAATCAAAGGTTGTGGCCCCCACGGGGCCAAGTGGTCAATTTCGCGATCAAGGTTAATCCGACCGTTAGATCGTTATGAGACTTTTAGAATAAGTTGAACTTATGGTTATGGACCAATAGGAATTGGGAAAAATCAAATTGAGGTCGTGAGGATTTTAATTTCAACTTTAACTAAACTAAATAATATTTTTTTTCAATATTCAATAGCAGAATGTAAAAGACTCCAATTGATTATAGAAAAAAAAATTTATAAACATCAAATTTTATTGATGATTAAACATAATTTACACAAGTACGTAAGGGAAGACTAAATAAACTTAGATCTAATCTGGAAGACTCCCATCCTCGAATTTGGAGACAAAAGATACTGCAAGAACACAACAAAAGAACGTTAGAGAAAATATTGAGGAAGAACAAGAAATAGGGATGACAATTTTCTCCGGGTAAGGGTCTTCAGGGGGATTCGACCCTAATGAGTCGGGTATGAAGGACAAAAAACTGATAAAGGAAAGACTAGCGACGATTTTGGGCAGGGGTTAAGGTGTTTTTAAATCCTTTTTTTATTAGAGAATGAACATTTCAGGGTTTAGGGTTGTTGAAGAAATATTAGAATTGGGGTTTTGGATGTGTGCAATCGTGTGGTTGTGTTTCAATATGCTGTAGCGCCCTTTTTTGTTTTTTTTTCTTTCAAAAAGTCCAGGCCCAAAAATAATGCCTAGGACAAAACGACGTTGTTTTTCTTAGGCTTTAAAATAATTTTAAAACTTCGTCTTCTCCATGGGGTCTAAAATAATTAAAAAACAGAAGCTTCTCGCGCAGCTGCCAACTTCGTCTTCTCCCATGGCTGCAAGGGAAAACCAGTGACCTCCAAGCTAGAATAAGGGCTGCCATGGGCTCGTCTGACCCCATTGACCCTATGGTGGCTCCGCCACTGTTTTAAGGTCCGACATATTTTATTATTTTGGAAAAATTTTGGTAAAGACATTCATGCAACTACTATATATTGTTTAAATTAATTAAACTACTATTTAGGTTCTTTAGATAAATGACTGTGGAAAGTTGTGAATAAGTAGAGAAAGTGACCAAATTTGTAAGAAATGAGTGTGAATTTGTTTTTTGGAAGAAATTTGAAGATATTTATAAACATATTTTAGGTTTGTTTATAACAAAATGAAGAAAAAAAAACCCCAACGGCTATGTTTGAAAATGTTCTTGAACTTTCCAAATGTTATGACCCCGCAACGGTTGAACAAGTCTTTTTTAATAATATTTTTCAGAAGAATAAAAAAGGAATTTAAAACATTCCAAAACTTATAAAAAGAAAAAAACCAGTAAAATCAATCTGCCCGTTGTTTTCAGTTGAATGAAGTCATTCCTTGGTTAGACCTACACCTGATTCATCCTCTAGTTGGCAGCACAAGAACTTTATTTATGTAAGTAGCGTTAAATTATATAACAAACTGGGTCTTAAAATTGCACATATTTTATAACCACATAAATTTCAGAGTATTAGAAAGTCATGGTAGACAACAAGCACAAACATGAATTAAATGGAGAAAATGGACAGTCCTCCAACACATGAAATCACACAAGCTAATAGGTGCGGACAGGGCCGGCCTTGGGCCTGGGCGCCGAGGGCGACGGCCATGGGCCTCCAATTTTTGGGGCCTAAAAAAAAAAAATTAATATTATAGGAGCCCAAACTTAAAAATTTTATAAAATAAAAAAAACACATATTCCTATTTCCAACACATTTTCTCTTTGCCCATAAAAAGCTTTTCTGCCTCCAAAAAGTTTGTCCCTTTCCCACCGTGTTCTCCTCTCTTTTTAGTTGTCAATATATTCCCTCTCCCATGCTCTCGTTCTTTGTCTTTGCCCATAAAAAGCATTTCTGCTTCCAAAAAAATTGTCCCTTTCCCACCATGCTCTCATCTCTTTTTATTTGTCAATATATAATATATTACCATTTTCTTTTCATAAAAAAAATATATATATTACCCTTCTCCTCCCAGGTTCTGTTCTCCCAAGTTATCTTTTCCCTTCTCTTTCTGCGAAGCTCTCTTCTTGTCTGTCTAAGTCTTTGACCCAAAAGAAAAGCTCTCTTAAATTTATTATTTCCAGTTTTCCTCTCATCCATCTTTTATCTTTGTCTTTGAATTGATCTATCCAAAGAAATATTTGTAGATTTCTTTCTTCTACACTACAGACTCTAAAGGATTATTTGAGTGGGGATGAGGTTCGTCAGCAATAACTCCATATTTGAATTATTTCTATTATCTTTATACATATTTTATATATATTGAATTGTATATTTTTAGGATTTGAATTCTTTATACATGTCTTTATACATATTTTTTATATTATTGCAAATGTGCAATATAGATCAATTGAAGTGAAAACTCTGCAAGATTGAAGCGGTTTAATACAACTTCAGCATAAACCAGGTTGTATTGCTTTTTTTATTGCTTAAATTTAGTTTTTTTCCTTTGCTGGTTGAGTTTGGTTGCTTTGTTGGTTGTGTTTGGTTGTGTTGGTTGGTTGCAGTAACAAAAATGGCTAGGAAACATGAATCTGGAAGTCAAAAAAGAAATAAAATGAGAAAAATAGAAAAAATGATTCAAACTCAAAAAGGAGCTCTTGATAAGTTTTTTAAAACTAGTTCTTCAATTGAAGATCCATCTGATGAATTAGTTAATGAATCACAACAACCAATCAGTCAGGAAGAAGATATGATAGAAAATGAAGAGGTTGATGCCCTCATTGAGAATGAAAATAATCATGCTTTGAATATCTATGATCCAAGAATTTGGGATAACATTGATAACAAAACAAAGGATATTTTAATAGAAAAGGGTCCTGTAAGAGAAAGTAATCTCAAGTTTCCTGTTGATGGGCTCTCTAGGCATTTTTGAATTTTGAATTTTTAGCTACACCTGAACTTGAAAATTTTGAATTTTTGTTGGGCATGAGTATATGGCATAACATTTTGAAAAAAATTGACTTGGTTAGCCAAAAATTGCAATATGGAGATATGCAAATTGATGTTGCAATAAAACATTTGAAGGGGGTGGTCTCTTATTTTGTAGACTATAGGGAAAATGGGTTCACATTGGCCCTACTTTCTGCTAAAGAGATTGCATCAAAGATGGAAATTGACCCTGTATTTCCTGAAAAACGTCAAAGTCGAAGAAAAAAACAATTTGATGAAAATGACCATAAAGAGACATTTCAATCTGCTGAAGAATCTTTTAGGGTTAATTATTTTCTTGTTGTAGTTGATGCTGCACACTACTACATTTTAGCGTTTGCGCGACGAATCCAAAGAAATAATCTGCGCGGAAACAATAGAGTGACAGATAAATCGGTAGAGCAAAATCAGTCGCGCAAATACCGTCACGCAAGCCTTTGCGACAAAAATATGAAATATCGTTCGCATTACCCTTCGTTGCGCCAATAGTTCAGGGATCAACAAACATTTCGCTCAATATTTTGCTGCGACGAATACAGGCGCTTGCAGGAACTATGAGCGACGACTTAAATTGTCGTACTATTGTTTGCGCGACGAACACACAGACGTTGCATGAACATAATGCGACGACATAATTTCGCGCAAACAATATTTGCGCGACAAATATTTGTCGTTGCAAGTACTTTGTGCGACGAACAAGGATCGTGACTCAAACCCTTGCGCGACAATGATTTATTTGTCACATTTTCTTTAGGGGACAAATACATCCGTCGCGCAAACCGAGGATTATTTTCGTTTACGATATATTTTTATGGTTTTTTTATTTTTTAAAACGTGATTTGCGCGACGGGTCATTTATTCGTCGCGCAAATATTAGTAATTAATTTTTTTTTAAAATTTATGTGAAAAAAAGAATTTTGATTTATTTTATTTTTATAATTAAATCAAATTGCAATTGAAAAATGTAATGAAGAGAAAATAGTTTTTTAAAACATAAAATAAATGTATAATATACAAGAGAAATATTTTAAAATGTAATTAAGAAAGTAAAAAACTAATTAAACAATGTAGCTAAATCTACTTCCTCGTCTGGCAAATGCGGCTCGAGGTCTGGACATTGGGGACAGGGGCAGAGGTTTGGTGGCCATGCGGAGAGGTGGACAGGGGAACAAAAGATGGTACGGGAACGCCGACTGGGCCATGGACTGTATAATCTGAGTCATCTGTGCCATCTGGGTTTCAAGCTGGGCCACCTTTGCTGTCAAAACACTATTTGACTGCGACAATGAACGGGATCTAGGTTCCCGCCGCCGGGCATTCCCCATCCCTCGCAGTATGTCCCTGGCCGCCTCCCTAAGAGTCTGATCCAAGGTGTCCGTCAAGATCTGAAATCCCGCATCCTGGGAGGAGCCACAGACTCGAGCGGCGTATCGGGAGGAAGCTGGAGGGCGGACTCCTGAAGAACCGACTGGCTCTTCTCAATCATGGTCGTTTGTTTAACATAACATAAAATATAAATAAAAACATTTATATAATAACTATGAAACTTGAACGCGTAAAATAATCATTAAAATTAAAGACTACTTACATGAAGGGATTCCGCCAACTCATTCCCAGGTCGAAGACGTCAATCTCTGGGAATTTGGACCCCTCCTAAATTGAACAAGAGTATAAAAATGTTAGTACAAAAAAAAAAAATTAACATTAATGACATATTAAAAATTAAATAAAAACAACTTATTATTACCCGACGTCGCGCATCCATCCTATAGGAGAAGCGCCTGGAACCTGAATGATGGAGAAGAGTCTTCTTCTCCCTATTGCCCTTATTTGCTTTAGCCATCTTCTGTTATACAAAAATTAAAACGTATTATTTGAAATTGAAATGAAATATTAAAAAATGAAATAAACATTAGTAAGAAACGTGTAATAATTTTGAACTTAATATAAAAAATACCACATAATCAGCCTCCTGAAAATGACCACAGAGCCACTGCCAACTATCCTCCCGCCCCTCAAGCTCCTTCCAGCAACCCTCCTGAAGAGCAGCCTGCGATCATCAAATGCCTGAAAGTGGTGGTGCAGGTCGCTCTTCCACTGCTTGTACCTATCAGCGAAAGAGTCTGTTGATGTACCCCAACAACTCATCGTTGACATTCTCTAAATTGTAGTTCATCTACAATAAAATAATTACATACATTAAATATTTAAAATATATAAAATTGGAAGGAAAAACAATTAAAATGTAAGATACATACCGACAGGTGTCCATGCATCTCGTTATGCACCGCATCAGGCATGGCCTTCCAAGACTTCCATTTCATCGGACAATAGGTCCGAACGACTGCACCAACATCGTGCGCCAATGAGCTATGTTGGTCTGCCGTTGGGGCAGCCTATGACGATCGTCGTATCTGATGTTGATACGAGAGTTGTTCACCCGGGTGACCTTCGATGTAGCCAACTGGCGACACGGTCCCGGGTGTTCTTCTTGGCTGCAAAGAAATATGAAATTAATGTTAGTTAACAAATTTGACTAAAATATTGGTACGAAACATATGTAGTTGAAGGAAATCTTTACCTGGTCCGCTGAAGTGGCGTCGGTGGTGCTGGAAAGGCGATGACGCCGCTTGGCGCTCATTGGTTGCGCCACTGATGCTTCTGATGACGCCGGCGCATGAGGGGCACTGGGACCCACTGGCAAGTCGGGCAACTGTGGTGGGCCAGAGGGAGGTGACATCATAGTCTGGGGAGGAAAACTACGTGAAGGTTGCACCGGCTTATGACTTCTGCGATTAGGTTTGACATCTTGCAATAAAAACAATCACCAAAGTTTTAAAAAAATAGTTACTGTAATACAACAATCTAATAACAAATATAACATTTATTTCATTTCATTTAAAATAGAGTCAACGTCTAATAACAAATATAACAAATATAACAAATACAACAAATAAAATATAACAAAAATATAAAACATTCTTCATTAATTATAAAACATAAAAATTATTCCAATTTAGGGTCATTATATAAACTAAGCTAACAAACATACAAATAAATCAAATTTACCAATATATAAACTAAGCATATTTTAACAATATTACAAATTTAATTAACGCATATATGTTGGCGTACGGTTTGCGATTTCGGAGTATCCGGACTCCAATCCACAATCCGTTAAATACTATACGATCCTAGACATACAAGGTACATCATACATGAGTTTGAGTTTCATCCAATGGTCCGAACAAATCAAACCGTTAAATCGCACAATAGGCGAAATTCATTCAGGCTGAAACGGTATCCAAATTGGAAACCGAACACACCTACACGCTCATGACAACTAGTGGATCGCATTGGGACACAATGTGATTTTGCTACAGTTCCATAGCGCTGCCACACGCGGCAGCAGTGCATGTATGTGAAAAAGCGATAACGATCGCGGAAAAATCTCAAAATTAAGGGCCAATCTTCCTAACCTAGGTCCAGGACATCGAATAGAGGCAGTTTTCTTCTGGACATAGGCCAAAACCGGATAAATTTCCGCGGTTTCTGGAACCCGATCGTCGCGCGGCGGCTCCGAAAGGTCTAGTTCGTTGGCGGTGATCGCCCGGTCGTTAATGTGGAGAGTTGAGGTGGTGGCCGGAGGAGAGAGAGAGAGAGAGAGAGAGAGAGAGAGAGAGAGAGAGAGAGAGAGAGACAGCGGCGCGACAATGAACCAGAAGGTCCGAAACTGTCGAATTATTATCAGGCTTTGCGCGACGAAACATACAGTGTTCGTCGCGTAAATCAATAAAGCGTCTAAACGGTGCGTTTTCGATTAAAATTTTCGCGCAAAACTGAAAATATTAACTTTGCGCTACGAAATAAAACACCCATCGTCGCGCAAAGTTGTTGCAGTAGCATCAATTGAACCGCCAAAAATTTCACGACCTTACGCGACGGGCACAAACTCTTCCGTCGCAAACATCATACCCTAAACCCTAAACCCTGAACCCTGATCACATAAAACCCTAAACGACATCATCACATTGCGTGACGAATCAAGTTTTGTTCGTCGCATATACCAAAGTCGTTGCAAGTAGCGGCAATTGAACCGCCAAAATTTCACGACCTTACGTGACGGGGACAAACTCTTCCGTCGTAAACATCATACCCTAAACCCTAAACCCTCAACCCTTAACCCTGATCACATAAAACCCTAAACGACATCATCACATTGCGCGACGAATCAAGTTTTGTTGTCGCATATACCAGTTTGCGCGACGACAGTTACTCGTCGCGCAATTTCTTCTATAAAATTTGAAACAAATTGTTTTCATAGCATACACATTCTACGAAACTAGTTTCAACGATCCAACCGTCAAACGTATTTGCTTACGTATACACCAAAAATGGGGAAAAAAAAACGTATAGAGATCAAGTAACGGAACAAAAAGTTTTCGACGGTTCTAATGGAAAAATCATGATTTAACGGTCAATTTTACTCTCTATTTCGATAATTTTTTACGGATACAATCCTTCACCCAACTTGAATTCAATGACAGTATTTGATCTTCATTTCAAATTATTTACACTAGTGGATATCAAAAAATCTTATGTTGTACTTAACAAGTTTATATATAAACGTTTAATAGTTAATGACTATATTGTGTGAATCATATACGCATTATAGAAAACTTTTTTCATTGATTGAACCGTCACACTTGTTTGTTTCTACTTAGAGATTGTATACGCCGAAAATCGAAAAAAAAGAAGGTATGTAGATTGCGTAACGGGACAAAAGTTTTCAACGGTTATAAAGGAAAAATCACGATTTAACGGTCAATTTTACCCCGATTTCGAAGATTTTTTTAGATACATTCCTTCACCCTATATGTATCCAATGACAGAGTTTGATCTTCATTTCAAATTATTTATACTAGTGAATACTGAGTTAAAATTCCTAAGTGTCATGTATAGAAATATTTTAAAAAAAATTAAAGTGGTTTACGCGACGAAGTGTTATGTTTCGCCTGTAAATTGTATGCCCGACAAAGATTCTCCGTCGCGCAAACCTTTTTGTGTCGAGTTATTCGTCATATCGTCGCGCAAAGATCAGTTTTAAATTTTTTTCTGACACTTGTGTTTTTTTGGGAAATTTAACCTTGCGAGACGAAAATATCGTCGCGCAAGGGTTACTATAACGACGCTGGTGTTGTCCGTCGCGCGAAAGACACTTCGAAACTATTCCCGGACAGTTGTAAATTTTTTTGGACAATTATTCTTGCGAGACGGAGATAATTGTCGCGCAAATTGGGCGACGCCATTAGTTTCTTCGTCGCGCAAAATGTTGTTTTATTTTTAAAAATTAAATTGATATTTAATGTAAATATTTGTTGATACTATATTTGTATTTACTATATATGCAAAAGATGATCACAACTTGTTTTAGGGGACGTGATAAAGCATATATTTATATGGTTTGGATATCATATATTTATATGATAAAGCATATAATTGTCATACTATATTTATATTTTTTCATACTATATTTGTATTTTGTTATACCTTTATTCATTCGTCTTTTTACAAAACTCTATGCAAATATATGACGTTAATTAGGAAAAGTTACTGACACAAAGAGAAAACATGTACATTTCATTAAATTACAAATAAATTACATTATTCATCAGATGAACTATAATAACCTTCGTTATCATCACTATCATGACTATCCGTCTCCCAATCCTCTTCCTCCTCCTCTTCCTCCTCCTCCTCCTCCATAAGTACATCATCGTCGTTGTTGTCCCCCATGGTTGGATCGTATCGCGGAAGATCACCGAGGTCAATTGTAATTGACTGAATCGGTATTTCTCTTGAAGACACTTCGTCAATCTGAAATGGTTCTTGAACAACATTTGTATCGAAAAGTGTATGTGCATCATTTTCCATGGAAGAGTCTAAACGTTGGTCAACGACGTCGACGTCGTTGTCCTATGGGTCTAGTTCTGGTACAGCATACACGTTCCTCTGATCCATATGCTGAACAACTTTCCAATCGTTCCCCGCTTTAGGGTCATTTAGATACACAACTTGTTTTGCCATGTTTGCCAAAATGTAAGGGTCGTCATCATACCAAGTTCTGCTCATGTTCACAGATAGTAACCCATGATCGATTTTAATACTTCCCTGCCTATTTGGGTTCGTATCAAACCATCGACACTTAAACATGATCACTTGGTATCGGTCTTTGTAAAGCAATTGCACGACAGTTGTGAGTTTGCCATAGAAATCAATGTCTGTACTTTCCCTTCCACCTGGAACATGGACACCGCTGTTTTGCGTACACAACTTGTCATCTCGTGCATGACCTAAAAACTTGACGCCGTTAACATGGCAACCTGAGAACAATTCTGCTCGGAGTGGGCCGAATGCCAAGTTATATAACTCTTCACTGTAAGTGGAGGAATTCTCTAATTTCAACTTATTCACCTAATATTATAAAAAAAACATTCATAGGTTAGTTTGGAAAAATGTAATAGCACAATATATATATGAATTAGAAAACACTTATAACTTACATATTCCAAAAACCATTGTGGAAACAATTCACGGTGTTTCTTGGAATACAAATGTGATGGATGTTCTCGCTTCATCATCTCTTCATGTTCATCTAAGTATGCCAATATCTCATCACAATTTTTCAATACGAACCAATGAGCTACGTCCATGTCATTTCTGGAAAATGATTCTCCTTGTACAGGATCTCCAAAGGGTCGTGCGCTTTGGGCAAAAACAGAAAGTTGCTCATTTCTCTAGACCTCCGTCATTATTGCGCTGAGGTCGATTGAAAGCCGTGTCCACATCCTTTAAATACATTCCACAGAAAGTAAGCGCCTCATATTGAACCCAAGCCTCTACAATTGATCCTTCGGGCTTCGCTCTGTTGCGTACGCTTTTTTTCAGCTCTCCGAGTAGCCTGCCAAAATAAAACGAAATTAGCAAGTAGTAAGCATGAGATAATGATGCATACACAAATGATGATGATTATATACCTTTCTATTGGATACATCCAGCGATAGTTGACTGGACCAGCAAGCAATGCCTCTTCTGGCAAGTGAACCATCACGTGATTCATACTCGTGAAGAAAGCAGGAGGGAATATCATCTCAAACTTGCATAAGACTTGGACAATGTCTTGGCGCAACTGATAAATGTCTGTCTTTCGCAACGTTTTTGCCGTCAGTTGGGAAAAAAATCTGGACAACAATATGATTGGCTTGACTACATCTTCCGGCAATAGGTGTCGAATCCCCACAGGAAGTAAGCGTTGCATAAACACATGACAGCCGTGACTCTTGAGTCGAGTAAATTTACCCCCGTCAACCCTCACGCAACGTGCGATATTAGAAGCATACCCGTCAGGAAACTTTACAGACGATACGAACTGTAGAAACTCTTTGTTGTCATTCGGTTTCATGGAAAAAAATGCAAGATCCCGTATAGCTTTATCACTGCCCCTTTTCAGCCATAAACCCTTTCGTATGCCCATTCTTTCCAAATCAAGACGCGCTTTCGGAGTGTCCTTTGTCTTGCCCTTGATATTTAGAATCGTTCCCATCAATGTGCCAAACACATTTTTCTCAACATGCATAACGTCGAGATTGTGCCTCAATTAGTTTCGACCAATATGGGAGCTCAAAAAACATAGACTTGTGCGTCCAGTTCATATGTGTAGCAGGTCTGTTCGACTAACTGTTTTCCCAAAAGGAGCAAAATCCAAATGGTTAAGCTGTTCCAAGATCTGATCACGGACCATTCTCTAGGTTTTGCGCGACGCTCTTTGTTCCCGTCGAACTCTATATCCTTCTCCCGCCACTCGTGGTCCCATGGCAACCATCTTCGATGCCCAAGGTAACACACTTTTCCAGCGTGCCAACCGGAAGTTACATCTTCCTTGCATACAGGGCATGCCATATAACCCTTTGTGCTCCACCCCGAAACCATTGCATATGCGGGAAAATCATTCACAGTCCACATAACTGCCGCCCGCAAAGTGAACATCTTCCCAGGATTTATCGTACGTGCGCACCCCGTTTGTCCATAAATCTTTGAGCTCATCAACCAACGGCCTTAAGTACACATCGATTGACCTGCCAGGATCCTCAGTTATCAAAACAGTCATCATCATGTACTCTTTTCTCATGCATTTCCAAGGGGGCAAATTATATGGAAATACAAAAATCGGCCAAGTGCTGTGGTGTTGGTTTAGAACCCCGTACGGATTGAATCCGTCAGTCGCAAGTCCCAAACTCACATTTCGGTGATCAGCAGCAAACTCGGGAACGTTCGATTCGAAATCTTTCCATGCCTCCCCATCTCAGGATGCCGCATCACATCCTCGTCTACCCGTTTTTCCTTATGCCATCTCATGTCTGTGGCAGTATGCGTCGACATATACAATCGCTGCAACCTTGGTTTCAGGAGCAGATAACGCATGACTTTTTGTGGAATCTTACTAATTCTATTATGAGATGTCTGTTTGAACCTCGATTCATTGCATATAGGGCATGTATCCAACGTTTCATACTCTTTATAGAATAACATGCAATTATTTTTGCAAGCGTGGATCTTTTCATAACCCAATCCAAGACCACTCAACATCTTCTGTGCCTGCCCCTGATCTTTCGGCAAACAATTGTCTGTTGGAAGCATTTTTTGAAAACCCCCAAAAAGTAATCGAAACACAAGTTCGACATACGATACTTTATTTTCCCGTGCATTAGCTCCACAATCGCCGTCAGAACGGAAAAGCGCTCGCACCCGGGTATAACTCCTGGTTGGCATTTCTTAACAGGTTTTCATACTATTCGAACTCTGCACTGTCCATTGGTGTAGGCACATCATCTTCTCCTTCCTGAGTGCTGCTGGTTGATGCAAATGGAAAAGCATCATGTATAATATCCCTGACTTGTTCATTAGGATCCACAATAGGTTCAACATTGTCCATTCTTGTGGCCCCTGAAGACGAAGCGATGTCTACTTGTTCCCCGTGATGGTTCCAACTGCTGTATGTCTCAATCATTCCATTTCTTACTAAATGAAATCGAACATGTTCAATTGTCTCCCACAACATGTTGTTACACCTCCTGTAAGGACACCGGATTCTAGTTGCACCTGGGTTGTGTGTCCGTGCAAAGTCAATAAAATCCTCGATTCCATCCAAGTATTCGCCTGCGCACCTATCCGGGTTCTGTATCCACCTCCTGCTCATCTTTCTTGGAACCACAATCACAATACAACAATCATGTTGTATTCGTACAAAATCTTTCCATATGCCTCCGGTAAGGGCCCTATCCCATTCGGAAATGCATAGCCATGTCATGTAATTTACAGCTACATGAGATTAGATTTCGACGTGGATAAATTTCGGTAGCATCTCGGTACAGTTCTTGAGGTGTACCGTAGATATAAAATACCTACGTACCACCCGAAGAACGTACCAGAGACGACACCGAAATCTCCACAATCGAAACCTAATCCTGTAGCTCTAAACTATGTGACATGACTATGCATTTCCAAACTGTCCAAAATATGGGACAATTCAAGAATTAATTGGACCGTAGTCGTGGTTTACCCACCATGCGCGGTCCAACTAACCTCGAACGGGAACTAAGCTTTATAAAAAAAAAATGTACAAAGTTAATTTCAATTAACTTCGTACATTAACGTACATTCATAATTTAACATCATATTATAAACATAATTTCATAAATCAATATAAATATAATGTAATACATTTTATATTATAAAACAACGAAAATACCTTCTAAATCGTTCTCCTCCAATCGCTAATCACATATAATACTCCTATATACAAAGAAATTAATGGTGTTAGTATGAATTTACAGTAAAATTTTTACACTAACGATAAAAAATGCATACCTAATGACCGTATCGGAGGCAGAAGTAGCTCAACTCATAAACGAAATGAAAATGACGCGTTTTGTGTGCCGAAACCTCTTGAGAAAGATGCAGCAACAGCAGAGGCAAACTGAAATTTTTTCTACAGTTTGCCTCTGCCATGGACGTGCTCAGCTTAGTATAGGCGACGAGTTTGCGCGACGGATAACTATGTCGTCGCAAGATTCTTCCTTTTTGTACGAAATAATATTAGTTCAACCTCTGCCGCGCAACCCACGTCACCGTCGCGCAAACGTTATTTCCAAGTCGCGCAAGGTACTGCGACATCGATTTTTGCGTGACGATGTGGTCATATCCGTCGCAAAATAATTCGTCGCCCAAACAATGTGCGACGAAAATTCTGCGCGCAATTTTTGGCGCGAAATGCTATCGACAGTAGTCCGTTCTTCGCGCCTTTTTTTGCGCGACGAATGGTTTTACTTGTCGCTCAAAATACCTTGGCGCGACGAGATATACTGCGCGCAAAGTTCACCGCCAAATAAATTTTCCCGCGCGTTTCCCAGCTACTTATGCGACGCTCTCTGTTTTGTCGCGCAAACAGTATTTTGCGCGACGATTAATTTTGTCACACAATTTTGCGCTACGATTTATGTTACCCGTCGCGCAAAAAGCCGTCGCAAGGGCTAAAATGTAATAGTGGCAATTTCTTCTTTGAGGAGTAGATTTGAACAATTAGAAATATTTGAAGGCATTTTTGATTTCTTGTTTGATCCTCAGAATTTATTTCAAATGAATTATATTAGATTGCGTGAATGTTGTAGAAATCTTGAAGCTGCATTAACACATAATAATGAATCTGATATTAACGCTAATGATTTGTTTTCTGAATTGGAAGTGTTACAAATGTATTTACCGAAAGAGACAAAGACAGCCATTGCAGTTCTTGAGTTTGTAAAAGTTGTGGATTGTTTTCCAAATGTCTCAATTGCTTATAGAATTATACTGACTCTGCTAGTAACTGTGGCATCTTGAAAAATAAGTTTTTCAAAATTAAAATTACTAAAATCTTATTTGCGATCAATTATGTCACAAGAAAGGTTAAATGGATTGACAATCTTATGTATTGAAAAGAATATGTTGTAAAATATTGTTTTTAAAGAGGTTATTGATGATTTTGCTTCTCAAAATGCTAGAAGATCAAGAATTTTTAATGTTGGAAAATATTGATTTAATGTTACTGCTTTTGTGTTTTGATTTATAGATGATGGAGTGGAAGTCAAAGCAGCATTTTGTTTACAATTGAGCCATTTCAGAACTAAGCCCTATTGAAGAGCCACTAAGCCACTTGAGAAGCATTTTGTTGTTTATGGATCATGTACTTTTGATTTTTTTTTTAGTTGAATGAAATGATTCTATTTAGCAGTCTTAGTTGTTTTATGAGACTTTGCCCCCTATTCATAAAAAGAAAAATAAATGAACACATTCAAGAAAAACATATATCTAACGGCCTCATTTAATTTTTTATCATGGGCCACCAAAATGTCAGGGGCCGGCCCTGGGTGCGGATAATACAAATACTGATTAATTGGTCCTCTTAGACACCTCCAGCCGCATTCTCCCCAGAATCTATTTAAACATTACGACAAAAGGAGCGACTCCTGAGGATTTTCTGGAGACCTGATTTTGACCTCAGTAGGCGGGCCGCAACTTCTTCACCACCCAGACCAGAAAGCGAAAACTGTTGATCACACTGACAACACCAACCATCACCAACAGCAACCCAATCCAAAGATAAATGCACATTCTGTATATTTTTGTAGATGAAGTACTAGTGTAATACACGTCGAGAGGGACGAGCATCATAAACATAACCTGTAGGTAGGCAAGCGCCAGGAACGTGAGGGTGAAGCACAAGGCCATTGACAAGAGCCACATAGATATCCGATTACGGAGAGGAAATCCGCTAACTAGCAAAATGATGACGCTCACAGAAGCAAGGAACGAGATGGAGTTGAACTTTATGAAGCGGAGGAAGTTATATGTAAAGACGTAGCCAAACACTGCAGTTCCAGCTACACATACATATTCTTCGCTGCAAGCTGCGTAGTTGCTTCCATTTCCATATATAGGGGGAAAGGAAGTGTTCGTGTTATTTTCTTGCCAAACACCACCTGGTGGGTTAACTAAAGCTTGGAAAGTCATGGTTGAGATCATGGTTGCCACAACCATCAGAAGGCCACGCTCCTCTTCCAACCATTTGTTGGGATACTTCACGCATTCCATCAATTTCTTCCACCACCCCTTTGCACTTGGATTTGGTGATGGTTCAGCTGGAGGAGGAGGAGGGACGTGATCATTTTCATAATTAATTTCTAATCTACTGATTATTCCTGAGCGCTGCACAAGCATGTACACTTTCTGTGTTAATTTGGTGAAAATTATGCTCTTTTACCGTAAAAAAAGGGCAAAAAGTCACTTTTGATCCTTGTAGTTTGTCATTTTTATCACTTTGGTCCCTGTAGTTTCAATTTAATCAATTTTGTCCATGTGATTTCAATTTGAAGTAATTCAAGGACAATCCTCAATTTCTTTTAAGTTCTATTAGTTGTAAAGGGTTAATTCGGTTAAACAAATTATTAAAAAAATTCATTGATTTTAAAAATAAAAATTAAAGATAAATAAATATATAAAAAACCTCAAATTGAAAAATAAATCTTTTATAAAAAATAATGAAACCAGCCAAACCCAATTCCACCAAACTCCCCACGCACCAAAAATTTAAAACAAAAAAATAAGAACAAGAACAAATATATCTTAAAAAATAAAATAAAATAAAATATCTAAAAAGTATAAACAAGAACAAACCAAACCCAGAAAACGCCATCCCCATCTCATCTTCCCTAACCACCATACCCACCACGTAGAATTCTTGGAAACATAAAGGCAGTCTTTAAGGTATTCCTCTTCCACTCTGGACCCCTGAACATTTTGTACAACCATGAAACCCACAAGAGAACCATGGCAGTCATGAGACCTCGATTGGAAGGAGACAAAAAGCCTAGCAATGCAATATCATGGTTGTGGGAGCAAATATTTCCGTCTCCAATCAGAGCACGCCACGTGGAAAAGAAGATTATCCCTTATATTAATTAATTAAACCATTTATTGGGATAATTAATTAATTATGATAATATCTTAATTATATGGTATTATCTCATATTTAATAAAGATAATATCATCAATTAGGATATTATCATAATAAAGGGATATTATCCTATAATTAATGGGATAATATCATAATTTGGTTATTATCTTATCAAACGGATAATATCCTAATTATTAGATATTATCTTATAATTAACGAGATAATTCAGATATTATCAAGTCCGACTCGATCTCTACGAAACCCTAGCCCCGAGGCTCCTATAAATAGATGACTTCATTCATCATTCAAGGTACATCTAAACCCACTTCAGAAATCCTACTTCTAAACCTAGCTCCAAAACCCGAGAAAATACCCGAAGCTCTCTCTCCCTCTCCACTCTCCATATTTTCTCCACACGGCTCCGGCCACCACACACGGCTACGGCCACCCGGTTTACACCATACAAACTCCGTACCCTTTGCTTAGCTATTGTTTTCCTACAAACACTCGAACTAACTTAGGCATCGGAGGGCCTTTGGCCAACACCCCCCGGGTGTGGTCTATTTACTCCAATCTGTTTTACAGGAAATGAGGAAGAAAGAGAAGGAATCTCGAAGGTTCAAGGATCTAGAAGCAAATATTCTCCCGTGAAATTATTTGCACAAACATTTGGTGCTTTCATTGAGAGCGCGAGTTATACTCAACGCGTGCTCAAGGAATCCGTTCCTCCTATTTTCCAATCCACCGAAGCCTTCCAAACAACCATGGTTGGAAGCAAGCGCACGAGGAGCAAAGCCGCCGCGATGGCAAAATCCATGGCGGCCCAAAGCTACTCCTCCCACGATCCCGCGATCGACATGGTGGCACCACCACCACTCGCCGCCATGAACCCGCAGCAAACTCTTGCCTTCGCACCACAACAGCCACTCCGTGTGACTGGAACCACCGTGCCACCTGCCGGACCCGCAGCTGGGACCACCGCACTAGCCGTCGTCGTACCATCTCAAGGCCTCGTGGCCGGATCTAGCCACCTTCATAGCACTGCTGCCGAGCATGGAGAAACCTCCCGTCAAGGTGGGCTCACTACCACCATTGACTTTGGCCCAATCTTGGAGCAACTTCAGCCATTCCCTCCATTGCCTCCGCGCTCGACACACGCTCCCGGTCATGAAACCCTAGCCCGTGTGCAATTGGGCTCCACACACTTCTCTCCTCCCGATCCACGAAGTCAAGTAGACCTTAATCTGAGAGTTGACCAGCTAACTCAGAGAATGGACGACTAAAATAATTTGATGAGGCAACTCCTCAACCAAATAAATTTGGCTCAAAACCTTGGCCTTGGACAACATGGCGAAGAGAGAAGGATGGATGAACGCGCCAATATGCAGTTGAATAGGCACCAAGCAGGTCAAGCAGGAGTAAACAGACAAGGAGATGGACAGCAGCGTAGCCAGCTTGCCGGCATGTCTCAAGCATCTGCAAGTCACACTCAGAGCAGACGAAGTCTCCCATCCAGACTGAATTTAAGGACCAACGTGCGGGAAAGGCTGGGCCCACGACCTAACATCCGCGCCCGTTGGGCCCGCAGGGAAACGTTCTTGAAAGGCTAGGCTCCTAGAGAGATCAACCTGACGACCATCGTAATGACGATCGTGAAGAAAGGCGCTCTGCTGCTCGCTCGCGAGAGAATGTTCACGAAAGGCTAGGCTCTCAGGGAGGTCAACCAGATAACCCTCACGATGAGGACCGTGAAGAAAGGCACTCCGCGCTCGCTCTCGAAGAACCAATTCTCACCACCAAGCAGAGAATACCTCGCAAGCACGGTCTACCAACACGCCGCTCAGGGCGCGTAGCCGAGAAGGTCGACCCTTGCAAACCAACAAGGAAGTCAATCAGCATCGTCCAAATCGCCAAGGTCGCCCACGTGACCGACTAGCCATGCGTATAGAAGACGTTGAGAAGCTTGTAAATAACCGACTTCGAGACTTAAAGATTGGCGGAAATTTCGAAGATACACTACGTATGGAGGTAGACCGAGCAACCTCCTCACCTTTCACCGCCAAAATCGAGCAGGCTGCTCCCCCCAAACGGTTCTCAACACCCTTTTTCACAAGCTTCAAAGGGGATTCCGATCCCGAAAGCCATCTAAAGCATTTCAAGAGCCTTATGATCCTCTACAAAACTGAAGATGCGCTCATGTGCAAGGTGTTTGCAATGACTTTGCGAGGAGCAGCTTAGGACTGGTTCCATACCCTGCCCTTCGGGTGGTCAACAGGCTTTAAGGAGCTCGCTTATATCTTCACCAAAGAGTACACTTCTTATCTGGACGATCAAGAAGAATCCTGACCACCTGTTCAACCTGTGCAAGAAGCCCAATGAATCCCTTCGAGATTACATCAAGAGATTCAAAGCAGAAAAGGCTAACATCGTAGGATGCGATGACCGAATCGCGTCCTCTGCATTCAAGAAAGGTCTTCCAGCCGAACACGACTTATACCGCGAGCTGACTATCACTCCCAGCCGGACTCTGGCAGAGGTCTTCGCGATCGCGGAAAGCTACGCGCTCTGGGATGACGATCGAATCGCCGCGAAGAAGTCCACTGAGCAGGAAGATCAGCCGACCAGCGGGCAGGCCAAAGAAGCGCAGGTTTAGCAGCAGGGACAAAGACAAACGTAGGTCGCGCCCACAAGGAGACTCTACGATAAAGGAGAACTACACCAAGTTCTCCATCCCTATACATCAAATTTTAGCCCAAGTGAAGAACAAACCTTGGGTAAAAAGACCGCCACCCTTGAAAGGAGATCCGGATAAGAGGGATACCAGAAAGTATTGTGCCTTCCATGCGACGCACGGGCACAATACGAATAATTGCTTTGCTTGGAAAGCGCACCTCGAAGAACTCGTGAGAGAAGGTCATTGCACGGAATTCATCGCGAAGCAGGCCATCCAGCGAATCGAGGACCGCGATGCCGCGAAGGAGCCACCTCAAAAAGTCATAAGGATTAACACAATCCTAGCCGACTCTGGAGGAATCCGGGCTGACCAGCAAAGAAAAGAAGAGGAAGATCAAACAGGCCACTTTGATCTCTCAGGTCTCCACTAGTCTCCCACTGGCAGAAGACGATCCCATGATCGGCTACCAGAAGAAAGATCTAATCGGCCTCGATCTGCCACACAACGATGCTCTTGTCATCAGCATTCAAATCGCTCATGCCATGGTCGATCGAATCCATGCAGACTGAGGGCAGTGCAGCTAATATCCTACAATTGGCAGTCATCCGCAGATGGGCTTAGAGACAAAGATCAATAAGTCAGCTAGGTCACTAACCGGCTTTAATGGCGCAACAACGGTTCCGTGGGCACGATAGATCTCGACGTCTACTCCCCACCTGTAATCAGCTCGCAGACGTTCATGATCATTGATGAAGTATCGCCCTATAATGGCATTCTGGGCAGACCATGGATCAGCAAGATCAGCGCCATCACCTCTGCCACGCATCAGAAAATCCGCTACCCCATCCCTGGGGGCAGTGTTCGGTCAGAATGGACAGCGATGAGGCAATGGCGAGGAAATGCTCAGATCAAGGGTTGAAGAGAAGCAAGCAAACACCGTTCCTCCCTGGAAATCAGGCATATCTGAAGGGAGTAGAGCAACCAGAGGAGAAGGCAAATCCCATTCCTGATGGCCGAGCAGAACCAGAAAGGAAAGGGAATAGCTACTCCCCAATAGCAATCAAAGAATCAGGACCAAGTCGAGGGAATCCGTCCGGAGGTCTCTCCTGAAGAAGGATGGAAGCCCGAAGAGGACGTCGAGTTAGTACCCCTTGATCCTGACAAGCCAGAGAGAAAAGCGCGGATCGGCTCGCGCCTAAGCCAGGAGGAAAAGGCAGAGCTTGCAGCCTTCCTCCAGAACAACAAAGACGTATTCGCATGGTCGCCATCCGACATGCCAGGCATCGATCCCGGATCATCTGCCATCGCCTACACGTCAACCCAGGAATGAAGCCTGGAGCGCAGAAGAGACGCAACTTCGCCCCGAGCGAGTTGCCATCATTGAAGCCGAGATCGACAAGCTCCTAGCTGCTGGTTTCATTGAAGAAGTCTCCTACGCAGAATGGCTAGCGAACGTTGTTCTAGTAGCAAAGAAAGATAAAGGCATGTGGAGAGTGTGCATCGACTACACCGACCTCAACAAGGCGTGCCCCAAAGATAACTTTCCACTGCCAAGAATTGATCAGCTCGTCGATTCAACTTCCGGCAACCAACTGCTAAGCTTCATGGACGCCTACTCCGGCTACAATCAAATCATGATGCATGAAGACGACAAGGCAAAAACCTCCTTCATCATTGAAAGAGGTACATACTGCTACAAAGTCATGCCCTTTGGGCTGAAAACGCGAGCAACCTACCAAAGGCTAGTAAACAAAATTTTCAAGGAGCAAATCGGTAAAACTATGGAGGTCTACGTAGACGACATGTTAGTCAAAGCTCCCCAGCGAGCAGACCACATCACAAACCTCGCCGAGGCATTCAGCCTGCTCAGAAAATACAACATGAAGTTGAACCCGAGCAAATGCACATTTGGAGTATCATCCGGCCGATTCCTGGGATACTTAGTCACCCAAAGAGGAATTGAGGCACATCCGAATCAAATCAAGGCTATACTCGACATGAAGTCACCTGCCACAACAAAAGAGATACAAAGTCTAACGGGTTAGCAGGCTCTCAACTGATTCCTCTCGAGATCTACCGACAAGTGCAGACCATTCTTCAAAGCCTTGAGGAAAGGACATAAAAACAAATGGGATGATGAGTGCGAAGTAGCTTTTAAAAACTTGAAAACCTACCTCACTTCACCTCCCCTACTCTCAAAACCGATACCAGGCGAAGACTTGTACATCTACCTGGCGATGTCCGACTCAGCTATCAGCTCAGCTCTCATCCGAGAAGAGCTAGGGGCACAACATCCGGTATTCTATACTTCGAAAGCTCTCCTCGATGCGAGACTCGCTACCCGAAAATGGAGAAGCTCATTTTCTCGCTTGTAGTTTCCGCAAGAAAGCTAAGGCCCTACTATCAGCGCACGGATAATTGTCATGACAAAATTTCCTTTGCGATCAATCCTCCATAGCCCCGACGCCTCTCAGCGACTCATGAAATGGGCTATCGAACTCAGTCAATACGACCTCCTCTCCCGGCCGAAGACCGCTACAAAGCTCAGGGCGCCGAAAAAGAGAAGCTGGTCACGAAAAGCAAGGAAAAAGCAGACGACACCTCCCCCGCCGACTCAAACCTACCTAACGACATGTGGCAGTTGCACGTAGACGGAGCGTCAAATCACAAAGGAGCGGGGGCGACGTCGTCATAGTCACCCCCAGACGGAACTTTGTTGGAACAAGCCATCACACTAGGCTTTTCTGCTTCAAACAACGAGGCAGAATATGAGGCATTGCTCGCGGACTTCGCCTAGCAAAAGAACTGTCGATCAAAAGATTGGCCATCTACTCAGACTCCCGCTGATCACGAATCAAGCCTCAGGCGAGTACATGGCTAAACATCCAAGAATGATCCAGGACCTCGACAAAGTCCAAGGACTCTTGAAAGTATTCCCTATTTTCACCATCCAACAAATTCCACGGCGGAGAACACTCATGCAGATGCGCTGGCAAGCCTAGGATCAGCATGGACACCCAATTCAGACGCTCCATCCCGGTAGAACACCTTGACCGGCCAAGCATCGAAGAAATAGAGCCAATTGACTAAATGCAGATCGATGAAGACCCCAGCTGGCAAGACCTCATCATCGACTACTTAGTGAATGGAAATCGTCTAACGGATAAGCCCGAAGCTAGGAAGGTCCAGCAGAAAACCGCGAGGTACTACATGCAAGGCGACAAGCTCATTCGCAGATCGTACTCCGGCCCTCATCTCACCTGCATAAAATACCCTCAAACACTTGAGGTCCTCTGCAAAATCCATGACGGCGATTGTGGCAACCACTCTGGGGGCAGGTCACTCGCCCATAAGGCTCTAAATGTAGGCTATTTCTGGCCTACCATGTGCCATGACTCCACCGAGTATGTCAAAAGATGTGATCGTTGCCAACGGTACAAACCAATCCCTAATCTGCCTGCCGAAATCTACCATCCCCAAAACAGTCCATGGCCTTTCATGCAATGGGCCATCGACTTAGTGGGCCCCATGCCAACGGCACCAGCCAATAAAGAAATGATGATCGTCGCCACTGATTACTTTACTAAATGGATCGAGGCCGAAGCTCTATCCTCTACTAAAGAAGCCGATGTGGAACGATTCGTCCTGGAGAAACATCATCTGCCGCTTTGGCTGCCCACAATCACTGGTTACCGACAATGGCTCACAATTCATCGGCAAGCAGATCACCGCATTCTTCAAACAATACGGCATCAAACAGGCATCTGTCTACCCCTAGATATCCTCAGGGCAATGGCCAGGCCGAGGCATCCAACAAAATAACACTGGATTGCCTAAAGAAGAGATTAGAAGGCGCCGAAGGGAAATGGGTAGATGAGCTCCCTGGAGTACTATGGGCTTATCGCACTACTAAACGAAGATCGACTGGCGAAACCCCGTTTTCCCTCGCCTACGGAACTGAAGCAATCATTCCTCCTCACATCACTGTCCCCCTTATAGGCATTGAAGTGGGCAATATTGAGCAGAACTCCGAGCAGATGAGGCTCAACCTTGACTTACTTGAAGGCGAGCGCGAGAAGGCCATTGTTCGAGTCGCCTCCTATCAACAACGGTTGAAATCTTACTACGACAAAAGAGCCAAGATCAGACAGTTCAACCAGGCGACCTTGTGCTAAGAAAGACCTTCATCACTGCGCAAAGACAAGGGTCCAAGAAGATGAAACCCAATTGGGAAGGCCCTTACGTGATCGGCTGGTCTGGGGGCAGGGAAGCTGAGACGCTTGATACCATGGAAGGAAAGGAGATTCTGCGACAATGGAACGCCTGCCACCTCCAAAAATACTATCCATGACGCTTCCTCCTACCTACTCAGTCCCCGCAGGATGACCGAGCACTACGCATTTCAGAAGAAGAGAAGCAACAGTTGGAAGTTCTAGTTCCTTTATTCAGTTATTTCCATTTCGAATAAAGCGATGTAATCTCATGAAACATCAATAAAAGTTCAGTTTCTCATTCCAGAATGTCAAGAAAATATATATACATATATAGTTGCCCATAAGCAGCGTCCTTCGGGAGACGCAGGGCGACGACCGGAAGTGTCCTTCGGGAGACGCAGCCCACAAAGAAGCGTCCTAAGGGAGACGCAGGGTGCGCCAGGAATTTCCTAAGGGGAGTATCCAGGTTCCTATCCGTTTCCTAAGGGAGGCGGGATAGCCAAATAGTTGACCATAAAAAGCGTCCTAAGGGAGACGCAGGGCGACGACCAAAAGCGTCATTCGGGAGACGCAGCCCGCAAAGCGCGTCCTAAGGGAGACGCAGGGTGCGCTGAGGAATTTCTTAAAATGAGGTCTACATGCTTTCTGCGGGAAATATCCAGGTTCCTATCCGTTTCCTAAGTGTCCTAAGGGAGACGCAGCCCGCAAAGCAGCATCCTAGGGGGGCTGGAGGGTGCACCAGGAATTTCCTAAGGGAGGTATCCAGGTTCCTATCCGTTTCCTAAGGGGGCGGGATAGTCAGACAGTTGTCCATAAGCAGCGTCCTAAGGGAGACGCAGGGCAACGACCAGAAGCGTCCTTCGGGAGACGCAGCCCGAAGCGTCCTTCGGGAGACGCAGCCCGTAAAGAAGCGTCCTAAGGGAGACGCAGGGTGCGCCAGGAATTTCATAAGGGAGGTATCCAGGTTCTTATCCGTTTCCTATGGGAGGCAGGATAGTCATACAGTTGTCCATAAAAAGCATCCTAAGGGAGACGCAGGGGCGACGACCAGAAGCATCTTAAGCTTTCTCTGGAAAATGCAGAATACGCCCGGAGTCTCTCAAGGGGGACCCTGGCTTTTGCAAAAATCCTAAGGGAAAATGTACAGTCAAGACACTAGCCGGTTACTCAAGCAGTTCACAAGACAATATGCAAATTGAAGTTGAAAAAAAATAATAACTGAAATTTCCATAGCAAAGTGACCAACCGGCCGAGTTCAAACAAAAAGAAGATGGTCAAATAAGACCAATTGTTCTAAACAAAAAGCAGACTACAAAAGCTGAAAAGAAATAAAGGAGTCTTCATCTACTCTGAAACGCTAGCAGGAGATCCTTGATCAGCAGCCTCTTCAGCGTCCACCTGATCAGCCACGCTCTCAGCGCTCCACATGCCTGATCTATGACGTCTGCTACCACCTCATCAGCTGCATCCTCTCCTGCTCCATTCTCTTCGGCTCCTGCCTCTTCAGCCACCTGCTCTTCAACTCCTTCCACGTTCACAGGCATTAACCCTGTCGGGGATAAAGCATCTCAATGTCTTCATCTTCAATGGCAAAGAAGGGATCATCTCCATTTCTACAGTTTCAGGGTAGCCCAGCTTGTATGCATCCACGGTAGCTTCGGACTTGGATTCTTCAGCAGACTCATCATAGGCGCGAAATCTAGCCAAAAGCTTGTCATAGCTATTAGAGATGTCGGCATTCTTGCGCTCAAGATGGAAGTAAGCATCTTTCCGACTAGCCAAGTCAGCAGCAGAAAAGTTAAGCTCAGAATTCTTCTTAGCAAGGGAACTCTTCAACTCAGATATCATCGCCCTCAAATCAAACATCTTCTTCTCGTAGCGGGTCTGCTCTGGCAGAAAAGTCGCTAACTAGCTCGGCATTCTTCTTCTCCAACTCACTAGCTTGAGCAGAAGATGGGGCAACAGGAGACGAATTCCGAATGGTCTCAGCAGCAAAAACTACTCCTTTCTGAAGTAGATGAAGTGTCGCTTCCCTTTGTTTTTCCAAAGAAAGACTTGAAAAGGTACCAAGATCACCAGCCTGACGGATTTGATCAACCAGCCCAGCACAAGCAGATGGACTTGTTAGAAAGTGAGTCTTGAGCGGTGAGACACGCCTGCATCCCCTCAGGGGATGGACTTGTCCACTGTGGGATCAACTGATGACGTTGCTGTTCACCCGTTTTGATTTGTTTCCTGAGATGGAAGGGTAAAGTTCCCCATTAATCCAAAAACCAATGTTTGGTTAGTGAACTAACTTTCTTTGTGTGTCGAGCGTGCCACCGTTAGCAATTGTTTAATTCTAACAGACTTAAAAGAGAATAACTTGCGCCCCAAGCTATTGACTTTGAACAAACGATTGTGAATTTGGGTGAGGAATATCTCCCAAGTAAGTTCTTTTCTATGCCTTAGACTGGTAAGGACTTCATAATTTATCTCAGTATAAAAATCGGTAGTTCTGGCCAGAATGGATGACGACAGAATGAATTGATTTCATCCAGAACTCCCCTATTACAGGCAGAACTCACTTACTTCAGGCAGAACTCACTTGTTTCAGGCAGAACTCATTTGTTTCAGGCAGAACTCCTTTTTACAAGACTCAAAAAAGGGAAAATTGACTATATACAGATAAAAAGGAGGGGCTGGGGTTCCATTTCTGCCTGGACAGTTGTCTTTGTTCTCGGCTGGACTGGATGTACCTACGCTGGGCTGGACGTGCCTGTGCCTGGACTGGGCGTGAAACAGCTTTCACTGAAAAGTTTTGGCTGCAAATCGATACCAAAGCTTGAGTTTGGCAGAGCTTTAATCTATTTCAAGCCCTGGGAGGCTTGTGAACGGGCAGAGCTGGGATTTATCCAGTCTGAATGGGGCAGAAGTGGCTGGACTCGAGCTGGAATCTGTCCTGGGACACCTGTGCTGCTTCAGTCGAGAGCTTTTCATAAATTTGTTGAGGTTTTCGTATTTGAGAAAACTCAAACTCTGCTTGTCTTTGGCTTTTGCTAAACCAAGTTTGTAACGAAGGAAGTCTCGTTGTTTCTGTTTTGTGAACAGGATGGTTCTGCAAGCTTGTCGGGAAGCTTTTGAGATTGGAATGCTTCAGACTTTGAGTTTGTCTGGAAATCTGCTTGTGATCAGGTGATCATTTTGAGTGTTTGTCTTTTGACTGAGTTTTTGGTTGGGTTGGTTGGATGTCCTTTGCCTGTTCGCCCTCTCTGGTATTTATAGGAGATGTTCTCCCATGGGGCTTTTCTATCTTTAAATAATGGATGGCGTGGATATTCCCTGTGTTTTGATGGGTCGCCATGCTTGCCTCCCATCCTTCGCGAGTTCCCAGTTTTGTAAGAGTCTCCAGTCTTGAGATGGTGAGTTCTCAGTTTGAGCAACTCCCGTTTTCCCGCTTCCCTTCTCTTCAGAGAAACGAGTCTGCCTAATTTTAAAATAGTGTTTATAAAAAAAAAAAGAATATCCTTAGATAAACTATCCTCTGGCCGCAGAAGTGTTTCAGAAGCGCTCTGCTTTATTCCTGTTCATGGGCACGGTTCCTTTTTTAATTGAAATTGTCGAGTCCCATTTCTTTTTGGCTCGGAACCGTTCTGGTCCTTCTTGCGGTCCAGCCTTTTCAACGTTCTTCGGGCCGCGTGACATAGGCCTGCTCGCATTACTTAATGGGCTGGATGCGCTGATGGGCTGGCTTAACCATGAGTGGCCCATGATCGTGGGCTTTTGTTTTTCGGCCTGGGTACGCCAATTTTAGGCCCAAACAATGCCCCCATTAAGTCTGAATTGTTGTTTGAACGGTTTTAGACTTAATGATTTTGCCATTAAATTGTGCGCCGAAATAAAACGTCCCCTGCCCGCCACGTCTCTCCACCACGAACTAGACTTCATGGGAAACTGTTCAGTTACTAGCTAGTTACGGGCTGGTCACTGCCAGCTTTCAGGCGTCTTGTCTTCCCATGATTTCGAGTCTTTAAAAGAGATTTGAAACTCTCAGCTCCTGTTCATTTCGAAACCCTTGCCTCCTCAGCCTTTGCTTCTTTCCCAAATTTTCAGAATCCTTCCCACCAAAAACCCTTCTTTGATCAACTCTTAGTTCCTTTTGAAACCTCCCAGAAAAATGTCTTCTCCGAAAGTTCGTGCTCGTGGTTCCTCCTCCTCTTCAGCTCCTCCTGATTATATTCCTGGGGTTGGAGTCGATGCTCATGCCATGGAGGTTCGAAGAGGCTTCATCCCTTTGTTCAGAAAAATTTGGATGAAAGCGTCCTTCATTTATTTGAGAGTACTTTGATTCTGGGCCTCGTTGGTTTGGTTCGTTCCGGCTGAAATAGCAGAACTAATCCAGAAGGATGCTGAAGCACCTCTGTGCTATCAAGGGACTTCTGCCCTCTCCTCCTATTCCTGGGTCAGGAAGAATTTGAGCCGTTCCTTCCCGTCCAGCGAGGTGAGGAACTGTCCCATGAAGTGGTCAGGCTGGATTGACAAACTTCTCCCAGAATTCGAGCTCATTGGAAGAGGGCAGGAATTTATGATGCCATTCTGCTGTCCAGCAGTCCATTAACCGGGATGAGAATCTGCTTGCTGCCTGCCTTTTGTTTCTGGAATTCTGCCAGCAACACGTTTGATTTCCGGGTGGGTCCAATGGCGCCAACCCTGCCTGGACATGGCTCAGATTTTTGGGTTCAGACCCCATGGCAGACCTGCTGATGCTGTTGGTGATTATCACCGAAAGAGGAATCAGGAGAAATTGAACAAGCCCTTCACCATCTCTCATGCCTCCATCAACCAGAGCTGCTCCTTTTCCAATTATTTGAAGAAATTCAGTGTGGAGGAGGATAAGGATCAGCAGCACATGTTGTTTCTTCTGGACTGGCTGAATAGGTTTGTTTTCCCAAACCGCTCTTCTGCCATTCTGCTTGAGTATAGGCACTTGGCGGAAGCTTTGCACAACCATAGAGACGTTGGGCTTGGGCCGTCAGTTCTGGCTCATCTATTCAAGAATCTACACACTCTCACCATGGAGAGTCCTCTGAATTTATCCTGCTCCTGGTTCATTCCTGATGATTCAAGTCTGGTTGCAGGTGTATTTTCCAGAATTCCAGTTCCCTGACCTTGTTCTGCCTGAAAATCAGGTCCTGGCTCTTCCCCTTATGTCGGCAGAAGTGCCCAAGCGATCTGTTGAGGAGTACCTGATGTGGTTCAGGCACTGTTCTAGCGTTCCGCGGCTCAGTGGCAGGTGGTGATCAGAAGAACCTATCCTTGGTTCCAGCCTGGGCTCAGTGCCGAGGATGAAGCTGCCAGAACAGAATTCAGGAAGATCTTTCTGAGCGTATCTCTCCTGAGGGATCTGCCCTATGGAGGTGGGAGACCTCCAAGTTATCATTTGGGGGCGGAAATCTACCATCCCAACTTCTGTGCAAGACAACTTGGCTGTCCACAGGTCATTCCATTCAAATACTCCAGAAGTTGTAATCGGGCTTCTTCCTGGAGAGATTCAGGATAGTCTGGAGGTGCACAAGGATGCTCGCTGTGCAGTAAATAAGATAAATAACAGTCTGGATGAACCCTATCCATCATGGGAGCTTAACTCATCCAGCTTCTGCCGATTTCGATGCTTGGTGGAAAGCAAGATTCCGAGGGATGCCTGCTTCGGCTGCTGCAGTCAAAGTGCTTTTTGATGGCTGGACCTGTGGAAATGTGTTTGGAGAAGGAGAGGCCAGAAAATTCACAGTCAAGGTCATCCAAGACACCAATGATCAGATCATAGAAGGCAACTTCTTCATTCTGTCTGAATTTTCTTGTTCTGTTGTCTATGTTTGTCTGATGCATCAATTCTGCCTGTATCAGATCCTTCAATGAAGAACATCATCAGTGAACAAACGGTTCAGGCTGGAGCAATGTTTGGTAAGCTTTGATTTACCCTTTTGTTTCCATTTTCTGTTGCTTGGATTCAGTTCTGACCTTATATTTCCCTTATGCAGTTAGTTCTGTCATTGCCGCTGGTGATCTGGAGCCCCCATCCGGTGATGACGAGGATGAGAATTTGACAGAACAACCAACTGCTGAGGCTGGCCTACTCTGGCTCGGAAAAAAAGGGAAGTACTCCTACGGGGCAACGTTGTCCATCCTGAAACTTCTGGTATGGTTCCTGTATTCAAATTTCATTTCCTTCGACCTGTTCTGCCTTGCCTGTTCTTCTAATACTTGTTCGTTCTGTGCAGCTGAAAGTCCTCCTGCTCCCCCTCTCATTAGGTCTAAAAGACTTAGGAAGAGGAGTGGAGCCGCGCTGGTGGGGCTGCCGCTCTTCCAGCCGGCGCTCATGAGTCTGATGATGATGAGCTGGAAGAGGCTTTCAAAGCTGTTGAGCAGGAGAAAGGCCAGGCAGAAGATGTGACAGAAAACTGCTCAAAAGGAAAAGATTTTGAAGAAGAAGTGAGGCCCTCCTTTTGATCGTGTGATCATGTTTCTTTTTATTTTTACTTTTCAATTCCTGACTTATGTTTGCTCTTGCTAGGAGGAAATTCCTGCTGAAGTGATAGCAGAGAGCATTGCCTTGGCTCAAAAACAACGTGCTATGGCCCGGAGAAATGACTAGCTCCTGAACTGGCCGCTTTTGAAGATTCGGAGGCTGAACATTCCACTGCAGTTCCAGCCTCTGATGAATAGCCAGAGGGTTCTGCTTCAAGATCAGGGGAACAGGCAGAAGCTCCTGCGGCGGTCTGATTAGTTCGCCTGTACCTGGAGAACAGGGTGAAACCCCTGTCGGTTCAAGAGAACAGGGCGACAATTGGGTCTGGGAGCGGGATGAGAGGTTCCTGGCAGCATCGGAAACGTGGAACAGGGTAGAGCTTTTGGTTGCAACCATGACATCCACGTCCAGAATTCCATGAGTTTTAGTGATGCCTCCCGCAAAGTTGGTGACGGTCAGACGGGTTGGAACAGATCCTTCTCTGTTATGGCCATTTTACTCGAAGTTCTGTGTGGTATAATATTAATGGCTGCTCCTCCATCTACCATTACTTTGGAAATAGGAATTCCTCCAAAGTTTGCAGTGATGAATAAAGGTCTGAGGTGATTAGCCATTTCCTTGGTTGGTATGGAGAAACAAAGCTGTTCTGCAAATGATTTCATGGCGGTTCCGCCCGTTTTCTGGCAGCAAGTAGTTGCTGTTCCTGGCACTCCTTCTACTTCTGCCAGTCTGCACTCAAAGTTCTCTTGTGAGAACACGTCTCCCTCCAAGGTACTTCCTTGTCCTTCTCCTGCCCTAAATTTTTCTGATAAGATGAACACCACGTTGATGCCTAGATCACCTTGTAACATGTCCTCTAATTCTGCACCAAAATCTTCGGTTTCTTCATCCAATCCTTCATCATACTCCATCTCTTCTGTCCAATCCTCCTGCTCTCCTGCCTCAAGAAAACCAGTTTGATCCTCCGTAGATGGTTCATAATCCAACTGTTCCTCCTCGTTCTCTTCAGCCCAGGTCTTGCTGGTCCTTCTCTGGAGCGGATTCGGGTCTAGCTTGTGCTTGTGGAAGCTCAAATTGATCGACTGAGGGTGAGTTTGAATGGACGGAGGGCTCGCCTGGAGGTTCTATCTTTTCCTGCTTTTGTGGCTCAGGTTCTGCTTGTTCTGCATGAGGAGCTATTTTTGGCTCTTCCTTTCCTCTTGGCAGAATTCGACTCTGCTAGTACCTGTGCAGCTCTCCTGTCTCTAAGGAAGGTGGAATATTGTTTCTGGATTCTCCTCTTCTAGAGTTCTGCTCAGTTCCAAGGTTGGTCTACCGCTTTTTCCAACGGAATACCATCTTCCTTCTATGATAGTTGCCAAAGGTTTGTCGTTTCCCGGCATGCTGATTGGTATCTCCTCCTTAGGCTGCTCTGGCATCCTTCTCCTCCTGCTGAACCGGCCTGAGGTAATCCCTTTGTCTGATTCTCCGTTTCTGGGAGGGGTTGGAGCTATGTCTTGCCTGGTGTGACGTTCCAATCTTGTCAAACACGCTGGGTGTGGGCTGCTTCTGCCTGTCTAGAGTTATTTCCAACTCACATTCGCACTTGCATTTACTGTATAATACTATCTCAGACGAGATGGTTGCCTTTGGCCTCCGGAAGTCCTCCTTTGCTGTTCTCTCACTTCTGCTGGAACTGGCATTTTCCCTTCGCTCTGGCCAATTTAAGTTGACCATGTTAACTTGAGGCTGGGGAAAAGGATTTGTCGTAACTGAAGGAGGTTTTTCTCCCAGTTTCAATCTCCCTCCAGTTATTCCTTCCTGTATGACATCTCTGAAAACGACGCAACTGTTGGTGGAGTGATTCCAGGAGTTGTGCCATCTGCAATATTGCATACCCTTGAGCTCTTCTGGTTTGGGCAACTTATGAGGCATCTCTATTGCCTTTTGCGCCAGCATTTCGTCAAACAAAGCATCAACTTTGGTCAGATCGAAAGAGTAGACCTTGTTCTGTGTTGGTTTGCTTGGAACAAACCCTCCTGTGAATGGTGGTGGCTTCTGTGGTCCTTCGGTGGCTTTATGAGAGTTTTGCAGCTGATGGGATGTTTTAGTTTTGCCATTTCTGCCACTTGCAACCTCTCTTTCCTCCGAGTCATCCGTATCTTCTTCAGTTTCTACTTCAATCAAATGGAGCTGAAGAAGTAGGAGTCTTGTAGTACGTCCCTTTGGAAGAGTTCCTTTTTTGCTGTTCTTCTCTCAACAGTTCCTCATATTTAGACGCCTTGTCTCCCAGCTTCTGCCAGATCTCCGAACAGCATCCCGTCGAATCTTTTCCTTAAAGAAATCTTGAGGGAGGTTTGAGCCATCTGAATGAAATGTCTCTCTTCCATAGGGATTCGGCATTTCATCTTGAGCTTCCTAAATCTGGTTATGAAATCCTGGGCGGGCTCATCTTCACTTTGCTTGAGAGCTTGCAAGATCACTGATGGTGACTTCCTGCTGGATCCTGAAATAATAATCATGAAAAACGTTTTCCATTTGCTCCCAGGTCTCGAATAGAATTGGCTGGTAGACTGGTATACCAGGTGAAAGCCTGTCCCTAGAGAGAATTTCCAAAAAGCCTTAGCTTTAACAGGGGATTGTTCTCTATAGCTATGCACTTGGACAGAAAATCTGCCTATGTGCTCAACCGACGAAGCATGGGGGTCTTCTCCATTGAATAGAGTGAAGTTTGGTACTTTGAAACCTGGGGGTAAAGGGATCTGATCTATATAAGCCGGGTATGGCTTTCTATAGGTTGGCCTTTCTCCTCTTCTGGCTTCTGGCTCCATCATTTCCCTGGTCATTCTCTGTAATGCCCCACGCCTTTTAACGCATTGGCAGGCTGTGGAATTCGTCCCTGCTCTGGGTGGTCGTGATCAAACCTGTGCTCCCCCTCTGTATGGCCTGGGCAGAGCTTCTTCCCTGTGTTCTTCCTCCTCTTCAACCTCTGGATAGTTCCTCCAGGATTGCCCCTGGTCTGTTCCTGTCATTATTAACAAAAGGATTAATTCCTCCTCTGCCTCTTCTACCCCTTGCTAATGGAGGAAATGGATTGGGATCCATTCTCCTTGGACTATAGGGTGGTACAGCTGGTGCCTGAGGCAGAAGTGGCGGTGGTTGATCTCGCGGAACCACAGGGTGGTGGAGGCAGGAGGTTCTAGCTGATTCTGGGAGCCTGAACTGGTGCAGGGACTCCTGGCCTGACTGGAGCCTCGTGTTCTTGGACGAGAAGGGCTCCTCCCTCTGTCCAGCCTGGATTCCACCGGGTCCTGGTATTCCAGCTGTCTGCGCAATAAGAGGATTCTCTTGTTGTGGCCATGCTAGCCCTGGTGGAGCACCGAAGGGAAGGTCCAGCTTGAATCACAGCATCAGGATTTGGAACTTCTGGCCATGGCGGCCTCTCGATCTTTCCTGAACTGCCTGTTAACTTGCCATTGCATCATGGCTGTTATAGTATTTAAAGACTCCTGACTCCTCAGTGTCGTAGCTTCCTGTCGAACACAGCTTCGTGTATTTGGTTTAGCCTTCGGGAACCAGTTCTGGAACGCCTTCTGACCTGTCCTCCATGGGCTGATTGTCTCGCATCGCTTTCTTCTGATTCTGGTCCTCCTTGGAAGGTGTTCGGTTCATTTTTACACATGATTTTTCATGTTATTCACCTTTTATTTTGAGTTAGTTCTTGACATTTTATAGCTTTTTACTTCCTTTTTGTGTTTTCTTAGATTTTACCTTGGTTAGATTGAAAATGAGCTAAAAGTGCATTATTTGTTATAAATTCTGTTTTTGCTTATTTCGTAGGTCAACTTCTTGGCCTGGGATCAACATGCTCTGGTGCTCGGATGAGGTCATGATCTTCATGAGACTTGTTCCAATGGATGTTAACTACAACATATCCAAATTTGAGCTTCATTGGACAAGTATTGCCCATCCAACCAATCCTACATGTTACCACAGCTCTGAAATCCGAATTTGGCCAGCTTTTACCTCCTTTGTGTTATCTTGATTTTCTTGTTACCATAACTCTTGGTAACAAGAAGTTACCTTAGCTTTGAGATATTTTCTGAAACAATTGGCATCTTATTGAGGACAAAGCTTCATCATGGCAAGGGGACAAGGGCAAAGGATTTAACTAAAGCATGAGTTTTATATGATATCTTTGAGCTGGAATTGATGGGCAAGGGATAGGTGAGTGCAATCTGAAGTATGAGAGGCTTAAAAACGTGGGTAGCTGATCCATTCTATCATTCTACAACTGGAGAGCAGATTTTGGAGAGTTTGGAGCTTGGAGAAAGCCAAGGTGTAGCCAAGAAAAGTGGAGAAGAAGACTTCCACCTTTGATGATCTTGAAGCTTTCATCATTTTCTGAAAATCTGCAAACTCTTTCTATTTTCATTTTGAGTTTGTATTTGGAATAAATATGAGCAACTAAACTCCATAGCTAGGGCTTAGGTTGAAGCCCTAAACATGATTACCTTATTGTTTTGATGCTTGAGTGTATGAATTTCTAGATATTGTTGATGAATTCCAATTCACCAAATTAATCTATCCTTGATGTATGTTCTTCTTTGATTGATCACCTTTGAAAGCATGCTTCTTGAGGTTATTGGGATTATGTGTATCTTCATGTTTTCCTAAGCAATAGATGGATGGAGTAAGAACCATCCATGTGAATTGGTTTCTTGAATACCTAATGTAAACACCATGCTATTAGGATTCTTGTGATGTTCATATTCTCTTTGAATTTAATGGGTTTTTCTTGTAATTGAATCAAAGTACTAAGCACACCTAGATTCGATTATAGGGAAGACACAAGTATTGTAGCACTCATACTGCACTTTACGTATATTAGAGAGAATCAATGCGTCTTGAGTCACTCGTACCTGGTCTTGATTGCGAACATTTTCATCAACACGTTTAGTGTTCATCACTTGAGTATTCATGAACTTTGGTAGAATTGTTTAGGGTGGATTCCGAAACCCTAGTGTTTGTTACATTTTACTCTCACATTTTGATAATTCATCTCTGCCATTCTCATTTAAATTCAAAGTTCATTTACTTTCATGCAATAGAAATAGGTCACTTGAAACAAATCAAAACCCCCCCCCCCCCCCCAATGTGTGTGTGAGTTGCGTGTTTGACACGTTTTGTGTCTTTGTCATTGAAGTTTGGTTGTTTCCGTAATTGTTTTGGACTTTTGGTCCGCTTTGTGTTCTTGCATTTTCTGTGCTGAATCCAACCGTATAAAGAACGTGAATTTTGGACATACGGTTGGAAAGTTATAGGTTGAAAACTGAACAGAGGTTCGGAACTGAAAAACAGAGAAAAAACGATTCTGTGAAAAAGCGACCGGTCGCACTGTTTCTAACGACCGGTCGCTCATCACAAATTTCACAAATTTTGATTCTGTTCAAAAACGACCGGTCGTCACTGTTCAGCGACCGGTCGTACTTTCAACTGTTCACGGTCCTGTTCACTGTTCATGGCACTGTTCACAAGTTATAAAGTGGTGATAAAATGACGATAGAAAATGCTATTTTTGTTTTTGTTTAGTTTTCTTGTATTGTTTCATTTCTTTTACACTTCTTTACTCATTTTTAGTTTTCATTTTGCATTTGTGCATTTGTGGTGTGTCAATTAAGTGTTATTTACGTACTCAAATTAAAACTTATAGGAAGCCGACAAGTTCTTCGTGGGATTGAACCCCGTACTTACATAATCTATACTTCATTAGATTCGTGCACTTGCGGGTATTTTTAATTGGTTGTTTGCACATTAATTTGTGTCCTTTTAGGAATGCAACAATTTTTGGCGCCGTTGCCGGGGAACTGGCACGGTTGCTTATATGTTTTGTTTGAGTATGTTTAGAGTACTTAATTTTATTTTTGTTTATTGTTTGTCGTTTCATTTTATCTTGATTTGTTTTTGTTTCTTTTTCTTATAGGAACATCCGACGAGTCACCTTCACCATCACCAATGGCAGCCGCAACTGAATTTGTGGAACTCACTATGCAAGAATACTCCAATAAATTTGTGATGGAGAAAACAAATGTATTTGGCTCATTTCAGAATGAATTGCCTATGAATGATTATTTCCCACAAACATACAATTCGGAGTGGAGAAATCATTCGAACTTCTGGTGGACCGACAATCCAAATTTTCAACAAGGGTCATATCAACCATATCAAGGCCAACATAATACTTGTCCACCTTATGGTCAACCCCAACATTATAATCCACCACCACTTAGTCAATCTCACCAACAACCTCAAGGACCGACTTTGGAAGAACTTGTTGCTTCAATGGCTAGAACCACAGATAGTTTCATCAGTGAGACAAAAAGCCACATGCAGAGGAATGACACCCACATGCAGAAAATGGATAAGGCCATTGCCAATCTAGAAAATCAAGTGGGGCAAATTGTCACAGCTTTGAATCAAAGGGAAGCTAGGGTGATTCCTAGCCAACCAGTGATTAATCCAAATGGGCGTGAGCATGTTCAAGCAGTTACCTTGAGAACTGGTAAGGTAATTGGTGAAATTGATGTTTCTAAAAATTTGATTCATAATGTTGATGAAATGCAGGTTGAGCAAGTGATTATGCCTAATGAAAAGGATGAAATCAACATGGAGGAAGATAAACAAACAGCTTCTCCATCTGAATGGATCCCAAAGCATGAACTTGCAAGAAGGGCAAGAAAGGAGAAGGTATGTCGTGAACCTACTGATGAAGATATCTTACATGCTCCTTTTCCTCACAGGTTGATGAGTTCTAAAAAGATTCAACACGCCAATGACATATTGGAAATTTCCGGAAAAGTGCAAATCAACATTCCTTTCTTGGATGCAAACAAGCTCAAGGAATACGAAACTGTTGCATTAACGGAAGAGTTTTTTGCTGTTTTGCAAATGAAGCTTCCTCCCAAGTTGAAAGATCCAGGAAGTTTCACAATTCCTTGTATAATTGTACTAAAGGAAGACAAGCTGAACATCCATGTTCCAAGCACCAATCACATGTTCAATGTCATTCCTTCTACTCAAATGAGAAGGCCACCCAATCCTAAATATGTGCCTCCTCCATCTAATCCACGTATTGAAGAGCGCCTAAAATTACTTTTGAAATCTACTCATGCGCGTAAAAAGAAAAGAATACGAAAGGGGTTGATTAGATGGCAAATAAATTTGAAGAAACTTCATGTTTGGCATAAGGAGGCGATTGAGCCAAAACCCCCCAAGTGACCACAGTATGTTGGAAGTCCGGCAAAAGACTTTAAACTTAGCGCTTCTTGGGAGGCAACCCAAGGTGAATAGAAGGAGTTTGTTGTCGTCCTAATCGCTTCAAAGTGGAGTTTCTCTTGACTCAAACTTTCTTTTATTTTATTTTATTATTATTTTTTGAATTAGGGTTACAATTTTCCAACCAAGGTAATTAGGATTTTCTTGTTGTTTCTCTTTGTTTTTCTTACTTTTGCTTTCCTTTACTTGTTTGTGTTTCTAACTTGTTTTTCTTTGTTTTTCTTCTTTATTGTAGTTTGTGGTTGTTTATTTTCTTTTTGTCCATCCCAATTTTTCTATACGGCATTGTTTAAACTTAAATCTCCATTTTTTTTTAACAATGTTTCATATAAGTTTGGGAAGTGTTTTCGATTCATTAATGCACAATCAGGAATTGGGCGTGAATGCTTATTCATTTCATAACATGCGATTACATACACAAACGTGAAAATGCGTACATATAATCCCTAATCACATGTATATTGTTGCATTCTGCGCCACCTGAGGTTTCGGCTAATTGCCTCTGTTTGTTCTTGCTTGTAGAACCTGCAACAGCTCTACATGATCATCATTCCTTTTCTCCAGCATCTCTACATGCTGGTTGGCACTGTAGATCCGCTTCTGGAGGTCCGCCACCTGAGCTTTCAGGGCCACCACCTCCTCACTTAGTGCCCCGCACTCTCGTGTCTCGCCAGGAGGCGTATGCCTAGATTGGTGGTGGAAACCGCGTGTTGCACGTTTAGAGTGTGGGACTCCTCCACTGCCACACTGCCCGACGCCGTGCCACATGCAGATGCACCGCCGGTGTGAGTCCTCTCAGGTTATACCTTCCGGAGTACAGTTCTCATCGGCACGACCTCAGAGAAATTCGAGGCCGAGCCAATGTGATAAGAAGAGTTTGGGAAGACAAGGGTTGGAGGAGCCCGTATCTGGGCATTTGGTGGTGCAAGGGTTAACTCAAGGTTAAGGTCATCAACGTGCATATCTGAGGATGCCATTGATTTTTCTGTCTGGACTTTTTGATGTTTTTTCTTGAGTTTGCAGGATGAAATTCAGGGTACTCCTCCTTTCAACCGAGAAGCAGTTTAAATAGACTTATTCTCATAGGGGAGCCGACACCACTTTGTATTTCCGGAGCAATTTGCGGATGAGTCAAGTTAAACGGGAAGCATTTCTACTTTCACTTTACTTTATTTTCCTCCCGTTTTTCTGGTGTAATATGTTTTGATTCCTTTTTAGTTTGTCGTATTTGTTTTATTTCCGTTGGGGAAGTGTGTTTTGTTTCTTTTTAGTTTGTCGCATTCCCTTTATTCAAGTTTGGGAAGTGCGCTTTGTTTTTCTTCTTTGTCTTTTGCAACTTTCTTTTCTTTTATTTCCGAAAAAAAAAAAATTACACCGAAAGGCAAAGACACACAAGCACACCAATAATACACTAGAATCACTTTTTCCCAGTGCTCGGTGTCTCGACCATTGGACCTTTGAGTTTAGCCCTACGGCTATCCTCTTCTTGAGGCTTCAGGCACAGTCTCTTGGGGCTCATCACTCGAGCTCCCAAAGATTGCATTCTTAGCTTGAGCGTAACCACTTTTGTGGTCTGTTTTCTTGCGCTTACCCGGTCGGTCTAGGTCCTCCAGCTGTTTTCTCATGTCATGAGCGTAAACACTTACCATCTTTGAGAGATTTTTGTTCTCTTCCCGCAACGCTTCCAGCTGGTGTCGATTCACCTCTAGTATCCTTGCCCTTTCCGTTTTTAAACTTTTAATAATACTCTGGCACTCTTCAACCATACTTCGCTCTCCGCCAACTGACCTCTTAGCACCTCCACCTCATGGGACTTCGCAATTAGGCGATGACCCACACTTGCGACTTGTTGCGGTGCTTTGCACGCTTAGTGCCAGAGCATCGCTCACGACCCGGTTGTCATCCCTTGATCCCAGCACCCGTATATCCTTGGGAGTCACTAGATTTCTAGCAACTCCAAGGGCAACATCGTTGTCCAGGAGTATCGACTCATTCACTGTCACGTGCCCTCGTGCAGAGGCAAAGTAGGGCATCCACACTAGTGCCACTGCTTGGCCCCGAATCTAGAGTCGGTGGAGCTAGGTTGAGATCCAACGAGAATGGGTAGGAAGAGGCCATTTGAACTTTCTTTTCTTTTGTTCTTTCTTTTCTCTTTTGTGTGTTTCTGAGTTTGTGTGTTTTTCCCCAACTCTTTCTCTTCTTCTTTTATAGAGTTAGTTTCTACGTAACCCTAGCCGCTGCGCTTCTGCGTTTTGCGCGGCCCTTACGGCCTATCCCCTTAGGTCGCCTCACCTGTCCCCCAACCCCTTTAATTGCATTTCTGCCTTTCAGCACTTTCCGAGAAACAAAAGCCGTCACGCCTTCCTATGAAGGCAATAATTCTGGCTTGGGACCGTGAGAGAGACCTCTGCTTGTCGGCACGTCTCTCACTTTGTATCCCGTGACTCACAGGAGCCGAGACATCAGGGCCCACTTTTTCTATTTTTCTGAGTTCTCGCTCTTTGTGCTTCTGACTTCGTTTCTTTGTTTTATTTACTTTCTTCGTTTTTGGGCTTTCGTTTGGGTTGGGCTTTCATTTTCGTTTGTGCGTATCTTTGGGTTTGATTTCTGCGTGCGTAGGACTATTGTTAGGACTTACTGTTTTGTTTTGTTTGGTGTTATTTTGTTTAGTTTTGTTTTCCACCGTGTTGTCGTTGTTGTTCTTGTTTGTTCTTGTTTTCACTTGCTTTCTTCCCTTTATTTCTTATTCTATCATTGTTTATGCCTAAATTCTTTAACATTGAGGACAATGTTTATTTCTAAGTTTGGGAAGTGTTAGCAAGTCTTTTTCGTTTCACTTAAATTCTTACTTTCTTTTATTTTGTTTTCCTTTCAGTTTTGAGTCTTTTTGTTTTCAAGTCACTTTCCGGACATATATGATGAGATTGTGAGGAATGTTTACACGACTTGATTGAAAATGCTAAAAAAAAAATAATTTGTTATTCACTAAATGGCATCGTTCTAGCATGATATGTTTGAAACACTCTATGCACTTGCCATTTGTTTCATAATTCTCCAGTTGAGGGACTTACATGATCCAAAGAATTGTATCAAGCATGAATTAGACTTGTATAACCATAAATAATGTGAGCTTTGAGCCTTTTGCTTCAATTCATGAGTGTTATACACGTATTCTTTCTTTCTTGTCATCCGAGTTGTTGCTTGATCTCATTATTCATTGATTTGGTTGAGCACTTAAAAGATATTTATTATTGTGCAATTTGATTACATGACATTTGTGAAATGATATTAAGGCCCTCTTTGGACCGTTTGTGCCTTTCAAGCTAACCCTATGCATGCTTAAGCATGATTTTCCATTGTTAACCACCTTGAGCCTATATGTATGCCTTTTCTTTCAAGTAACCAATTATAACTTCTAGCCTTAGCCTGAAAAACAAGAATTTACCTTTCTAAGGAACTCATGAGCTTTAATTTAGATGTGTTTTTCATGCTAAGTTTGGGAAGTTTGTTATTACAATTATTATTTATAAAAATAAAAATAAAAAAAGTACTTCACTCAAGGGGTGAAAGAAAAGAGAAGGGTTGTGGTTAATTGGCAATGAATTCAATTCCATGTGTTCTTGCTTGGCCAAATTAAATAAAACTATAATCTAAAAAAAAAAAAATTGTAATTCTCAAACGTGATGTTGCAAAGTCTTTTAGTCAACGATTATATGCTCTTACATTGTGAGTTCCTTGGACTTTGTTGTATCCATTTCCTTCATTTCTCACTTACCTTACACCCTTAGCCCCATTACAACCTATAATAAAGACCTAAATTGATCCTAAATGTCATTTGGTTGATTTGCACACATTTTTCGGCTTTTAAGTGTTTGGTATCCTTCTTGAGATCATAGTTATGCATGTTCTTCATTCTTCTATTTTGAGTTAAGTCCCGTGTGGTTTAACTCTATTCTCATACTTACTATTGAGTGTTGCATTGTACCCCTCTTCCGAGTGATTCATTTGTGAGAGGACAACTTTGGTGAGATTTGAAGTTACATTTGTGCTTGGAATGATTTTTGAAGTTGTGTGAAAACTGAAATTGGAGAATGAGTTCCATTTGGCCATCACACTACTACACTTGAGCATGTTGTGTTATGAATTTTGCCGCCTTGTGAATAATGCGTAACTGTTTTTTTTTGTGAAAACCTTTGAGTTTTGTGTTTTTGGAGGTGTTGTTTGTTTGTTTTTTTTTGGATAAGAAGGCTGCTTGGTCTCGCTCCATCGTGCGACGTGGATTCTGGCTAGAACTTCCAATGTACATGTACTTTCAAAGTACGGCAGAGTGTATATACTGAGAAATCCCACCGGGCGTGCCAAATTGTTCACCTGTTTTGATTTGTTTCCTGAGATGGAAGGGTAAAGTTCCCCATTAATCCAAAAACCAATGTTTGGTTAGTGAACTAACTTTCTTTGTGTGTCGAGCGTGTCACCGTTAGCAATTGTTTAATTCTAACAGACTTAAAAGAGAATAACTTGCGCCCCAAGCTATTGACTTTGAACAAACGATTGTGAATTTGGGTGAGGAATATCTCCCAAGTAAGTTCTTTTCTATGCCTTAGACTGGTAAGGACTTCATAATTTATCTCAGTATAAAAATCGGTAGTTCTGGCCAGAATGGATGACGACAGAATGAATTGATTTCAGGGCAGAACTCCCCTATTACAGGCAGAACTCACTTGCTTCAGGCAGAACTCACTTGTTTCAGGCAGAACTCCTTTTTACAAGACTCAAAAAAGGGAAAATTGACTATATACAGATAAAAAGGAGGGCTGGGGTTCCATTTCTGCCTGGGCAGTTGTCTCGTTCTCTGGCTGGACTGGATGTACCTGCTGGACCTGGACGTGCCTGCCTGGACTGGGCGTTAAACAGCTTTCACTGAAAAGTTTTGGCTGCAAATTCGATACCAAAGCTTGAGTTTGGCAGAGCTTTAATCTATTTCAAGCCCTGGGAGGCTTGTGACGGGCAGAACTGGGATTTATCCAGTCTGAATGGGGCAGAAGTGGCTGGACTCGAGCTGGAATCTATCCTGGGACACCTGTGCTTTCAGTCAGAGCTTTTCATAAATTTGTTGAGGTTTTCGTATTTGAGAAAACTCAAACTCTGCTTGTCTTTGGCTTTTGCTAAACCAAGTTTGTAACGAAGGAAGTCTCGTTGTTTCTGTTTTGTGAACAAGATGGTTCTGCAAGCTTGTCGGGAAGCTTTTGAGATTGGAATGCTTCAGACTTTGAGTCTCGTCTGGAAATCTGCTTGTGATCAGGTGATCATTTTGAGTGTTTGTCTTTTGACTGAGTTTTTGGTTGGGTTGGTTGGATGTCCTTTGCCTGTTCGCCCTCTCTGGTATTTATATGAGATGTTCTCCCGTGGGGCTTTTCTATCTTTAAATAATGGACGGCGTGGATATTCCCTGTGTTTTGATGGGTCGCCATGCTTGCCTCCCATCCTTCGCGAGTTCCCAGTTTTGTAAGAGTCTCCAGTCTTGAGATGGTGAGTTCTCAGTTTTGAGCAACTCCCTGTTTCCCGCTTCCCTTCTCTTCACAGAAAAGGGAGTCTGCCTAATTTTAAAATAGTGTTTATCAAAAAAAATAACAGAATATCCTTAGATAAACTATCCTCTGGCCGCAGAAAGTGTTTCAGAAGCGCTCTGCTTTATTCCTGTTCATGGGCACGGTTCCTTTTTTAATTGAAATTGTCGAGTCCCATCTCTTTTTGGCTCGGAACCGTTCTGGTCCTTCTTGCGGTCCAGCCTTTTCAACGTTCTTCGGGCAGCGTGACATAGGCCTGCTCGCATTACTTAATGGGCTGGATGCGCTGATGGGCTGGCTTAACCATGAGTGGCCCATGATCGTGGGCTTTTGTTTTTCGGCCTGGGTACGCCAATTTTAGGCCCAAACAGTTTGCAGAAGAACCTCTTGCTCGGGCAGATGACTCTCTTGCTCTCTTAGCCTCTGCCAACCTCACTTCCAAAGGAATTGGTGACGACGAATCAACTCCGCGCTTGACCGCTCGCGACTCAACGGCGGGATCATAGTGGTTGGATGGATGAGCAGACCTCTTAGATCGACCTCCACTCTTCGGTTGGTGCAAACGACCCGAACTTCGAATAAGAACATCTGCATCTCTTTGCCTCTCAAGAGGTGAACTAGATCGCGCACGGACTACTTCACGGAGCAGATCATGATCTTTAAACTCATCAGCAAAAGGCTTAAGGGGGACATCCCTAATGTTGCGCATACCACCAATCTTCTTGCCGTCCTGCACCAACAAGATGTTTGACCCTTGCAGACTGACGCGGGGGCAGCTCCTACTTCGGTCTTCTTAGCAGAAGGGAGCTTTGACTTCTTCCTTAATGGAGACACATTCCTCGCTCGTGACTGGACATCAGCTTTCCTCTTTGATGGGGGTCCATCAGAGCACTCCTCTTTCCCAGGTAGATCATCAAGGTCCGGACCATTCTCTTCCATCTCTCGACATCCTCGACAGGGGGCAGTCCACCGTCTTTCTCCCGATACTCGCTCAATAGCCAACGCCACTCGCGAAACATTGAGGGGATGTTCAAAGCACAGCGAACCTTAGCCATGTCAGGCCCAAGCTTCAATTTCTTGCTGATGTCACTCCCTATAAGCAGAAGACAGAAGTTAGTCAGCCACGCTTCAAGAAATTCAAATAAAAGAAGGCAGATCAAAAATCGCAAAAAGACGTACCATTGCAGGAGGTGATGGGAACAAGTGGACCATCACCAACGTCGCCCTCCCACCGTCCGCTGACTTCCAACACGTCGTTGTGCCACACATGATCTCCTTGACTAAAACTGTCAAACAACTTGGCTTTGTAGATACGAGCTTGGGCGTACTCCTCGAAGCGCCTCACTTCGAAAAAATAGAAGAACTCTCTCACCGTCAGCTCAGCGTGAAGAAATGGCTCAAGTTTTCGAAGCACATGATCGCTCGGTAGGTGTTTGGGGTACACTGACTGGGAGCACAACCCATGGCGCAGAACACCTCCTTGAAAAGCTTTGACAACGGGAATGTGAAGCCCAAGGAGAAATAGAAGGGACGGAATGTGATGACTCTAGCATTTGGATCATTCGCATCCACGCAAGGCACGACGTCAGTCAAAGGCTTCGCTAGCTTGACTTGCACGTCATCTGGAATGGCAGAAGCATAAGCAGCCCGCCACTTTTGGAACTGAGCTTCAGTCGTAACGCCGTGTAGGTTAGCCACGAACCTCTTGCTATGCACTAGGGAGCCTCCCCACAAAAACAAAGGCACTTGAAAACTCCGAGACTTCCTAGCATCTTCAGAAGACATGATCAACGGAAAACTGCAAGAAGAGAAGAAAATTCTACAAGTTAGAATGCATAAAAAGAAAGCAGCAAAAAAAAAATAAAATAAAATAAAATAAGGAGTGGTCCAGCTTGGAGCAGCCCAGCCAGCATCTCTAGCCCAGCAGAAAGGCCCACGTCGCGCAGCCCAGCTCCAGCTCTAGCTCACTCCAAAGCCCAGCGCGCATCCAGCTTGGCCCGTTCGCTCCAGCACGCATGCGGCCCAGTTCCATCCCAGCAGCACACGAGGCCCAGCTCCGTCGCAGCCCATGAGCGCGCCCCTCTTGGCCCAGCTCCTTCGTGGGTGGCATGCTCGCCCAGCGCAGGCCCGTGTCGCGCGCAAGGCTCAGCGCCTCCATCCCTCTGCTTCGAGCCCAGCGTCCTCCTCTCTTCGAGCCCAGCACTTGCACCAAGCCTTCATTGCTTCAGCACCAGCCCAGACTAGGTTGCTCCAAGGCGCCGCATGCTATATTTGATTCCGAGACGAATTCTCCAACTTTGTGACCAACTGCCCACGAATTGGCAACTCATGCTGGACCACAACCTTGCTGCCAAAAGTCAGAAAAAAAATATAAATATATATTTGCTTGCTCGACTTACTTTGAGCACGGCAACTCCTCTTTTCAACAAGCAGTACAAATTCTCCAAGATCTTTCTCAAGCTAGAAGGTAAAGAAGTTAAGTTTGCGATGTGAGAAAGAGTGAAGAGAAGCCTTGTATTTATACAAGTTGGACAACCCAAGTCAAAGAAGGAATCGCTCACAAGCTCATTCCTACTGGGAATCCAACTCCACGAACAGTCAGAAGCCTACTCTAACTGGGAACCTGACTCCAAAAGAGTCCAACTCACAGAAGAAAGCCCAGATACAGTTGGAGAGCCCGAAAAATAATTTCATCTCCTACATGCCACGCAAGCGCCATGCGGCGCTGGGGGGCATTTGTGGGAGCAAATATTTCCCGTCTCCAATCAGAGCACGCCACGTGGAAAAGAAGATTATCCCTTATATTAATTAATTAAACCATTTATTGGGATAATTAATTAATTAGGATAATATCTTAATTATATGGTATTATCTCATATTTAATAAAGATAATATCATCAATTAGGATATTATCATAATAAAGGGATATTATCCTATAATTAATGGGATAATATCAATAATTAACCAAATTATTAGATATTATCTTATAATTAACGAGATAATTCAGATATTATCAAGTTCAAACTCCAATCTCTACGAAACCCTAGCCCCGAGTCTCCTATAAATAGATGACTTCATTCATCATTCAAGGTACATCTAAACCCACTTCAGAAATCCTACTTCTAAACCTAGCTCCAAAACCCGAAAAATACCCGAAGCTCTCTCTCCCTCTCCACTCTCCATATTTTCTCCACACGGCTCCGGCCACCACACACGGCTACGGCCACCCTTTACACCATACAAACTCCACACACGGCTCGAAGGTTCAAGGATCTAGAAGCGAATATTCTCCCGTGAGATTATTTGCACAAACAATGGTTACGAGTGTCATTCCAAAGATCTGAACCCCCCGTCCCAACGTAAACGCAAAGCAAGAAAAAATTTATTGGTGCCCTAAAAACATCTCCATTAACAAGCTTCTATCTAGTTTCTTCTTGAGCCTCCTCTTGGGTGTCCAATTCTTTTGACCAAGGTGGGAGGATCTCACAAGCGTCTCTTCCACTCACCCATGGTGACGTCGTCCTCCTTTTTCTCGTTAGAGCCAGAGCCATGACAGATGTGGGTCGAGTTTCTCCCATAGCTCTATCGATGGGTTGGTTGGATTGCGACCTGGTCGGCCTCGCCTCCATTAGCTTGTCAGATCTGGTGAAGCGATAGATAGGAGCGAGGGGTGGATCTGCGTGCGTCGTGTCGGGGATGAGTGCGGGGAGGTGGTAGGTGGTGGGTATGGGGGGAGGTTGGGATGGGGGTTGGGGGAGATGAGATGGGTATGGCATTTTCTGGGTTTGGTTTGATTGTTCTTCTTTTTTTAATTTTTTTAATTTAACTTATTTGAATTTTTTGTTACTTTATTCTTTAATATATATTTGTTCTATTCTGTTTTTTTATTTTAATTTTTTGGTGCGCGAGGAGTTGGGTTGGGTTTGGCTAGTTTGTTTTTGTTTTTTGTTTTTTTCAATTTGAGATTTTTTATTTATTTATTTTTAAAATGAATGAAATTTTTTAATAATTTGTTTGACCGAATTACCCATCCACAACTAACAGAAGTTAAAAAAATTTGACAGAAATTGGAAATTGTCCTTTAAATTGTTTCAAATTGAAACTCAGGGACAAAATTGAACAAATTGAAACAACAAGGACCAAAATGGTAAGAGTGACAAATTACAGGGACCAAAAATGACTTACAAATTCATAAAAGGAAAACTGCAATCTTAAGTGGAAAAAAACACAGAGACAACTATATACACACATACAAATTTATACCTGAATTTGCCCTCCCATCATACCAGCATCAGAGCCACCATTTGAGCTCCTCACTTCATCTTCACCATGTTTCATGATCTCCATTCTCACTCTCTCTCTCTCTCTCCATGCTCTCTCCATTCTCTTCCATTCTCTCTCTCTCTCTCTCTCTTTTCTAATTTGCTCGTATAAAATGAAATCAAGAGTGCACACTTATATAGTGTGATCAATGCGCGTCTTTTTATTTTATTTTATAATTTTTTTCATTCAAGGATAGGCTACTGGACTAATGTCGGCTTTTCATTTTGAATGTTGAATTTTACCTAGGACTGAGGCTTCTTTATGAGAAAGGAATCTTGGAGATGGGAAATAAGTGATGTGTATTGAATAGGTAGGGTAGTAGATGTCTACAAATAACAAAAGCAAAATCACACAGTAGAGAGAGTACTAAATGGTGTAAAGTTTATTTAAGTGGCGAGAAAAGAAACCATAAAAAAGAATGGTAATAAGAAAATATAATATTGGGTTGGAGGCAAAACCCCCATCACGTGGGCAACATAGAGGAAATAATGGAGAAAGTCAACAGGTGATAAGAAGCAAACAAAAGAAAGAGAACACACATTTTTAATCTTTGGATGAATAATTATCTAAAGAATGTATTTCTTTTATTACTTTATTGGAAACACAAATACATTTAAATACATTTAATTGTGTGAACTATCTCTCTCCTCCTTTAATTTATTAAGTCATTTTATTCAAAAGATTTTTTTTGTTAACATTTTATTCCAAAGTTGAAAAAGAAATAAAGACACCCTTTATTTCTTCATCGTCTTGCTTCACCCTGTGCCATGGCAGGTTAGCCATGGTTTCTTCATCCCCACCATTCCCTTCTCTACCGTCACCACCCACTCCTACCCTTTCTCGATATTATTTATCTCATAACACATTAGAATCTAGAAAAAAGGAAGAGAAAAGGAAAAACTAAACCCAGCAATTGTACACCCGTCTAGAACAAAGTCATATATATAGGATAACGTGCGTACATTCGGACACACACACTTGCTGGGTTTAGATCCTTAAGTGAACGGACTGTTTTATTAAATATGACTTGTATTTATTAAATTTTCATCTAAATTCTTTTGAAAAATTGGGTGATAAAATGAAAAATGCATTCACACTTTCATCGCTGATTGAAAATGAGTCTAAAGATAATGTGGTCCAGTCTAATTTAAACAGCTGATACTGTGTCACATTGTTGTTGACGGCAGACCCAGGTCTTGGTCTTGGTCTTGGTCTTGGTCTTGGTCTTGTTTCTACTTATTTAATATTCAATAATATTTAATCGTTTGATATATTCATTATATATAGTTGGGTAACTAACCAATTCGCCGCCTAAAAAAACTTGCCACTTAAACTTCATTAGCTACGCATGGTAGGAAAATATAAATTAATTTATAATTTTCAATATTTGGGGGTCCACAATACAGATTTTTCAATATTTTCTTTTATATGAAATGCTGAAGTTTGGGGAGAGTTACAGCAACTTCGAGGCAAAGTGTGACCCGCTGCTGAAGTAAATGCCCTTTGTCCTTTATAACTTTTGACAAACAAAAATCATTCATTACATTTGATGAGTACGACAGATTAGTCTCCAGCACAGAATAGTATCCGACAATGGGACGTGTAATCCCTGCAGCATTGACGAAGTGGGAAAGCAAAGTTGATTGGCAGCATTATGTGCGTATGGCTTTTTTCCTTTGGTCTACATGGGTGGGTAGGAAACAATAATGAGAGTTTTATTGTTGAGCCATATAAGGACTGGTTTGTGTTTGTGCCTAAACATTTCAGCCTAAGGCTGATCGAAGGAACAACCTCTCGGACAAGGCGCCCGTTCAGAAAGTTGTCATTCATTTTTTCTTGTAAAATAAGGGAGATCTGTGGAGGCAAAATCATCACGACCACAATGAGCTTGAACGAAAAAAATAGTAATCCTTCAAGTACACGGCCAAAGTGGAAAAACCAAGGGGCGTTGCCATGGGTCATTGAGGTCCCACACTTCATTTAATGAGGTAATGCCCTTGACTGCAGCAGAGGGCTCACGATCCACATAAAAGCATTTAATGCTTAAGGGAAGAGGGGAAGTGATTGAAGTCAGTATATAGTGAGTAAAATCAGGATGATTATGCGCGAAATCTTGTGACTTGTAAGACTAAGTCACCAACCATCAGACCAGAACCTTAAATGCTCCTCCAAGGCCTGAGACGCAGAGTCGACGATTAGGGCGGCAGCCGAGATTTATGGGGGTCACATCACCATACTGCACGTTCCCAAATGTTGTACAGATTACCCATTATTTCTGATCGACCACGTCATACAAATGTCAGCCTCACTTTCCTCCCAAAGTCTCTACTATAAATACCAAGCTCCAACTACATTCAAAGGGTTCAACACCAAACACAAGCCTCCGACGGAGCAAATTATATTTTCCTATCATTTATCTTCTATCATTTATCTTCCTATAATGCACTTTCAATACCTTTACTTGCTCTCCTAAGAGTAGTGGTAGATTGTAGGAAATTAGTTCATCAATATATCATACGACTCTTGATTTCTCAAGGCGCCGGAGCATCATCTTTATTACTTTTCCATTCATCCCACATATCATACGACCGTTGCAATCCGGCAACGCGCCAGAGCACTGCCTAAAAATCCACAATTAACACCATAATTAACGGCCTTGTAGCTCAGGCGGTGAACCTGACGGCTAAGATCAGTTCCTCTCTCGGCCACAATCGCTCTGAATAGAAGTCAGACTTCAACAGGTGCGCAACTCATCCATCCATCCACTCACATCATCCTCGAATGCACGGAGACCGTGCTGGCACGCCCGCACAACCGCAGCGCACTGAAGAAGGACGACCCGTGTTGACGTGAATCCCTCAACCCGAGCGCCTGGCCATGAGATTTGCAACGCCAACAGTTTGGTACGTCAAACTATATTGACTAATTGTTGTCGGATAATATTAATCTGTTTTGGAGAGTACTGATTGTTTTATCCGTAATATTATAAGACATTTGGTACCTGTTTTCGGATAAATAGTATGACTAAGTTATACTGTGTTTAGCGCTTCTAGATAACATCGGGTCATACTATTTTTTTTAAAAAAAATCTTTAATAATTTAAGTGGAAATTGAAATTGAAATGTCACGAAATTATTGGAAACCCTGCTGAGGACTTTTGACCCCTCAAGGTCTTTGGTCTTGCACAATGCCAAGAAAAAGAAAACAGATTGGTGGGCAAAATAGTCTATTCGTGGATGATTAAAATATTCATATATAAAAGTTGATATTTTAGTCTATCATTAGTCATTATTCACAGTTATAACAGTTTTATATTAAATTTTATCAAACGGTTTTAACACTGTTTTTTGTATTAACAGCATTTTAAAAATATTATTTACCAAACATGGAGCTGTTTTACTTTACAACTAATTATTTTCAAAGCACAACATAAGCAACTTTTTTTAAAAGTAACAATAATTCCAAACTGGTCCTTAATCCAATGACCTTTATTAAATAGGACCTCACATGACCTTATTTTTAGGTCTTTAAGTGACCGAGACTGTTTTATTAAATACAACTTATATTTTATTAAATTTTCATCAAAATTCTTTTGAAAAATTGGGTGATAAAATGGAAAATGCATTCACACTTTTATCACTCGTTAAAAACGAGTCTAAAGATAATGTGGTCCAGTCTAATTTAAGCATCACATTGTTGACTCATAAATGTTAATCTGAGAGCACATGCTGGTCAAGTGTGAATGTAGAAAAAACTAAACAATATAAGTTAGGAAAAAAAAAACGTTAAATATATGTTGACGGCAGACCCAGGTCTTGGTCTTGGTCTTGGTCTTGGTCTTCTTTCTACTTATTTAATATTCAATAATATTTAATCTACTTCGTAATAATGGATCGAATGATATGATGGTTTCTTTCTTTAAACATTATGGAGCAAATAGTGACCGAATGATTGAATGTAAAGTAATTGAATGAATTATGGTTGAGGAATGTCCTTCTCTAACCGAATGATTGCAGCAAAACTTAAGGGATCATAGGGATGAGAAAATTTGTAAGAAATGAGAGATGAAATGAGTGAATTTTTTTGTGTGAAGAAATTTGAAAATATTTATAAACATATTTTAGGTTTTTTTTATGAAGCCCAACGGCTATGTTTGAAAATGTTCCAAATGTTATGACCCCCCAACGGTTAGAACAAGTTTTTTAAAATAATATTTTTCCAAATGAGAGATGAAATGAGTGTGAATTCAGTTGCATGAAGTCCTTCCTTGCTCAGACCTACACCTGATTCATCCTCTAGTTGGCAGCACAAGAACTTTATTTATGTAAGTAGTGTTCAATTATATAACAAACTGGGTCTTTAAATTGCACATATTTTATAACCACATAAATTTCACACTACATATACAAACATTAGTAGGTGGATTATCTTAAACAACAGTCTATTCCTCTTAGACAATATACAAACATTAATTAATAATGGAGAAAATGGACGGTCCCCTCCAACACATAAAATCACACAAGCTAATAGGTACGGATAACACAAATACTGATTAATTGGTCCTCTTAGACACGTGCAACCGAATTCACCTCGGAATCTTTTGAAGCATTACGTGAAAAGGAGCGACTACGGATGATTTTCTGGAGACATGATTTTGACCTCAAGTAGGCGGGCCGCAACTTCTTCACCATCCAGATGAGAATGCGAATAGTGTTCATCACACTACTGAAGATCACCAGCAACACAATCCAAAGATAAAAGCATGCTTTGCTTATGTGTATAACTGAATCGAAAAGGAAGAATGGGACCACCAAACGCAGAACCTGTAGGTAGGTAAGCGCCATGAATGTGAGGGTGACGCACATGGCCATTGACAAGAGCCACATACATATCCGATTATGGAAAGCATATCCACTAACTAGCAAAAGGGTGACGCTCACCGAAGCAAGGAACGAGATGGTGTTGAACTTTATGAAGAGGTGGAAGTAATATGGAGAGGCGTAGCCTAACACTGCAGTTCCAGCTTTACATACATTGTCTTCGCTGCAAAATTTGCGGCCGCCGATAATTACCTGGAAGGGAAGAGTTTGTGTTATTTTCTTGCCAAACACCACCTGGTGGGCTAATTACAGCTTGGAAAGTCATGGTTGAGATCACGGTTGCCACAACCATCAGAATGCCACGCGACTCTTCCAACCATTGTTTGGGATATTTAAAGCATTTAGTCAATTTCTTCTTCCGCCCCTTTGCTCCTTTTTTCTTCTTTGCACTTGGATTTGGTGATGGTTCAGCAGCAGCTGGAAGGAGGAGGAGGAGGAGGGACGCGATCATTTTCATTATTAATCTCTAAGACATCTGACATGATCGAAGACATCCCATTAGCAGCAGTCGCTTCTGCTCTTATAACAGCGAAGGAGAGCAGGTAACGTACGGTCTGCACAAGCATGTACACTTTCTGTGTTAATTTGGTGAAAATTATGCTCTTTTACCAATTTTTTTTTATTGATAGTATAAATATATGAAAGATTAATTTGAATCTTGTATACGTTAAACCACGTTTTTCTTATTTAAAACTTTTATACTTACCAAAAATTAATTTTTAAATTATATGATTAGTTTTTCAACATTTTAGATAACCATTAATTAAGGTTATCTTCTGCTCAAGACCTCTGTTGTCTTCGTAATTTCTGCGTTTAAGGTTTCTGATTTCCTTTGTCATAAGGTAGATAACTACTTAAGATTTAAATAGTGAAAATAACATCATCAGGATGTAAAAAATTTATAATATAAAAATAAAACTTTCCAGAAAACCATAATGAAGTTGAAAAGAAAGAGAAATCATAAAACTTTTACAAACAAGAAATCACCAAAGACTATCTCAACTCATTTTCTGTAAGTAAACATGTCATAAAAGGAAAACTGTAATCGTAAGTGAAAAAAAACACACATAGACAAGACAACTATATACACACATACAGATATATATATATTCATACCTGAATTTGCCCTCGCATCCAAGCTAACTGCAGGATGGTCATACCAGCATCAGAGCCAGCTTTTGAGTTGAGGAACTCACCTTCGTCTCTCACCAGTTGAACCAGAAATTTAAAGCACTCTAACTGGTTATGTTTAACACACAAGTGCAAAACAGTTTCTTTTAATCCATTATCAACCGTAAGGTAAACGGAATCATGATTTGCACGTGTCAACTCCTTGAGGACCTCAACTTCTCCTCTCATGGCAGCATAGTGAAGAGGGATTCTTCCCTTCTCATCACGACACAAGCACGCCTCAGGATATGCAGAGAGCAAAGCCTGGACGATCTCCTTGTGCCCCCCAGCAGAAGCCAAGTGCAAAGGTGTGCGTCTAAAGGAGCTCAACGCTTTTGCAAGTTTTGGAATATGAGTGAGAAGGGTTTTGGTAAACTCAAGGTGGCCAAGCAAAGCCGATATATGTAAGGGTGTTTCAGTTTCGGTGGTTAGTGCAAGCTTTATACGAATATGTGGGTCGTTTTCGATCAATGCGTTTAAGGATTCTACACACCCAGAACATGCTGCCTCATACACTTCATCTTCACCATGTCTAATGATCTCCATTCTCTCTCTCTCTCTCTCTCTGGTCTTTCCCACTGGGCGTTTATTATTTATTTTTCTTTCTCCTTCCCTTTCACCCAAGGGCATGAAATTTTATAAGAGTGGACCAGTATTTTTTAATGGGAGATCCATTATATTACCTTTTTTGTTCTTTTTAAAAACAACTTGACATGGTTTTTTTATGAGGGGTTTACATGGTAAATTGGCTATAGGCTATAGGGTTTTTTTTTTTTTTTGTATGCAAAGAAAATGAGTGGTAGCGACTATTCTTTAATTAACAATTTTAAAATTTTATGGGAGTACACATAGACGTAGGGAGTGCAGTCATATAGATCTACGATTGCACAAGCACAAGCTACAAGCATTCAACAAAACCAAGAGACAACTAGACTATATAAAGCAGAGATCAAGTAATGAATATATTAAATCAGAAAAATGACAAGTCATCAATAAAATCCTAGCAAATTAAGAAAAAAATCCCCAAAATTTAACACCCAAACTCTAAATCATAAAAGACTAACAATAACAATTGAAATTGAAAATTAAACAAAAAGTAAGAGAGAAATTTACTAATATTAAATAACCCATTGGATATAGGTTGATACAATTTTAAAGAGGAGGAGACCTACTACTTCTAAGCACTCAAGTTCAAATATAAAGTTATAGCTTACATGAATGGGTAATAGAAAAACATGATGTTTGATGTGTGTGGGTGCCTTTAGAAATGAAATCTTACGGTTGTGATAGGCTAATTTCAACAAAAAAGGGTGGATTATTTTTAATTAACTTGAGTTTAACTTATAAAATTAATATAAAGTTTTTTCATCTCCAAGTTTAACACTTGATTAGAACCCACTCTAGCTCATGCCTAGATCCGTCCGTGTTTTTACCCTTATGCTCATTTCTTTCTACCTTTGGCCCACGATCGGATTTCACTCCCCTTTTTATTTTTGGTGGGTTCCCTTTCTTTTTGTTTGCTTTTTATCACCTGTTGCCTGCCACCCAATATTCAATTTTCTTATTACTATTCTTTTTCATGGTTTCTTCTCTCCACTCAATGCCCGTTTGACATTGCTTATTTAGGGTGATAAGTGATTTTTAAAAAAATTTGGGAAACCCAACCCGTTTGGTAAACTGTGGGAAAATCACTTATTGTTAAAAATTGTTGTAAGAAAAAGCTATTAGGGAAAGCAGCAGGATGAGGTGCTGTCATTTTCTGATTATACAGAAATCAGTTTCGAAGAGGCGTTGGGTTTAATGATTATGCAACAATTATTTTCTGATTTTGTTGAAATCAATATCAACAACACTTTTAACAAAAATTTTACCAAACGCCAAACTGCTTTCTCTTACAGCTGATTTCTCTCACAACAAATCTAACAGCGATTATTTTCACAGCACAGCAATGCCAAACTGGCCATTAGTGCTCTCTCTTCTGTGTGGTTTTGCTTTGTGTTGAGAATCAACATCTACTACCCTACCTATCCAATATTCATCCTTTTCTCTCTCTTTGTCTATTTCCTCACATACACTCTCCCTTTGTCATTATTTTCCTTTAATCACAACATTATTCTCTCCTTTATGATTTTTCAAGTGATTGAGTGTGGATGAAATATTGAGTGGAGATATTATAATTGTGGATGAAATAATGGTGTTAAAGGAATCAAATGATTGAGTGTCCATGTCAGACTATATGATTTATGATCTTTCAAGCTCATGGAGTCCTATCAACTGTTATTCGATGGAGCACCAAATATACTATTAACTTAATCAAATTATTTATCCGGAAAAGAACCAAACACTTTATAATATTATTGATAAACAGTCATTACTCTCCGAAACAAATTAATACTACCCGACATAAATTAATTCAGTACATTCCGACGTACCAAATGAGCCTATAGTATTAGGATCACTTCTTTTCGCCCCATTTATCATTTTTGTAATAAATAATAATAGCTGTAGATTGCATCTTCATCCGCCCCTACAAATTTAAACCAATATGTGAAGAATTTCCATCCTAAATTTTAAACCGCCCCAAATACATAAGCCACGGCACAATTGTGGCTGAAACACAATTATACACAACCGCCGTGGCCTAAGGAGATCCGTGGCTAATATTTTATGTACTATTCCAATGCCCTCACCCCAGTTTATCCAAAGTTCATTTTATTTACTTACCACTAGCCTCTTTGCACTCGCTTCCGCGATTACGAGAGGCTTTTTTTAGTAATTAATTTATTTTAGAATTTAAAAAAAAATAATGGGTAGTTGTGTTCCATAAAAAGAGAATCAATTATCTGAATTTTCTTTTAATTTAAATTTTTTTAATATGAAAAAGTGTGAATTTACCATATTATCCTCTTTTAATTAATAATTTCAATTCTTAATGTTTGCATTAAAAGAAAAATCAGATAATGGATCATATTTTATGGAACACAACTACCCATTATCTTTTTTAATTCTAAAATAAATTTGAATTTTTTTTAAAAAAAGCCTCTCACATGCACGGAAGTGCGTGCAGAGAGGCTAGTGTATATTAAAACTAAATAATATATTTTTTTCAATATTCAATAGCAGAATGTAAAAGACTCCAATTGAGTTATACGAAAAAAATTAATAAACATCAAATTTTATTGATGATTAAACATAATTTACACAAGTATTGGGGTTAACTTTTAATTTTGCCCCAAACAAAGTACATAAGGGAAGACTAATAAACCTAGATCTAATCTGGAAGACTCCCATCCTCCAATTCGGAGACAAAAGATAATGCAAGAAAACAAAAAAAGAGTTAGAGAAAATATTGAGGAAGAACAAGAAATACATGTTGATAAAAGAAAGAAAAGCGGCGGTTTTGGGTAGGGGTTAGGTTTTTTTAAATCCTCTTTTATCAAAGAATGAACATTTCAGGGGTTAGGGTTGTTGAGGAAATATTAGAATTGGGGTTTTGGAGGTGTGCAATCGGGTGGTTGTGTTTCAATATGCTGTAGCGCCCTTTTTTTATTTTTATTTTTTAATTTATAAAAGTCCTAGCCCCCAACGGAGTCGTTTGGCCAAGTCATTTTAAAAAAATGCCTAGGACAAAACGACGTCGTTTTTCTTAAGCTTTAAAAAAAATTAAAATACAAAAACTTCTGCGCAGCTTCCAACTTCGTCTTCTCCTATGGCTGCAAGGGAAAACCAGTGACCTCCAAGCTAAACTCAGGGCTGCCATGGGGTCTTAAACAACAGTACATAGTAGATGGATTATCTTAAACAACAGTCTATTCCTCTTAGACATTATACAAACATGAATTAATCACACAAGCTAATAGGTGCGGATAATACGTATTAATTGGTCCTCTTAAACACCTGCAGCCGCATTCTTCTCAGAATTTATTGAAGCATTACGTGAAAAGAAGCGACCACTGATAATTTTCTGGAGACCTGATTTTGACCTAGAGTAGACGGGCCGCAACTTCTTCACCACCCAGATGAGAAAGCGAATAGTGTTCATCACACTGACCATCACCAGCAACCCAATCCAAAGCTTAAAGCATTTTCTGTATATTTTCCGAGATGATTCGAAAACCTCGCCGTAAGGGACCACCATCAGCAGAACCTGTAGGTAGGTAAGCGCCATGAATGTGAGGGTGACGCACAAGGCCATTGACAAGAGCCACATAGATATCCGATGATGGAGAGGAATTCCGCTAACTAGCAAGAGGGTGACGCTTAGAGAAGCAAGGAACGAGATGGTATTGAACTTTATGAAGCCGAGGAAGTGTTGGATTATGTGGTTTATGGATGCTACTTCTCCTGCAAAACATCATATGAAATAATTATTAGAAAATTATAATTTACATAGATAGAGTAGATTAAATAAAATCAATGAAATTACAGCAAAAATACTTATCTTTTGGTATGTAGAAGTTGGTCTCCATTGATACTTGAGTAGAATAATAGTTTTAGGTTGAAGCGTGTAGTCAATGTCCTTAAGAGTAGATTCAACCCATCGGAGACAATATTTCGGTGTAGCAAGGTTGTATAGCGCCCTACCCTCCAGGATACAACAACCTATGACCCTCATAAGCATACACTCGTAATACTTGGGTCGGATGTACAACTCTGAATCTTTCCCTTAATAAAAGAAAACATATTGGAACACAAAATCTAGAATGTGGAGAAGAAAATAATGAAGAAAGGCGTCAATCTAATTTCTCTTCTTATTTCCAGCTATTCTCAAAAGGTATTTATAGGAGCTGGCTCCCTCCCATTAGAGGTTGGGTCTTAAAATTGTTTTAGGCAAAATAAATGCCCTAAAAATCCAACGGTAGAGTATGGCAATAATTGCCCCACATAATCAACCAATTAATTCCCAAAAGTAAATGTACAAAACGGACATAAATGGTTGTTGAAAACAAAACGTATTAAACTTCAAAATTGTGACCATTTAAGTGATGAATAAATCAAAGCTAATGGGCCTCAAAATTAATATAAATGACAGGACCCGACCCAAATTCCACTTTGGAATCCGAGTCGAACCCTGTGCGCGTCCAACACCTGGCGGGTGTCGGGCACAATTGAGTAATTTGCCCTTTTTACTAAAATCCAAATTCTTTTATAGGTTTGACATCTGCCGAAAATTCGCAGAGCCTCCTCTGGAAACTGAATCTTTTCCCAAAATTTTCACCTGTTGGAAAGCATACATATATATAAAACAAAACATCACAACTGCCAGCATGCTTTCAACTTACATCCAAACAACTTAACCAACTAACCGGCCTGAGGCCATACAGAAAATCTTTGGGAAATTCTTCAGAGCAACTAATTCAGAATTTAAGATAAACAGTAAAATTACAAAAAGAACTCCTACGTAGCAGAGGAGATGGACGGAGGAAAGTGACGGCCCTGTGGTGATGTCCCCGTACACGACTACTGCCTGGGGGCGCAAAACATTAAAAACGTGAGTGGACAAAAATAAAGTTTTAGAACATAAGGTATCAACATACTAACCCTCTGTTAAAACATTTAGAAAATTTAATCATATCCATGTTCAATATCCGTATGAAAATTCAGGCATGCATATCCTCATATATATAGCTGAGCACATATTCAGTGAAACATTAACAAAATATATGAGATTAATAAAAGGGAAACAATTTCCTTCCACCTAGGTGTACCCATCATAAATCCGTCAATTCCATAATTTTCGTCAATTCCTCCTAGCAGGTCTCGGTAGCATAAAGTTACTCGAGCCGCATTCCTCCAAGACTCAGAGGACACTTGGTCCACCCGAGCCGCATTCCTAGCACCACAATGTTTGAGCGTCCCCAAACTTGTGGGCAATTGTCAAACGCGCGTGACTCAACTGAAGGCAACCTGGGATGTCCGTGGACATCATTATAACCGAATGCAACATTTTATCCGAAGGCAACATTTTTGGGTACCTATGGTGGTTTAAAACAAAATACATGCCCTTCCTGGAAATTACCATTTTATTCCTCAACCAATCATTCAATATGATTAATACTTCATTTCTTACTTTCCAAGCTATTTGCATTTAAATATAATAACATATAATCGAGAACATATATATAACTTCATTATTCATGCTCGGAAAGTAATAGCCATAAATAAATTCTTCAAGATCAAATATTGAAACTTTAATAACATAAAATCCATTTATAAAACAAAAGTCCACTCACTGTGCGTCCGAGTTACTCTCACCCTTTTAGGGTCCCTCCTGTGAATCAGCTGGTACCCGAGTACCTATTTAAGCCATCATAAATATTTAATCAATAAAATTGCTCAACACAAGAATTTAATTTAAAGTCTTGACCCCCGGCTTCTAAAAGTGCGTGTACTTAGTTTAAGACTAGTCCTATCGAGTACGTTGAACCAGTGTACCTTAATCCTACTAGAGGACTTACTACCCTTGAACAAGGTTTCAGATGGTTATAAAACTTAAATTGCTGTGAATTTTGGATATGTCTTAGTTCCATAACTAAGGAACAACCTGTATAAAGAAAGTGTTGTCTAATGATCAACAGAAATTGACATACAAGAAAGAATTCGAGCCTACCTCAATACCGCAGAACAAAATGAGTAGGCAACGCTTCAACCAGCCTTGAAATGACTACCCTTCTTGGATGAAGCTCCAATTTTGACAGATTATAGCCAAGACAAATATGAACAACTTTGATGAAAGGAAAGAAGCCACTAGATCAGAGGAAGGCCACATACAAGAGTGAATAAGGGCACACTAGAATGAAACCAGCAAACAGAATGAAAGTGAAGAATAGTCTCACCTTGAACACGATTTAAGGTAGATAGAAATCTCCGTTTGCCTTGGAATTTTGATATGTTGTAGATGTCTACCTCAGAAACAATTTTCCTGAAGGAATAGAGATGAAAATCGCAATAGAAACTCGTATGCAAAGAGAAATCCGTGCTTCACACAGAGTATCCGACAGAGATGAGCTGTTCGTACTTCAACTGGGGTTTGAGGTGTTTATATTTCTCCGATTGGGCTAATATTTGGATATGTTCTACTCATGAGGCAGACGAACAAGTTTGAAGAAGAAACTATTTCGTTTCGAGCTCAGGAAGTTGATGCTCTGGACCTGTGAACAGATCAGTAAGTCTTGAGGATGTTCTGTCGATTTTGGGATTATGATGGGTTTATGGGACTTGTGTATAATGAATAGAGTATTTAGGGAATTTGTTGGGTTTATCAGGTTTGGGGCTCAACAATGACAGACATGTCGGGAGGATAAAAGAGATTTTCTGGTTTCCTAAAACACATCTTTGAACTATTTACAAGTTTGCCACCGGACAAATTCCTTTATCGCAACTTTTTCGTTATAACTCCGATTCGAGCCCACTACGTGTCTAAGAACTCGTTTCTACGTGCTCTACATAATGGTCCAATCGAAATTTTCAAATTCCTTCCCGGTCAAAATGTCAACTTTTATACCCGTTAAAATATTCCATGGGCAAAATAGTCTTTTTCTATAATAAAATAATAATTGAAAATTAATTAAGGATCGAGTTGTTACAATCTACCCCCCTTATAAAAATTTCGTCCTCGAAATTTACATACCTTTCATTCGAAGAGGTAAGGGTACTGATCTCGCATTTGGTCCTCACGTTCCCAGGTAGCCTCTTCCACAGTGTGACTCCTCCACAAAACTTTTACAAGTGTGATCTCTCTGAACGTAGTACCTGAATCTTCCAATCCAAAATTTGCACAGGTTGCTCCATATAACTCAAATCATCCTTCAATTCTATTTGTTGCTCCTCCAAAACATGAGAAGGATCAGAAATATACTTCCGGAGCATGGAAACATGAAATACATCATGTAACCGAGAAAGATCCAAGGGCAAGGCAAGCCTGTAGGCTACTGGGCCAACATGTTCCAGAATCTCATATGGCCCAATGTAACGAGGACTTAACTTTCCCCGTTTTCCGAATATCATCACACCCTTCCAGGGCGATAATTTCAAAAATACCCAGTCTCCAACTTCAAACTGAAGATCTTTTCTTATATTATCAGCATAACTCTTTTGTCGATCCTGTGCTGCCTTAAGTCTTTCTCTAATTAGTTCAACGTGCCTCTTTGTTCGTTCAACATCTTCAGATATTTCCAATCTGTTTTCACCCACTTCATCCCAGTAAATTGGAGTTCTACACTGTTTCCCATACAAAGCATCAAATGGTGACATTCCAATACTTGCCTGATAACTGTTATTATATGCAAATTCCATAAGCGGTAGTTTCTCGTCCCATTCTCCTCGAAACTGCATTGCACAAGCTCTTAACATATCTTCCAAAGTTTGAATTGTTCTTTCTGACTGTCCATCAGCCTGGGGATGGAATGCAGTACTAAACCGCAATGAGTTCCAAAAGCTTCATGTAATTTTGTCCAAAAACGGGATGTAAACCTTGGATCTCTATCTGACACAATTGATACTGGCACCCCATGTAGTCTTATAATTTCATTTATGAAAATTTTAGCCAGTTTATTCAGTGTATAGGTTGCCTTCACCGGGAGAAAGTGAGCGGACTTGGTGAGTCGATCCACAATTACCCAGACTCCATCATGATTGCCCTGTGTTCGAGGGAGTTTGAACACAAAATCCATAGTAATATCCTCCCACTTCCATTCAGGATTTGGAAGTGGTTGCAGGAACCCCGATGGTTTCTGTCGCTCTGCCTTGACTTGCTGACAAATTAGACATTTGTGGACGTACTCTGCTATCTGTTTCTTCATAAAAGGCCACCAATAATGTTCCCTTATAGTGCGATACATCTTTGTGCTGCCAGGATGCATTGCAAAGGTCGAAACAGTGAGCCTCCTCAAGAATTTCCCTATTTAATATTTCATCCTCAGGAACATACAATCTTGTACCCACCATTAAGGCTCCATCATTTCTTACTGAATAATCTGTTCTAGTACCATTTTCAACTTCCAACCTCAAAGTACAAACTAATGGATCTTGCATCTGGGCTTCAATTATTCGTTCCACCAACACGGGTCTTACATGAAGAGTAGCTAACAAAGCTCCTTGTTCAGCCATATTTAGCCCAACTCTCAATTTTCTCAATTCCAACAACAGTGGAAGATATCTCCCTCGGAAGTGAGCCACGGATCCAGATGATTTCCTCCTCAGAGCATCCGCTACTACATTAGCTCTCCCAGGATGGTGCTCAATAGTGCAGTCATAATCCTTAATCAACTCTAACCACCTCCTTTGCCTCATATTCAGTTCTTTTTGGGTAAACAAATACTTTAAACTTTTATGGTCTGTGAAAATCTGACACGTTTCCCTATAAAGATAATGCCGCCAAATCTTTAGGGCTAACACTATATCAGCAAGTTCCAAATCATAAGTAGGATAATTCAACTCATGCTTCTTAAGATGCCTAGAAGCATAAGCGATTACTTTACCATGCTGCATCAACACACAACCAAGTCCTTGTCGAGATGCATCACTGTAAATCACAAAATTCCCATTATCATCCGGAAGTGTCAATACTGGAGCAGTAGTCAACCTGGTCTTGAGCTCATCAAAGCTTCTTTCGCACTCATCTGACCATTCAAATTTAACTCCTTTTCTTGTCAAACGAGTGAGAGGTGTCGCTACGGTAGAGAAACCCTCCACAAAGTGACGATAATACCCTGCTAATCCCAGAAAACTTCGTACCTCAGGAGCATTAGTTGGTCGTGGCCAATTCACTACCTGCCTCCACTTTTTGGGATCCACATAAATACCTTCCCCAGAGATCACGTGTCCCAAGAAACTCACTCTGTCTAACAAAAACATACATTTATTGAACTTGGCATATAATTGCTTTCTCCTTAGAGTTTTCAATACAATTTCTAAGTGCTTCCTATGCGCCCCTTCACTTTTTGAATAAACAAGAATATCGTCTATGAACACAATTACAAAGCGATCCAAGTAACGTCGGAACACTCTGTTCATGAGATCCATAAACGCAGCTGGCGCATTTGTTAGCCCAAAAGGCATCACTAAAAATTCATAATGGCCATATCTTGTGCGAAAAGCTGTCTTAGGCACATCATCTTCCCTGATTCGTAACTGATGGTAACCTGATCTCAAGTCAATCTTAGAAAACACTTTAGCACCTCTTAACTGATCAAACAAATCATCAATGCGGGGCAATGGATATTTATTCCGTATCGTGACCTTGTTTAACTGTCTATAGTCAATGCACAACCTCATGGTGCCATCCTTTTTCTTTACAAACAGGACTGGTGCACCCCAAGGAGAAAAACCGGTTCGAATAAAACCCTTGTCCACTAACTCCTGCAACTGAGTTTTCAATTCTCTTAATTCAGCTGGTGCCATTCTGGACGGCGCCTTAGAAATAGGGTTTGTTCCTGGAACGAGTTCAATGGTAAACTCAATCTCTCGCTGAGGAGGTAATTCATGAAGATCTTCCTGGAAATACATCTGAAAATTCCTGTACCACCGGAATATCTTCCAGCTTCGATCCATTATCCCGGGTATCAATTACGTGAGCCAAATATCCTGAACACCCCTTTTTAAGTAACCGTCTCGCCGTTATAGCTGAAATGAGGCAAGATGGCAGAACTCTACGATAACCATAAAAGGTAACCTCAGGTCGTCCGGACTACGGAATACAACCTCCTTCCGGAAACAATCTACGGAGGCATGATGCTTGGCTAACCAATCCATGCCCAGAATGATATCTATATCCACCATATCCAAAGGGATTAGATCCGCCTTCAAAAATACATGCCCTACCAAAACCATGCTATCTCTGGATACTGCACTAACTGTAAATATATCTCCCGTAGGTACCGAAATAGCAAGCTCATCTCGGTAGAGCTGTGAGTCTTACATTTGCATTGTGAGCAAAGCTATGTGCAACAAAAGAGTGTGTAGCCCCGGGGTCAATTAAAATTTTTGCAGGAATCCCAAAAACTGGTAACATACCTATAATGACGTCTGGTGACGTTTGTGCTTCCTGCCGAGTCATATTGTACACTCGACCTGTGGCTCTGGAACGTCCACCACGTCCCCTCTGCTGAATAACTAACATCTCTTTAACTCATCTGCAACCATTGGTGCACAATACTTGGACAGCTCGTGAAATTTCTTCTCATATTCTAATACCTGTCATATTTCCCTGTTCCAACTGAAGAAATTCTTCCATCCTCATGTTTTGGTAGGCTAACGGATAGAACTGCTCATCAAATGCAGCTCGAAAATCTGCCCATGTAATAGCTGATGGATCTTGATACCTTCTTTTGAAAGACTCCCACCAATGTCTAGCATTTCTGGATAGGAAGAATGTGGCCAAAATCACTCTACGCTCCTGCGGAACGTCTATCACCCCCATAATACTTTCCATCTTTTCAATCCATTCCTCGGCCACTGAAGGATCACCATCACCATCAAACTCTATGGCCCCAATTCTTCTGGCTTGATCAGGCATAACCCATAGATGGATCTCTTGGACTGCCCAGTCCTGGATAGAGCTTGAGTTAGCAGTTCTAGTGTCTCCTGAAAATTGGGATAAACAGGTGGAGTGGGCATCACTGGAACAGCCCCTTCCGGACTGCCAACAAAAGATTGCTCGAGGTTCCGTGCCGGGTTCCGAATAGGAAAATTCTCTGGTTCAGGTGGGGGATCCTGCCCAGAAGTCGGGACGACTGCCTTGTCCCTCTACGAGTACCACCACGTTTTGGGCCCATAATTCTGTCACATGATTAAAAATTCATTAGAACCAAGTTGCACACAAAGTGCAGAGTCTCCAGGAATTTAAAGCTAATGCTCTGATACCAGTTGACAGGACCCGACCCAAATTCCACTTTGGAATCCGAGTCGAACCCTGTGCGCGTCCAACACCTGGCGGGTGTCGGGCACAATTGAGTAATTTGCCTTTTTTACTAAAATCCAAATTCTTTTATAGGTTTGACATCTGCCGAAAATTCGCAGAGCCTTCTCTGAAACTGAATCTTTTCCCAAAATTTTCACCTGTTGGAAAGCATACATATATATAAAACAAAACATCACAATTGCCAGCATGCTTTCAACTTACATCCAAACAACTTAACCAACTAACCGGCCTGAGGCCATACAGAAAATCTTTGGGAAATTCTTCAGAGCAACTAATTCAGAATTTAAGATAAACAGTAAAATTACAAAAAGAACTCCTACGTAGCAGAGGAGATGGACGGAGGAAAGTGACGGCCCTCTGGTGATGTCCCCGTACACGACTCCTGCCTGGGGGCGCAAGACATTAAAAACGTGAGTGGACAAAAATAAAGTTTTAGAACATAAGGTATCAACATACTAACCCTCTCTGTTAAAACATTTAGAAAATTTAATCATATCCATGTTCAATATCCGTATGAAAATTCAGGTATGCATATCCTCATATATATAGCTGAGCACATATTCAGTGAAACATTAACAAAATATATGAGATTAATAAAAGGGAAACAATTTCCTTCCACCTAGGTGTACCTATCATAAATCCTTCCATAATTTTCGTCAATTCCTCCTAGCAGGTCTCGGTAGCATAAAGTTACTCGAGCCGCATTCCTCGCAAGACTCAGAGGACACTTGGTCCACCCGAGCCGCATTCCTAGCACCACAATGTTTGAGCGTCCCCAAACTTGTGGGCAATTGTCAAACGCGCGCTGACTCAACTGAAGGCAACTGGGATGTCCGTGGACATCATTATAACCGAAGGCAACAATTTATCCGAAGGCAACATTTTTGGGTACCTGTGGTGGTTTAAAACAAAATACATGCCCTTCCTGGAAATTACCATTTTATTCCTCAACCAATCATTCAATATGATTAATACCTCATTTCTTACTTTCCAAGCTATTTGCATTTAAATATAATAACATATAATCGAGAACATATATATAACTTCATTATTCATGCTCGGCAAGTAATAGCCATAAATAAATTCTTCAAGATCAAATATTGAAACTTTAATAACATAAAATCCATTTATAAAACAAAAGTCCACTCACTGTGCGTCCGAGTTACTCTGACCCTTTGAGGGTCCCTCCTGTGAATCAGCTGGTACCCGAGTACCTATTTAAGCCATCATAAATATTTAATCAATAAAATTGCTCAACACAAGAATTTAATTTAAAGTCTTGACCCCCGGCTTCTAAAAGTGCGTGTACTTAGTTTAAGACCATTCCTATCGAGTACGTTTGAGCCAGTGTACCTTAATCCTTTGAATCTTTCTGCAATGCACAAAGAAGCCCTCCCCCCCCCCCCGTAAAAACTCCCAAACAACACTTGATAATGAGAGAGGAGTTTGTTTCCGTTATACTATGTCCGAGAGGTCTAAACTTATTGAATACCCACTATTTTTGGATATGTTGTAGAGAACAGGAAACGGAACAACTTTCAAGAAGAAACCTTGGTCATTGGAGGATGGGAAATCGACATCCAAGAGTGAGTAAGGTGCTGTAGAATTTAAACAGCAGACTAGAGGACTTACTACCCTTGAACAAGGTTTCAGATGGTTATAAAACTTAAATTGCTGTGAATTTTGGATATGTCTTAGTTCCATAACTAAGGAACAACCTGTATAAAGAAAGTGTTGTCTAATGATCAACAGAAATTGACATACAAGAAAGAATTCGAGCCTACCTCAATACAGCAGAACAAAATGAGTAGGCAACGCTTCAACCAGCCTTGAAATGACTACCCTTCTTGGATGAAGCTCCAATTATGACAGATTATAGCCAAGACAAAGATGAACAACTTTGATGAAAGGAACGAAGCCACTAGATCAGAGGAAGGCCACATACAAGAGTGAATAATGGCACACTAGAATGAAACCAGCAAACAGAATGAAAGTGAAGAATAGTCTCACCTTGAACACGATTTAAGGTAGATAGAAATCTCCGTTTGCCTTGGAATTTTGATATGTTGTAGATGTCGACCTCAGAAACAATTTTCCTGAAGGAATAGAGATGAAAATCGCAATAGAAACTCGTATGCAAAGAGAAATCCGTGCTTCACACAGAGTATCCGACAAAGATGAGCTGTTCGTACTTCAACTGGGGTTTGAGGTGTTTATATTTCTCCGATTGGGCTAATTTTTGGATATGTTCTACTCATGAGGCAGACGAACAAGTTTGAAGAAGAAACTATTTCGTTTCGAGCTCAGGCAGTTGATGCTCTGGACCTGTGAACAGATCAGTAAGTCTTGAGGATGTTCTGTCGATTTTGGGATTATGATGGGTTTATGGGACTTGTGTATAATGAATAGAGTATTTAGGGAATTTGTTGGGTTTATCAGGTTTGGGGCTCAACAATGACAGACATGTCGGGAGGATAAAAGAGATTTTCTGGTTTCCTAAAACACATCTTTGAACTATTTACAAGTTTGCCACCGGATAAATTCCTTTATCGCAACTTTTTCGTTATAACTCCGATTCGAGCCCACTACGTGTCTAAGAACTCGTTTCGACGTGCTCTACATAATGGTCCAATCGAAATTTTCAAATTCCTTCCCGGTCAAAATGTCAACTTTTATACCCGTTAAAATATTCCATGGGCAAAATAGTCTTTTTCTATAATAAAATAATAATTGAAAATTAATTAAGGATCGAGTTGTTACAATAAAAGTATCAGGTCATAAATTTTATAAATATACAAAATAATTGCAGTTTTAAAGAAGTAATCAAACCACTCAAAAATCTGGAAAAATAAATTCAACATAAAATAAGTAATAAAATAATTTTGTATTTTGAAATACTCACAAAAATTCCAACAGGAAGTAATCTTTAAAGACGTCTCCTAACACTGCAGTTCCAGCTACACATACGCTTTTTTCGCTGCAAAATATATGATGTTCATTGTTAAACCAAAAGGAAGTGTCTATGTTATTTTCTTGCCAAACACCACCTGGTGGATTAACTACAGCTTGGAAAGTCATGGTTGAGATCATGGTTGCCACAACCATCAGAAGGCCACGCGTCTCTTCCAACCATTTGTTGGGATATTTCAAGCATTCCATCAATTTCTTCCTCCACCCCTTTGCTCCTTTTTCCGGTAATCTCTGAGGAGGTCGAACTTGAATTTGGTGATGGTTCAGCAGCAGCTGGAGGAGGGACGTGCTCTAAGACACCTAACATGTTCGAAGACATCCCAGTCAGCATTCGCTTTTGCTCTTATAACAGGCAAGGAGAGCAGGTAAGTAGTGATCTGCACAAGCATGTACACTTCTGTGTTAATTTGGTGAAGACATCCCATTAACGTATGCTCTTTTACCATACAAGAAATAGATATTGTGTGCACATTAACATATTTATGGGTCAGGATCCAAAAAACCACATAATTTGACACACATCTTTAATCTTTGGATGAATAATCATCTAAAGATTGAAAATCATTCAGCATTTAAAAGTTATTTCTTTTATTAATATTAGAAACACAAAAACATTTTATTCAAAAGTTGAAAAAGAAAAAAAGATGCCCTTTATTTCTTCATCGTCTTCCTTCACCCTGTGCCATGGCAGGTTAGCCATGGTTTCTTCATCCCCACCATTCCCTTCTCTACCTTCACCACCCACACCTACCCTTTCTTGATATTATTTATCTTATAACACGTTAGAACCTAGAAAAAAAGTAGAGAAAAGGAAAAACTAAACCCAGCAACTGTACACCCGTCTCTAAACTGTGCTTAATGGTGAATACTGATCCAAGCCTCAATTTAAAGAAAAACGAATTTATATTTTTTTTAAACTGCCTGAAAGTTCAATTATATCGAAAGTTCAATTATATTTTTTTTTAACCAACCCACCCCGTCTCTAAACGTTACTCTTTCACTCTACAGATTAGACTGCTTTCTTCCTCTTTTTTTTAATTCTTTTGCTCAAGACCTCTGTTCTGTTCTTAATTTCTGGGTTTAAGGTTTCTGATTTCATTTGTCACAAGGTAGATAACTACTTAGGGTTTCAAGAGGGAAATTAACATCATCAGGATGTAAAAAATTTATAATATAAAAATAAAACTTTCCAGAAAACCATAAAGAAGTTGAAAAGAAAGAAAAATCATAAAACTTTACAATACAAGAAATCACCAAAGACTATCTCAACTCATTTTCTGTAAGTAAACATGTCATAAAAGGAAAACTGTAATCGTACGTGAAAAAAAACACACATAGACAACTATGTACACACATACAGATAAATATATTCATACCTGAATTTGCCCTCGCATCAAAGCTGACTGCAGGATGGTCAAACCAGCATCAGAGCCATCTTTTGAGTTGAGGAACTCACCATCGTCTCTCACCAGTTGAACCAGAAATTTCAAGCACTCTAACTGGTTATATTTAACACACAAGTGCAAAACAGTTAATCCATTATCAAATCCATTATCTACCCTAAGGTAATGGAATCATGATTTGCATGTGTCAACTTCTTGGGGACCTCAACATGTCCTCTCATAGCAGCACAGTGAAGAGGGATTCTGCCCTCCTCATCACGACACGAGCACGCGCCATTATATACAAGGAGCAAAGCCTGGACGATCTCCTTGTGCCCCTCAGCAGAAGCCAAATGCAAAGGTGTGCGTCTAAAGGAGTTCAACGCTTTTGCAAGTTTTGGAATATGAGTGAGAAGGGTTTTGGTAAACTCAAGGTGGCCAAGCAAAGCCGATATATGTAAGGGTGTTTCAGTTTCGGTGGTTAGTGCAAGCTTTATAAGAATATGTGGTCTTTTTCGATCAATGCGTTTAAGGATTCTACACACCCAGAACATGCTGCCTCATACACTTCATCTTCACCAAGTCTAATGATCTCCATTCTCTCTCTCTCTCTCTCTCTCTCTCTCTCTCTCTCTCTCTCTCTCACCTAAATTGAAATTGAACTTATACAGTCGTGATCAATGCGCTTCAATTCTGAAGTCTTCCAAGTCTTCTTGATTGATGGGCCCTGGGAGCTGGGACTTTCGGACATATTATCTTTTTCCAATATCAAGAAGGTTGGAGATACAACAGCAGCCACACAACTACACAATAGTATCTCCAGACAAGTAATATCAAATGAAACGTCAAGGCGAAAAGATGAATGTAACAGTTTGGAATATCGATAACACTACTACAAAAAACGAAATAGACGACGGGAATCCACCGTCGTGTATCATGTTTTACAATCGACGAGAAATCGACCGCCGTCTTTTAACACATGAAATAACGATAGCAAATAACTGACGTGGTTAATATATTACACGTCAAAAAAAAAAAAAACCGACATCGATTTCATACATAAAAGCATAAAAGAGAACGTTCGACTATAATAGACGACGGTTTTAGTAAAACAAAGACGTTTAAATAATGTTAAATGTCAAAAACAACTACAAACACAACGTAAATATTTTTATCAACGTCTCTAAATTAAACAAAACCGACGTGTAAAACTTAGAAACCGTCGTGATTAATAAATACCACGTTCAGTAAATAAAAAAACTAACGTCTTAAACATATATCATGACATATATTTACTTGAACTGACGTAAAAACAATAATAACCACGACCCTTTAGGTCACCACAGACGTTGAAAATTATTTTGACGGCTTGAACACACAAAAAAACGACGTGGTTAAAATATTACACGTCATAAAAAAACTAAAACCGACGTCGATTTGATACATAAAAGCATAAAAAGAGAACTTTTGACTATAATAGACGACGGTTTTAGTAAAACACAGACGTTTAAATAATGTTAAATTTCAAAAACAACTACAAAACTGATGTAAATAGTTTTATCAACGTCTTTAAATAAAACAAAATCAACGTGTAAAAATTAGAAACCGTCGTGGTTAATAAATACTACGTTCACTAAATAAAAAAACTGACGGCTAAAACATATAATATGACATATATTTACTTGAATTGACGTAAAAACAATAATAACCACGACGCTTTAGCTCACCACATGTAACATCCCGGTCCTAAAAAGAAGAAAAAATAATTAAATTAAGAGGAAATAAATTGGAGTAAACAATAAAATAAAATGATTTGAATTAATTAAGGCTTTTGAAAATTTAAAATATTATTTAATAAAGAAAGGGGCAAAAAGATCATTTTAAGTTCGGGAAGGAATTTGGGACTTCCGGTTGTACCGTTGCGTAGAGCTCGTCGATACGAGTCCGTAGACATGCGGTATGCCCAATTCCGATTTGTAACGAAGGAGGAAAAGTCTGAAAACGAAAGGGACATATATGAAATTTTATTAAAATTGTACTGTAGCAACAGTACGTGCTACAGCAACCGGGTAGTTTTTATATTTTTTCTTTTCTTTTCTTTTTTTTTCTTCTCCTTCCTTCTCTCCTCCTGCGCCCCCCCCCCCTGGCACTGTTCATCCGAGCAGTTTTGGGCCGCCACCACCACGTCCGGCCACCAAAGTTGACGGGCCGGTACCAAAATGACCGGGCGGCCGTCCTCTTCCCACCCCAGCCAGGTCCCGCCGCCATTCGCTGTGTTTTCGCCGGAATATCGAGAAATGTCACTGGTTTTACCCAAAACTTGACGGAGCTCGTTCCGGTGATTCCGGGCACCAAATCTTGCGATTTTGGTATGTTTTTCTAACATCTTGACGTGATCTAGCTGATGGTTGGGTAGGAATTGTGAAATTTCTGCGTTATGGTAGTTAATTAAGCGATTGAAAAATCTGCCGATTTCGACCTCCGTTTTCAGCCACTTCCGGTCACTTTTTGGGGTATGCCCAAGAACAAAATTGACTCCAAATTATGTGTATTACCTAGGGTAGGAGTTTGGAGTCAAGATGTTAAGTTTTTCCGGTTCGAGTGGTTATCGCTTTGGACACCCACGTGCTGTCGGCGCGTGTGGCATGGGCACTGTAGCAGAGAGACATTTTTATCCTAAAATGATCTCCTTGTTGTCACGAGTGCGTAGAATTTTACGGATCTCAATTCGGATAACGTTTGAACCCCGAATGGATTTTACATATTGTGTGATTTCCGGGTTCGATATGTTAGAACCGTTGGATCGCTTCCCATTTAATATATGTTGATTTAGATATTTCTAGGAACGTATAGGAATTCGCGGATCAGGAATCGGAGCCTCGGCTGTTCTGATTTAAATAGTTAAAGTTGTGTTTTACGTTAATTGTGCGATCGTGCGATCGCGAGCAATCTAACCATCCAATCCGGACCAAACTTGCAGGATGTGTATCGTAGACCTTGTGGAACCCATAGGGACTTTCGGATCATAAAATGGAGGTCGTGGGGCCCGCGGGCCCGATTGACCAAATTTGGAAAGTTTGACCATCGGTTGACCGTGAGTCTGCCGAGGTAGTTTCACACTTCGAAAAGTACTAGGATGACTTTGTAAACGAGTCTTAATTGTTATTTGAGCTATTTGGATTATACTGGGAGTATGAGCTTGTTTATAATATCTTATGGGATTCTTGGATATTATTTGATAATTGAAATTATGAAATGAATAATTATAGGATATTCGATTTGTAGAGTTGTGAAAGTGAGTCTTGGGACTCGGTTATGATTATTAGGAAGAGAATGGGCATTGCTTTCAAATAAATGACATGATCTTGAGATGAAAATTTTCCGCTTATGAACAAAATGGTTTATTGAAATGCACTTTATATTTAATAGTTGAAATTATTATTTTGTAAAGTATTTGTGATATACGTGAGATTATTTTTATGGTTTTGTGATGGAAATCTTATGCTTTTGGAGTTTAAGAGTTTATTTAAATTCTATTTATATTTAATAGTTGAATTCTTTATTTTGTAAAGTAGTTGCAATGTATATATGGGTTTCGACATTTTGGAGTGTCTTGAGTTTATATATAATATTTGAGGAAATGTTATCTATATTGATAATGTGTGGGGTACTTGGGTTGTTAATGTGAGATACTAGAAAGACATGAGTTAGAATGTCAGTTTTAGAGTGCTATAAGCACTACTTTAGGTACCTCACCGGTTATGAGTTTTAGGCTTGAGAGTTTATTGTCTATACTATATATATAGAGGTTTGGAACAATTGAATTAAGGAAGGAAATATCATTTTAAAATATGGTTATTAGGGTTTCGAACTCCACCATCATACGTACCTTCCCTGATTCTTATGTCACATGTGTCTGGAGTTTCCGGCGTGTGGCGGTCCCCATACGTGGTGTTGGATGTTCCGGCCTATGGGGTATTATGTGATTGTTATATCACACGTGCCTGGAGTTTCCCGCGTGTGGCGGTCCCCATACGTGGCGTTGGATGTTCCGGCATATGGGGTATTATGTGATTGTTATGTCACACGTGCCTGGAGTTTCCGGCGTGTGGCGGTCTCCATATGTGGCGTTGGATGTTCCGGCGTATTGGGTATTATGTGATTGTTATGTCACACGTGTCTGGAGTTTCCGGCGTGTGGCGGTCCCCATACGTGGCGTTGGATGTTCCGGCGTATGGGGTATTATGTGATTGTTATGTCACACGTGTCTAGAGTTTCCGGCGTGTGGCGGTCCCCGTACGTGGCGTTGGATGTTCCGGCGTATGGGGTATTATGTGATTAGTAGAAGGTTGTTTGAAAAAGATTGTGTTTAGTGTGGATTAAAGAAAAGACAAAGAACTACGTGTGGCTTGATCCCTTGTCCAAGGGTACGTAGGCAGCCTGGAGTCTCACCTAGGTGCAGCCGCGAAATATTATTGAGTTTAAAAGGTTTGATTGATTCTGAATGTGTGATCGGATTTTTGATGTGGTTAATAGATTTGAATTCGGTTTAATGATTTTGGGGGTAATCGTATAATTTTTTGAGATCAGAAATGGTATGGTTTATGTATTAATCGACCTAAGAACATTGTTGGTTCTGTTTCGAATTATCTAAAGGCCAGAGGCCTACTATGTGATTGCATGTTGTTAACTTGTGCATGCTGCCAGTTGGTGTTTCAAAATGTGTTTCATGCAGGTTAGAATTTTTGGGGAACGTTCAATTTACATAGGAGACTCTGCCAAAATTTCGGCAGAAAGTCTCATGCTCTTTTCCCTTAATTTGGAAAAGAGGCTAAATTTTTAGTAAGTGTCCCCGGCATCGGTGTGATGTCGGAATTTCCACAGAATTCGTCTCGGGTTCCGAGAAATTTGGGGCGGGTCCTGTCACCACAGACGTTGAAAATTATTTTGACGGCTTGAACACAAAAAAAAAATACGACGGGGATTTAACATTACACGTCAGTTAATTAAAATACATGTCATGTTTAATCCATTTACTATGGCCTATGAGTCACATTTTAGGACGTTGTTAGTACTTTACAACGTCGGTGGTTGTAGACTTTGACGTGGTTGGCATTTTAAAAGTCTCTTTTGTGAGCCACTTAGACTTGTGTAATCTCTGAGACGTCATTGCTTTTAGCTTAACCGTCGTTAATAAATAACGAAACGCCTTGAGTTATGGATTTGACGTCAGTTATTGTAAAATGAATGTCGTGGTTATACTTTACTATGTCCCAAGAATTCAATTATTCGACGTTGTTATATACTTACTACGTCGATTATTTATTTATTCCATGACGGGGCTAGTCTTTGTTAAGTCTCTTTTATAACCTTTTTTGACGTGTGTATTCTTCGAGACGTCAATTGTTTAATTATAACTGACGTGCAACAATGTTTTTACGACGTTAATCATCAATTGATTATATCCGTAAATTCGTCGGTTTGAACTTTGCCGTCGTGTTATACTTTATTGTTCGTCGTTGATTATTTTATTTACCGTCGTTTTAAATATTTATTAACCGTTTTGAAATGAATTGTAATTAACCAACGTGTTTTCTTTTTCAAATGGCGGTTTTTATTTCATTTTTGCGTTGTCATTCCACGTCGGTTGTGAAAACCCGACATTGGTTGTTTTGTAGACGTCTCTTTTTGCGAATTTTGTAACTTGACCGTTGTATTTTCAGCTTTAACCGATTATTTTTAATTTTTGATTTGTCGTGCCCAAAGCCTGCATAATGAAAATGTGATCGGAATTTAAATGATATACATAGCTATGAATTAATGTCATACAATTAACTGCATAACTAATGTCATACATTACAACAATCAATCAATCCATATATCTTCACACCCATCTCTAATATTCTCACTCCGAAACTCACCCACTAGGTTATCAAATGTGTCAACATTTGGTATCCCTCTAGAAAATGGCTCACACTCAATTCTAATATCACCTAGCACATCATCACCAATAACATCATTATATTCTCTATTAGGCATTGATAACATTACCGACCAACCACGATGCATTGGGTCGTCAACATAAAATACTTGTTTGACTTGAGAAGCCATAACAAATTGGTCATTCCTATGTCTAATTTTACTCAGATCTACAAGGGCAAATCCAAGTTCTTTGACTACAATCACACCTCAAAGTGTTATCTATCCAATCACACCTCAAGACTGAGATTCTAAACTTTTGGTAGTCAAGATCCCAAATTTCTTGAATAACCCCATAAAAATCCATATTAGAGACAATAGGGTTTTTATCCTTGACACTAGCAACTTGCATAGTATGTGCAAGTAAATAAACTCCACTATTTTGGACAGTTCGCACATCATCTTGTGCCTTGGTGTTAAATTTGACACCATTAATAAGATAGCTCCTATACGATGGCACTGCCATGCTTGGACCAGCTGCTAACCACCTCAAATTTTCTGATAATCCATTATAGTCTTCCCTATTAAATTCACTTTGAACCTGCAAATTAAACATATATCTTAATTCAATCTAACATATATATAGAAAGAAAGAAAATTAAAATAAGTTCAATATTATATTCAATAACATATATACCTTAAAGCGTAGCCATTGAATGAAAGTGCTATTGTGCTTATCTTGTAGCCACTTTGTTCTCTTTCTAAATTTCGGATAAGTGGTCTTGATGTGGATCATATGTTCCCTACAATTGACACGAAAAAAAACACGCATTACGGTCCCTTGTATATAAGATAAATATAAGGAGTAATAATATTTAAAATGACTACATATGAAAAATTAAACTCATACGTACTCGATATAAGGTAGGACTTCCTCCGTATTCTCCAAGACATATAGATGTGCTTGGTTCAACAAGTCCATATCAACTAAGCTCACTGTGCAACCTTATAATGGCTTTGAAACTCCCATATTCTGGCTTGAAGGCACTCCAACTTATCCTACAGAAGCTCGAGATTCTGGACTCAGGGCTCGGCTTAACTACTCAGCACGTCAATTACTGCTGGGGGCGCAAAACAGAAAACGTGTGAGTGGACAAAACAAACTTTGATTATATTGAAAAACAACATAATAACCCCACCGTTTAGAAAATGGAAAATGCTAGGCTTACCACATTCATACCACCTCTCTAATAGAGGTGGACCCCATTGTATTGGTGGGCTCCACCTCTATTAGAGAGGTGGTATGAATGTGGTATGAAAGAGAGAAATCTCTCTAATTGTTCTTTGCTTTGTATAATTGTTTTCTCTTCAATTGTTGTGAGAGTGAGACTTGGGTGTATTTGGGGCTTTGGGTTTTCTTGAGTGATAAACACTTTGTATACTCTCTTTGATTATAGTGAATTACTCTGTCGTCTCCAAACTGGATGTAGGCATTGCCGAACCAGTATAAATCTTGGTGTTCTTGTTGGTGTTGTGTTTTGTGTTCTATTTATCTCATGCCAGTTGTTGTTTATTTTTTCACTCATAATTGGTTGACGCTTCCGCACAACAAGTGGTATCAGAGCTCCAGTTTTCACCTGGGTTTCGTAGGAGTGAAAAATTCGTTTGAGCTACAGTCCCATGAATAGTGCCGGTGCTACAGTCCCGCTGAATAGTGAACTGCTCCAGTTGTGAACAGTGCTGTATTTGTGAACAGTGCCGGAGTAGATGGTTGGAGATAAAAATGAACTCGTGAAGGAGAAGGAGTCGACATCGTCTTCGTCGGCATCCAATCGCTACTACAAGGTTAGAGGTTGATAAATTCAATGGCTCTAATAATTTTGGTATGTGGCAATGTGAAGTTATGGATGTGTTGTATCAACAAGAGTTGGATATTGTTTTGGAGGATAAACCCAAAGAAATTGATGATAAGCAGTGGAAGAGACTTAATTTTCATGCTTGTGGCTCTATTCGATCGTTCCTTGATAAGGAGTTGAAATACCCGTATATGAAGGAAACTTCTGCTAAGGAGTTTTGGACGAAATTGGAGGAGAAGTATATGACCAAGAGCGCAGAAAATCGGCTCTTCTTGAAAAAGCGACTCTTCCAATTTCAATATCATTCAGGTATTTCTATACACGAACACCTCAATGATTATAATAAAATACTTGCTGATTTAGCAAACCTTGATGTGAAAATTCCTGACGAGGATAAGGCACTATGTTTGTTAAATTCATTGCCTAATGATTATGATCATTTGACAACTACTTTGTTGTATGGAAAATCCGAGGTGAAACTTGAGGAGGTGTCTCGGCATTGGTGAATCATGAGTGTCGTAAGAAGGACCAGATGACTCACAATTCACAAACCGAGGCATTAGTTGCAAGGGGTCGAACAGATGAAAGAAAAATCTGGGAAGCGGGGAAAGTTTCCTGCCATAGACGAATGTGCTTTTTGTCGCCAAAAGGGTCATTGGAAGAAAGACTGCCCTAAATTGAAGAACACAGAGAATGAGAAAGCGGATTCTGAAGCAAATGTTGCAAAATCTGGAGATGATGATTTCGAGTTTGCTTTGGCTAGTTCATCTGCTAATGGTCACTCCGAGGAGTGGATTTTGGATTCAGGTTGCACCTATCATATGTGTCCCATTCGGGAATGGTTTTCTAGCTTCGATGAGCTGGATGGTGGAGTTGTTTTGATGGGCAATAATAATGCTTGCAAAACACAAGGGATAGGCAAAATCTGTTTGAAGATGCATGATGGAACAGTCAGAGAATTGAGTGATGTTCGGTATGTACCGGATATGAAGAAGAATCTCATCTCATTGGGCGCTTTGGAATCCAAGGGTCTCAAGATCACCATGGAAGGTGGAGTTCTTAAAGCTATGTACGGGGCACTGGTGGTGATGAAAGGTACAAGACGAAATAACTTGTATTTCTTGCAGGGGAGTACAGTTATTGGTGGAGCAGCTTATCGCCGAAGCTGCTGACGCAGATAGCACAGACACCACTAGGTTATGGCATATGCGTCTTGGGCATGCTGGTGAAAAAGCGTTGCTAGGATTGGTGAAGCAAGGCTTATTGAAGGGTGCAAAGGCATGCAAATTGAAATTTTGTGAACACTGTGTGCATTGCAGTTCATTCCACTTGGGGAAAAAAAAAAG
>CM031918.1:38267851-38431603 GCA_018703695.1 Prunus fruticosa
TAATATCCAAGCAATTGCAATTTTTTTCTTTTCTATAGCATATTGCAAGGGATGATGGGAAGAAAAGGCTTTCAATCCAGAAGGAATCAGCACTGAATTCTTGGACCAAGAACCGATTCTTCTTCGATTTCTCCTTAATTAGTCCATGACCCATGATCTTTTTCGTCCCATGCTATTTGACCATTCTTAGGTGAAAAGTCATGAACATTTTTTACCCTTATTCAAATACGTTCGCATTATTCAATGTGGATTGAATAGCATTTGAGACTGAACAACATTTGAGATGGTAGGTAGGACAGACAGAGTAGAAAAAAATTGAAAGAGTGATTGACAGTTGAAATTTATGCATTGAGTGGATCCTTACCGTCTTTCTCTTTTTAATTCTTTATTTTGTTTAATTACAAAAATACCCATGCGAAAGTTATAATGAAATTCATTTCAGTTTTTTTTTTTGGAGTGACACTGTTGTCCCATTTTTTGTGGCGAAACTTGTGATCCCAATTGCTTTATTAAAAAATCTTTGAATTTCATTTCCATTGAATTTTTTTTTGGGTAGTTCTTGTCCACTAATTTTTTTTTTGAAGCATGTGGCCCTTAGGCCATCTCCAGCCATAGGGCTAAATGTAGTGCAGGGCTAAATTTTTCCATCTCTAGCCATGTATGGCTATATTTTAGGATCCTTCATATTTTATTATTTTGAGAAAAACTATGGTACAATACTCATACATTCCACACTATATATTGTTTAATTTAATTAAACTACGATTTAGAGACAATATTCCATAATTTTTTGGACTATGATTTTCGAGTGACACATGTCGGTCCCGGGAACAACTATCCAGATTTCATATTAGATTTTTGTCAACGTGGCACCTCTTATCTTCATCTTCAAATGTCAATAAATGGAGTGTTTTCGATTCAATATCTCACAACATCATCTCATTCCTTTGTAATTCCTATATTCTTCTACACTTTTTCAACCAATTCTACAATGGATTCCAACTGGGGTTCAAGTTCCAACTTGGATTCTGAATGGGAGGAGCGTAGACGCCAAATGATGGAAGAAAATAAATTTGTAGGAAATGAGTGTATAAAATATTTGACAACAAGAAAGAGTGGAAAGTTGTGAATAAGTAGAGAATGTGATAGAATTTGTAAGAAATGTGAAATGAAATGAGTGGGAGAGGTATTTATAGACAAATTTTAGGTTTTTAAAATTTAAAAATTAATAAAAATAAAGCCAACAAAGGCAATTATATAAATAATAAAAAATAAAAAAAATTGGAATGGTTTCAAGGGTCTGACCTCCAAAGGTCATGACCCAAAAATTTTTATAATTTTTTTAAACAACACCAAACATCTAAAAACATGAAGACATTTGAAAAAAAAAATAATAAAAAAGGATGGGTTCAATGTTTCAGCTCCAACGGTCATCAATAAAAAAAATTTATAATTTTTTTTCAAACAACACTTGAAAGATTTGAGGGTCTGACCACATTTATTATTTAAAAAAAAAAAAAAAAAAAGGAGTGGGGTAGGTCTGACCAACGGTCATTTACCAACCATTTACCAACATTTTTTTATAATTTGTTTCTCACATAGTACGAAGTGATTCAAAATGGTGAGGGTCTGACCACATTTATTATTTATTTTTAATAAATAAATAAATAAAGCAAGTGGGGTAGGTCTGACCCAACAATCATTTACCAACAATTTTTTTTTATACATTGTTTCTCATACAATACGAATTAGACATTCAAAATGGTCCAGCATTATTTAATTGGGTTCTTGAAAAGCACTTGCGTGGGTCCCATTAGAAATTTGGCCTAGCCCAAAGCTGGGCTATATGTGGCCTGGTTGGAGGGCTATAGGGCCAAATGTGGCCCTCCAAATTTGGCCAAACTTTTGTTTAGCCCACGACTGGAGATGGTTTTTGTATTATTTTAGGGCCAAATTTGGGATATAGCTCATGGCTGGAGATGGCCTTAGTGTCTTTGATTTGGCTTTATAACAGCGAGAGATGCGATAGGAGGCTTTGAAAGATGATTTTTATTTCATTTTATACTGTTATCAATTAGGGGATTTGAATTTGGTGATAAAAGATTTGAATTCACAGCCTCACTCAAGTCAACTAATCAATTACTGAATTACAGTCTAATCAACTCCCTATTTAGTGAGGATATGATTTACAAAATCAATTCCCTTAGGGCCTGTTTGGTAACCATTTCAATTTTAGTTTTTAGTTTTCATTTTTTATGCTAGAGTATAGAGGAAAATGAGATGGAGAATGGAAGTGAGGATGAGATTGAAAGAGCAAGGTCTAAAATATCGTTAGTCCAAAAACATGGAAATTTCAAGGGAAATATCGAGATATTATTGATATCGATAAAAATTGAATAAAAACTACGGAAATTGTAAGAAAAACTTTAAAAAATTTATTGAAACTTTGGAGGATGTTTATTTAGTCAATTATCTATTAGTTTATCACAAAAAATTGGAAGGAAATGCATTGCATAGGTTTAACTTATTTAAGTTGATTATATAGCGAGCTGACAAACACTGTGAGTGTAAAAAATATGTAGTAATTAATGAAAGAAGATTAAACACACCATAATCATTTATATATAATGATTTACTATAATATTTTACACTTCATATATTGCATGGTAAGATACATGAGTGACTTAGTACCACATAGAGTTCCCATTTGTGTATTATCACAAAAACATAAGTAACATGGTGGTTAAGGCCTTGGAGGAGTGAAATAGCAGGGGTTCGAATCCCCTTTGCGTATGTGCTTTGTGTTTTTTTTTCTTTCCCTTTTTTCCATTACATCGATATTTTCTATATTTTTTATATTATAGCGATATTTTGACAAAATATTGCTGAAGTGCGAGCGAAATTATCAACATCGATATTTTTCGATATTTATACAATATGTGTATATATGTTCCAAAATATCCGTGACCTGAAAAAATGACAATATCGTCGATATTTCATTGATATTATCGATATTTTAGACTATGAGAGAGAGAATGAGAGGGGAGGATGAGAGGAACAAAAGTGAAAATAAAAACTTGAAAGTGAAAACAATTTCAAATAGATTTCAGTTTTAAAATCTTGTTTTCACTTTTGCTACTTCTCCCTCTCAATATCATCTATACTCTTATTCTCACTTCCATTCTCCCTCTTTTTCCTCTATATTCTAGCACAAAAAATGAAAAATGAAAACTAAAAACTAAAATTGAAATGGTTATCAAACGGGCCCTTAATTAGTGAGAATCATGAGGCTTTGTCTGGGAACTAGGGAGTGTTGGTATGAAGACAATGGGAAGGGAGACACAGAGAAGCACCAGCCAGTTGCTCATAGGGCTCAGAACGGTCAAACCGACGTGGAGATGATGGCATGTGAAGCAAGGATTGCACAATCGGCAAGCTATTCAACATGCATCGTGTTTTTTAGCTGAAAATGAATGACCAATAGTGGTTTGTTGGATTCACAAGACAGTGTTGAATATGTGGAGGTTAGTTTTGATAAGCATATCTATTAACCTCCATGCCTAATAAGTAGAACATGGATGTAAACGAACAAATCAAAAACAAGTAAAAGAGAGAATTATAACTACAATCCTTATACAAACTTAAATTTAAATCTAAACAATATTATAGGAAGAAGATAACATAATTACCAAATATAAAATGATAAAATATATGTCCAAAATTTGCTAAACTATTTGTTACTATATTTACTTCTCATAAGATATGTCTTGGCATATGTGTAAGATATCTTGAAATGTACCAAATATTCTACGACACTTAAATATCCTTGTTAATATTTGTATTAAGACTTTCGAATATTCTCCTATATCTAGCTGGGAAAGTGGTAATGGCAATGCCCAATCACTGTTGTGTCAGATTCAGCTGCATCCTCAACTTGTGATACTCGTAAGTGCACAAGCCATTGAATAGTATAACATGTGTAAGTGCGAGGTCGATCCCACGAGGATTGATGATAGATTGATTCAATTTGATCCCTTGCACAAAACTAAAATGAAAACAAGGTTTAAAAATGATTTAGAAGAGCACAAGAATTGAAAACATAAAATTAAATAAAAGAAGAAGACACTAAAGCTGATTTTGGGTTTGAAAACAGTTTTAGGACACTAGGGAACAATCAAATTCTAAGTCTCAAGCAATCAAATTAATAAGTTCAATTCAAGTAAAAAGATTGATTCTCTCAAATGTATAATTTAGCCATGGTGTCTTGCCTAAACCTTGTATTCCTAATTTCCGAATTAGATCTTTGTTGTCGAACCTAAATTAAGCATTAGAAATCCATTAAGCATAGGAGAACGTTTTAAACAACAAAGCATGTATGTAATCCCTGTTGTTGAATGTTCATACATACTCTTTATATTCATAGTTCAATTTGAATTAAGGCATATGGTGTCTACTCTTAATTCCAACCAAAATAGCTAACATATAAGTTTAAATGGTGATCAAGCATTCAAACAAACATATTAACCGATAAGCATAATGAATAAGAACAAGAACCAAAATTGAAACTTGAAAACTAGTCAAACTTCAAAAACTTAAAATCATCATGTTCATAACAATAACAGAAAATTACAAGGTGTTTATTAAATAGAAAGACAAAGTAAAGCTAAGGAAATACAAGAAGAAAATAAAAGGCAAAGGGAGGAGAAGAAGATAGGGATAGCATGCTAGAGATGGAAAAGCTTCATCTCCATGGTTGCCAAGAGGCCAAAGCCTCCCAGTTGTTGCTTTCTCTCTTCTCTCTCTTTGCGACTCTCAACTCTCACTCTTTTTGTAAACAATGTGATGGAATATGAATGAATGATGAATTCCCCCTCAGCTCTTTTGGAGACTCTCTATTTATAGGGTTAAGGGAAGTAGGAATTTTGATTTGGATATTGAGTTCACCAACCACACCTACTTCACCTAACACACAATTGCATTTAAAAATAGTTCACCAACAACACCCACTTCATCTTCTTTATTTCTTGTGGCTGCTGGAAAACTCCACTTGAATCAGCTCACCTAACCTCCCCATCACCAACATAAATCATCTCATGCTAAGGTTAGAATGAGAGTTTTTATATATAAAAAATAGCCCAAATTTACCCCCAACTTTCATAAATGTCTGTTTTTATAAATTTTTTCAAAAATAACCAAAAACTCACTTGAATAAACTTATGTACCCTCAATACTAAAACCCACATAAATAAATAAATAAAGTCATAGAAAGATCTTTGTTGCAGAGAACAAGAAGAAGGTCGTCATAGAAAGAGTGGACATCATCCAACCTAGGAAATTCATCAATGATTGTGGAGAGCTTCTCGTATGAAAATTTTATTGGGTATATTTCAATTTGCACATTAGGGGTTTCTCCCATGTACAAAAAAGCTATGCGTGGCTATGAAAAAATACAAGTAATAAGCAGAGGGTCATCCCATGATCATATTGATTCAACGTTAGGATTCAAACTCTAGGATTCAAACTCTAGGTTGAATTCAACATAGGCACATTGTGAGATTATTGGATTTTTATTCAAACCCATGAAACAAATCTTCTGGTTTGAGTCATAAACGAGTACATGCCCAATGGCAGCTTGGGTGAGGTTATTCATGGCAAGAAAAGGAGGTCACTTAATATTTGATTTAATTTGAGATTCTAGGGTTAATTAACTACGTATGATTTTTAATTTTTTTTTTCCTAAAATAAAATAATGACAAATCAAGACACAAGGGAAACTTTATTATTTCAAGATACATTATTTGGTGTACAAATTTGGAGTTTACGCGAGTTTTAGTTTTGAGGGCATTTAAGTCTATTTAAGTGAGTTTTTGGCTATTTTTGAAAGTTTTTATAAAAACTGATGTTTACGAAAGTATGGAGTAAATTTTGGCTATTTTTGATAAAAACTCTCAGAATGACCATCAACTTCATGGGTTCACATATTGAGCTTTCCTTAAGCAAATGACAACTTTTATCCCTCCAGATTGACGTTCAGAATGTCATCTTTCCAACCACATGTCATTTGGATCAATTTTTGAGTGAAGATGTTAAGCCCAAAACAAGTTGCTAACTCAGTCTTGAGTTTTGACAGCTGCAAATAAATGTCCTCCTGAGCATGGTTCTGTGTTTGATGGGTGACAGACTCCCAATTTATCCAATGGGGCTAAATTTTGAATATGTTATAATAAACACTCATTGGAACAATTTCTATGAAAGATGTCTTCTCTTCAGAGAGCTGTGTAGGTAGCTGCAATAGGGCCTGCAATGTGACTTACGAAAGATGGACTGACAAGGGAGTGTAGCCCAAATTGGGTTTGTTTTTAAGCTCTTATTCCATTCATCTAAATCAGGCCTTAACATGCTTGAATTGCATGAATTATGCTCTCTTGCTCTATTGACCTACAAAACACAAAAAGAGAGATAAATGACTCAGAATGCTAAGAAACTAAGCAAAAGAACTAAGTAAACATGACATGTATATGTATAAAATTATGAGTTTAACAATCACATTTTGTAATTGTCACCATAAAATTCAACAAAATATAAGAGCACTTCATTCTCTAATAGTTTAGGTACTGCGAAATCCGATAAAAAAAAATTCTTAAAAAGAACAAAGAAGGATTCTATTATGGACAATGCTTGGCTCTTAATATATCATGAGCCATTCCTCCTCAATACAAAATGTGGCCTCTTACAAAATGACACCTGTTTTTTTTTTTTCTTTCTTTTTCTTTCACCGACTCTCTTTCTCTCTCTTCTCACCCACTCGCCTCTCCTCTCCTCCCGTGCTCTCTCTTCTCTCATCTCTCCATCTCTCCATCTCTCCATTTCTTTCTTCTACCATTCCCAAAATTTCCAAAACTCCCCAATAAATAACTCAATAAAATTAAAAATTAAAAAGGAGAGAAATCAATACATAGTTTTTGGGTGATGATGATGGATCTCTCCAAGTAGCTCAATAATGGATCTTTCCACCACCAACAAGATGATGATGGAGGAGCAACGATGGGAAGAGAAAGGGGCTGAAAATTTCTTCTAAAGAGTTGCAAGGGAAGAGAGCAGAGATGGGGAGATGAGAGAAGAGAGAGCTGGGGGAGGAGAGGAGAGTGGGTGAGAAGAGAGAGAGGGAGAGTCAGTGAAACAAAAAAAAAAAGAAACATGTGTCGTTTCTTAAGAAGGCCACATCATGTGTTGAGGATGAATGACTTCTGATATATCAGGAGCCAAGCATTGTCCTTCTATTATATTTAACAGTTGTGCTTGGAGCAATCACCAACACGCAAGTTGGCTATTCCAATTGTTCATCTATATCCCTCCGTTTGGATGAGGAAAAATAACTCGGAATTTAACCAAAAGTTGGGAATTTAAGAGGAGAAATTGACAATTTCTTTGTTTGGCAACTTAAGTATGGATTTGAAGAATCAAATTCTCAAGTTTAATTTCTACCAAAATAGATGTCATTTAACAATTTTCATAATGCCATTTACAAAATTCGACATACATAAATTCAAACACTTAAATCTTCAATTGCCAAAAATTGAAATGATGGAAATCTAAAGTCCATCGTTTAGAATTTTATGTAAATTTCAATTCCTTAATCCAAATGAAAGGTTCACAATTGATATTGCCATTTCTCTTTTAAATCAATTAAATTATGGGCCAAAAGGAAAATTTTTAATTACAGACCGAGTGCAGATAATGTTGTGTCGGTCCCCGCGTTTTGGAGATGGGCCCAGCAAAGCAGAACTGTTTTGACTGTTGACAATGAAATTGGGGATTCCTCTCTCTTCTCCAATTTGGGGAGTCGACACTGCCAGTAATATCACAAGCCTCCATTTACTCTTGGCAGTCTTCTTCTTCTCACATTCTCAGTCAGACATGTCGAACTTCAACTCGCCGATCAGGCTCTCTTCGTCCCTGATCAAACACCTGAAGTACAGAGTCAGAATGGGCAGCAATCCTCTGCTCCCGCACTCGAGATCCTTCACCACGACCGAGGGCCACCGCCCAATCATTGTACACAAGCGCAGCCTCGACATTCTTCACGACCCCTGGTTCAATAAAGTAACCCAATCAGCCACTTTCCTTTCTATTTGTGTTTTGTTTTGTTTAATTTGCTTCCTTGAATTTTATTTTTGAAGATCAATTAGTGGTTGGTTCTTATTTATGCGCAATTAGTTTTGCAAATTGGCTTCTCTGTCATGGGTTAAGGTTAAATAAAGTGATTAGTGGTGGAATTGTAGTAGGATAACTATGTTAAACTAAACCATGTTGGTAATTATACAATCTCATTATTGGAAGTCTTGAGTATAGAAAAGTAGTGTGCCCATTTTTTGGTTTTTTATGAATAAAATTTTCAAATTAGCTTTTGTTTTGTCGATACAGAGCTTTTTCTTTATAATCTAAACTCAAAGTGTGAGCGTTTATCAACTTTGAGTAAGTGTTCAATTTTGGTGATTAACCGTGGTTTTCTGTGTTACTGTCTATTGCATTTGAATTGTAATGGTGTTTTAGCATTTTGTGGTTCCATTGTTTGCTTAATTTAATTTACAAAGAGTTGATCTTTGCTTTTTTTTTTTTCTTCTTCTTCTTTTAAATGATTGTCAAACTAGGGGACATCATTTTCCTTCACAGAACGAGATCGTCTTGATCTCCGGGGACTTCTCCCTCCAAATGTCATGTCTACCGAGCAGCAAATTGAACGCTTCAGTAAGTCGATTCTAACTTTCTTTTTTTCGGAAGTTAGTAAACATAGTGTCATAGGCTTCCTAAAATAGATACTAGTGTGTTAATACTTTTGCATATTTATGCACGTTTTAGAAATATTCTGAATGAACTGATGCTTGTTTGCTTTTAAGCCATGGTAATTAATAACTTTTCAATATGTTGTTTTCACGCTTACTTTTAGAACATGTTTTATTTACAGATAAACCAACTGCACATATTTAGCAATACCTATTGAAATTTGTTTATTGACAGTGGTCGACCTGAAGAGACTTGAAGAGCAAGCAAGAGATGGACCATCTGACCCAAATGCTCTGGCCAAGTGGCGGATACTGAACCGATTGCACGACAGAAATGAGACGATGTATTATAAAGTAAGTTGCAAACTTCAATATTCATCTACTCTATATGGAGTTATAGAATTAAAATCAGTGTTTAGAATTTGTCCTGATTGGCTGATAGTTGAAAACGTGTTTCAAATTTTTAATGGGTAAGTTGATACGTTTCAATTTTTTAATGGATCATTTTCTGTTTAAAATTGTGATCTCTGAATTTGACAGGTCTTGATTGCCAACATTGAGGAGTATGCACCTATAGTCTACACTCCTACTGTAGGTCTTGTTTGCCAGAATTACAGTGGATTGTTTAGAAGGCCCAGGGGAATGTACTTCAGTGCGGAAGATCGTGGAGAAATGATGTCCATGGTTTATAATTGGCCAGCCGATCAGGTATTTTATACTTGTCAATTGTGCACTTATTGCAGGACGAATTTTATATGAACTTTTATTATTTCTGGATTGGCCTTTATTTTCTTAGGCTTTCATAGGTTTAGTGTTTTTCAATTAAGCGGACAACTTGTTCACTTTGCTTGTACCCTTTTCTACTGATAAAATTCTCTGTTTCCTATAAAAAAAAAGTGCTGATTGCTCATGGAGTCCCTTAGAATGATCTGGTAAAGAATTCTTAAGATGCTCAGATTTAGTCTCAACTATTGTTACTTTTAGTGTGGTAATTTACTGAGTTTGGCTAACTTTATTTGGTCCCAGATTTCAGTTTTCTTCGTTTCATATTGTTTGTCAATATGCCATTTGTTGGTGCTTTTTTCTGTCTTCCCTGCATTTCACTTCGCTAATGTAATGAAAAATACCAACAGATTTTCTGGTTACTAGTTTGGACGTTATGGATTTTCTTTTTTTGTTCTCTAAAAACTTAGTGATACAAGCCAGGACTAGTTTATACGCAAAATTGTAGTTATAGATATGGTATTTCAGAGTAAGAGATGTGGGTTTCATGGTTGACTGATTTAACTCAATAGATTATCTGTATTAATGTTGATATCTGTTTAAAACTAGGAGATAAAAGGCTTCAAGTTGTACTTATATACGGTCAATTGTTGAAGGTAGTAAAATAGAAAACAGAGGTTAAAATTGTTTACCCTTCCTATCATTTCAACACTTCCCTTGAAATGTGGCTTATGAAAGGTGAATACAAGTTGTGAACTTCAATCTTGGTGTTTCAGAAAAAAATCAGCCTAATTTATGTGATCAATCATGGAATTCCTGTGCAGGTTGATATGATTGTTGTTACAGATGGGAGCAGAATATTGGGTCTTGGGGACCTTGGAGTCCAGGGAATTGGAATTGCAATTGGGAAACTGGATTTATATGTTGCTGCTGCTGGAATAAACCCTCAAAGGGTAATTTCTTACTCATTTTTCTTTCTCTTGCTTATGCTTTATTATTTAATTAGATAATTGTGGTGTGTTTATTTCAACATATACATCCAAAAATTGGATCAAAGGAGTTACTCCTTCTAGTACGATTGTAAGCAAGTTTGTCGAATTTGTATCAATGAACCACATCTAAATCAAAGGAGTACACTCCTTATAGTATGATATAATTTTTATGTTTCTGATATAAGCTTTCAGTTGGCATCTTTCATAGATGGCCAACTTGCCCATCTGTTTCTGTTTCCTTTTAGCTTTATAAAATTAAGTTTCCTATATATATACAGTAAATAAAATTCTAGAGGGTTCTTGTTGCAATAGTAGGGAATTAGTGATACTTTCGTCTTCCAAAGAAAATAAAAAAGGATTATAACTAATTGTGAATTGCTGGATCTGTTCGGGTGTTTGTCTATGCTGAGGTAATTTTATCTCTTCGCTGTTACTTGACCTAGTGAACCTTCACATTGATTTGTGCTATGCATCATTGGTATATACTCTCCTCTTGGTTGCTTATGGAGAATTATTTGGAAAATTCCATATTGTTCTTAACGCCTTATGCTCCATCCTATAGGTACTTCCTGTGATGATTGATGTTGGAACTAACAATGAAAAACTGCTCAAAGACCCCTTGTGTAAGTGTTTCCTCATCTAATCTTCAATATGCGGTACAAAAAACAGCTATTATGTATTTACAATGTTAATATGGTGCTGGTACAATATATCTGCGAAGACATTGAAGTGGCACTATAAAGAATTTGGCAAAAACCATTTTAGAAGACGACTTTTATATTTTTTAGGCTCTGAAAGCATGGTACAGGCACATGATAACAGACTAGGCATTCAAGTTTTCTGATTATTGTATTTTTGGTGTTCTATCATCATCTTCTCCATATGCTTTATATGTAATTTAGGATGTCCATATAGAGTAATGATTGAGCACATGGTGAGATTTAATACAGGATTCATAAAAGAGGTGTAGTACAAGAAGCATGGTGATTCTTTTCACTGTAAAACAAGAGCCCATTACCGTTGTGGGAAAGAGAACATACAAACTCAAACATAGCATCCAAAACTTTTTGTGTATGATATTAGTTAATCAGTGCTGATCTAGATGACAAGAACTCCTATTCTCTTTCTCTTATTGAATATGTTTCTTTACCATCACGGTTGCCTATATGTAGAAGTAAAAAAGAACAACAATAGATAAAAGGTAACTAGCAGTAGTATCATTCAGTTTAATTTTTAATTAGAAAACCAGTTAATGTTTTGAAAATATCAGCTATAGCAAGCTCATCTCTTGTGTTACCATTCAATTCATCCTTTTCAATGTCTGTTCAATGAATTACATTCTGCAAATGCGCCTTTTAACTTTCACTTCCAAGTTTTATCATCAGTAGCATTTATATTTCTTACCAAGTTCTTTCCTCATGTACATGTATTCTTTAACAGTTGAATTTATCTCCATAGCAATCAACAACCATCTATTATTTATTCTTAGATTTGGGATTGCAAAGACACCGTCTTGACGGTGATGAGTACCTTGCTGTCATTGATGAATTCATGGAAGCAGTGTTTACTCGTTGGCCTCATGTGATTGTGCAGGTAATTTGAATGTCATTCATTTTCATTTAGTTACTAGAAGCTGGAATGCATTAAGTGCAGCATTTAACTTTAAAGAAATACTTGCTCTATTTTTTGTACAGTTTGAAGATTTTCAAAGCAAGTGGGCGTTTAAGCTGTTACAGCGCTACAGAAATACCTATAGAATGTTTAACGATGATGTTCAGGTAACTCTTTTATTTCATGTGGTAGCATCTAATCATCATTATTACAGGTTTGTGTTATCCCTTTATATCAATCAGCAGGGCCAATCCAAACTCCTTGCTCAGTTTTTGAGTTAGGCCTCAGTTTACAATGTTAAATTAAAGTCATGTTTTTAGGCCCAGTTCTATAATTTTATTTAAAGGCCTATCATATTAAAAAATTTAAATCATGTTTCCTTTAGTCCCAAAAAACAAAAAGAAATAAAAATGTACTAGCCTTTCCCATAATTTTGTATTATTATTTATAAATCTATTTGAGACTAAACTTTACATTTTTTCTTTTCCAAACACTGGGATTGGGACAAGAGTCAAAAGAATGATACTGTACATCTTTTTGTATTTTCTAGTTTTTTTTTTAATCCAACATACACTAAACATCTATATTCGCATGAATGATTGAGTGATGCTGAGGGAGGGTGTTGATTTGATGTACAGTGTTACCTGATCCCTTAATAGCTCAAGCTTTTGGGATGCAATGGTTAACTAACTGTAAAGACGTGAAAAACTGTTTTAAAATTGTTTTAAATTTGATATATGGAAATAAAGTTACCCTTCCATTCTGGTATAATTTCATCTAGTTTCATGTCAATTTGTCTTATAGGGAACCGCAGGAGTTGCAATTGCTGGACTTTTAGGAGCTGTAAGGGCTCAAGGAAGGCCAATGATTGACTTCCCTAAACAAAAGATTGTTGTTGCTGGTGCTGGAAGGTTAGTACTTAAAAGATATCCATCTCGTTAAAGCATAGACTTCTGAGCAGTTAAAAACACAAATTCAAATACAGGAGTGGGGATGTTTTGACGGAGTGGTATTAAGTACCCGATAGAGCTTTACTTTATTTTATTGATTTAATGGCCGATGAGATGTTGGTGGTCGTTTGAATGTGGCTGTGCCTCCAACATCTCTAAACACTATTGTTTTCCTATCAGTTTACTAAATTTAGTGGGATTTAGAGAGGGCCTGTTTCTTAATACTTTAAACAAGGTTTTATTGAAATTTACTTGGAGATAGTATTTTTTTCTTGCATTCCTTGCAGTCACCACTTTTCATGTCAATAAACATGCAAATCTGCTGACCGTTTTCTTGGGAGGCTTCTCAGTTGGACTTGAATTTATGCATCTTTATACTGAAAAATGAGGCCAAAGAACTTACATTATAAAGATCAACTACCAAGGCTGCTTTGCTTAATCATTGCATTGCTGCAGTGCAGGAATAGGTGTTCTTAATGCGACAAGAAAAACAATGGCAAGGATGTTAGGGAACAATGAACATGCATTTCAGAGTGCAGGCAGACAATTCTGGGTGGTTGATGCCAAGGTGAACAAGCAGTCACATAATGCTGTAGAACCATCAAATACTCTTTTAACTTTTAAAAATCAAATTTGTGCTTCTGTTACAAGGGGACAGGTTTCGTGTTTGGCCTTTAATAAAATATTTCTAGTGACAATCAATTTTAAATTCTTAGACACAGAAAGACAAGTAGTTTGCTCATTATTTATATAACTCAAATAGTTTGAATACTTTTTTGCGAGAATTGCATATATCATAGTGGAAGTAGTGGAGGTTAACATAGTGAGGAAGTATTATCTTAAGCTGGGATCCAAGACACATGACTAAGGAGGAATTCTTGATTGGTCAGCATTGACACTAGTTGGGTCTTCTCGGTTGTTAATAGGCCAAATGGTGAACTTTCAATGTTATTCACTATGCCGATGGCTCGTTCCATGATTTGTTGGATCTGTTCGACAGATTATTCAAGCTCCTTATCCTTAATCACTCAGTTTCCTGTTTCCAATGGAGTTCATTATAGAATTCCATTCAATCATGAGCTTACATAGAATCATAGAAGTGCCCTGATTTTTTATTTTCACAAATCCCAACCCCATCCATCATTGAAGTAATTGTTTCCTATTAGCAGAACTGTTGAAATATCAACTGAACTGCCCAGAATTTCTACTTTATATAATGAGTTTCATTATGTATGAAAATATGAGGTATGGTGACTCCTGTTTGTAGCTTCTTGGTTTTATCAGATAACCTTATGGTGGCTATAGGGCTCTTCCCTGTATGTATACTTTATATCCAGATTGATGATTTAGAACGTGGGTGCAGCTATCATATTCCCAATATGCTTCACCATTAGCTGGACAAGATAATTAAGTTTTCAATTATATTATATTTTAGCCAGACAAGATAATTAATTTGGTGGTTGTCATGTATACAGGGTCTGATCACAGAGGAACGGGAAGATCTTGATCCAGAAGCCCATCCTTTTGCAAGGAATGTCAAAGAAATTCATCGTCAAGGGTTAAGGGAAGGCGCAAGTCTTGTGGAAGTGGTTAGTGAATTATTCACACTTTAATATGTAATATTATCTTTTTCTGCACTTACAAGCCCGCATGGTTTACATGGTGGGATTTTTCCATGTTTAGAAAATTGAAATTTAGTACAGGAATCTGGATGTGGCCTAGCTGTGTAACAAAAGATATTTCATACACATCTTGCAAGAATTGCATTACTAAGGCTCTAAGGCTCTAATTACTGTTATATTTTATGGAAATATTTTTGCTCACCACTTTAACCCAAGGCATATCCTCACCACCCTTCTTAATACTTGACACGTGTCCATAGGCATAACCGTGGTTAACTTTTTACTTTATATGTATGGAACCATGGTTATGCATATGGACATGTGTCAAGTGTTGAGAATGGTGGTGAGGATACACCTTGGGTTAAAGTGGTGAGCAAAAATGCTCTTATATTTTATACAACTTGCTCTTATATTCTCCCAGTGAATTATTTAATAAGACTATGTAGTTGATTTAAGTGTGTATTGCAAAATGTTTTTGAGCTGAATCTGCTTATGCATCAAGAATAATTAGCAGTTAGAGTCCTTCTAACAAATATGTTTTTGTCAACTGTTCTAATCCTGTCTACACTTTTAATTATTGGGTAACAGTTTATATTATTAGTTATATAATTATATTCTCTAATTTTAAATGGTAGACACTCTCATTTGGTCACAACTATTGATGACGTCTTAGTAATCTTTGCTAATCAGGTTCAACAAGTGAAGCCTGATGTACTTCTTGGACTTTCTGCAGTAGGGGGATTGTTCTCGAAAGAGGTATTTATAATGCATCCTATAAATTGAAATGGTTTCTAGTAAAAATCTTGGAGAGGAGTGGCCTTTTGTTGCATGCTTCCGGGATCATTTTGCATATTGAGTAATTGTTTTGCATTTCAGAAATGATAATGATGTGTTATGATAAAAAATTTACACATGTGGATGTCCATGGTTTTTTTGATCAAGAAGGAAAGGTTGATTTTCTAAGATAAGAAGGTTGAATAAAATATTACTGCACACTATCTAACTTTTTCATGGTACAATTCACAAAATGTAACTTTTGGTTATGAAATAATGACTACGCAAGCTGTCCTTGCCTCGTGGTCATGTAGAAACTCCGATATTTTTAACCAGTTTTTTAAGATGCTGCAAAATACGTACATATGTTGACTGTGAACTACAAATTTTTGATTAACTATCTCTGTTTTGTTATTTCAATGGATCATTTTTGCACTTTTATATCCAAGTTTGTCATGACTCATGAGATGAAATATCGTCTGGACCATTTTTTGTTAGCTTCTCTCTCTCTAGAATTTCAATATTCTGCTATGTGGCTACGCCTAGCATTTTTTCTTCTTGCAAAATTGATGTGAGGCAGATGCAATTTTAGGTATTAGAGGCCCTTAGAGGTTCAACTTCAACTAGACCAGCCATCTTTGCAATGTCAAATCCGACAACAAATGGTACGCCTTTTCCTTTCCTTTCCTTTTGGAGAAGAGGTTTTTTTTGGGGGGAATGGTATGGAAATTCAGCTTATTGAACAACACTATTTTGTTTTGGAATAGCTGAGTGCACTCCTGAAGAAGCATTTTCTATTGTGGGTGACAATGTTGTTTTTGCTAGTGGAAGTCCATTCAAAGACGTGGACCTTGGTATGTATGAAGACAAATTTGTTTCTTTTTCTTCCTCTATTGTATCTTTCTTGTTGTAGTAAATGTTTGAATATCTCCCACGTTGTTGAAGTTGATATGATAACTATAACATGTGTTGCTCATAATGCAGAACGTGCTATCAATGTTTAGCTGGTAACTGTGGAAATTATAACTACCGCAGTACTGACATTTTTCTAAAAATAAATATAAATAAAAACCGATATTGTACTGGGAGATTGGGGAGGTTGTTCATGTACACACACAAATGGTTAATTAAACGAGAAACCCTCTTTTTTGTTTGCTTGTTTTTTCACATACACTTAAGGATGACTTTGGTGGAAGGTTTGAGTCTTCAAGCTATTGTGTGTCCAAGCACTAAGGCAGAGAAAGAAATTCAAGGATTAAATCGCTCAAGGATTGAAAACATTTTATTTTTAAAAGACATTGATCTCATACCCCCTTGGTGCTCATAATAAAAGAATTGACTTATTAAAGAAACTATGCCGCTGATATAAGAATGCATCCAAGGATAAAGGTCGCAACACTTGACAAAGAGTTTGAGCATAAGATCCATCATGTTGGAGAGGTCAGAGATTTACCAAAATAACCCAACAGATTGTTTGACTCCTATAAGACGTCCATTCCCTTACAAACAACCATGGATGCATGTGAGAGTTATGGGCACACATGCACATGCCTAACATAGATGCCAAGGCCTGCAGTTGTTTGATCCTGTTTGGTGGCTCTCTTTCATGAAAAGCACAAGGGCATTTTGAGTAGTCATGTTCATCGAAAGAGTATTTATGTTCTCTTTATGATATGATGCTTGTAAGCATTACCAATTCATTGACCAATTTTATTCTGTAGGCTTAAAATGGCTATCCTTTTCTTGCTTTGATTCTATCATTCTACTGACGAAAAAACATTGTCCTTACGACTATCAAAAGAGAGAGAGAAAAAAAGAAGCTTCTCTTTCTAGTGCTAGAAAAGATTCCTCAGCTTTGTATAAAATTATTGCTAGTTATATTTAAGATTATGAATCATTTCTCTACATGAATATAATATAAAATGGTCTATCAGAAGTTCTTACCTAGAGTTCTATATTTGATAGGAAATGGCCATATTGGGCACTGCAACCAGGGAAACAACATGTACCTTTTTCCGGGGTTAGTTGTCCACTTTCTCTTTTCTAAAGGAATGCAGATCTAATTTAACTATTTCAGTTGTGATATTGTATAATTATAAATGCATCTTTTCTCATGCAGTATTGGACTTGGTACTCTTTTATCTGGCTCCAGAATTGTCTCTGATGGCATGTTACAGGCTGCAGCAGAGTGGTATTTCTCATAAACTTCATCAATAACTTTTACTGGATGGACATTTCAACAGTTCAGTTTGTCTTAAAAAAGAATTTCAGAATCTATGCATTTTATTTATTGCCCTTGAATCATCTGTTATGATCAATAAGATATCTTGACCCAAACGAATTATCTGGTAAACTGTGTTAATAATCAATTGGAGAAGGTGCTCTGAGCCTTCCCTGAAATTATACTCTCCTGTATACTTTTTTTAATTCAATTTGTTATCACATGAATTGGTCTCGGATTTGTAATTGGTTGCTTACCCAAACTTCAGTAGTTGTAATATACACATGCATATTGTAACTGTCATTGACAAGTGGGAGAAAATGTTAAGGATAAGGTGGCTCTCTCTCATACAGAAACTGTATTTGGATCAGGGAATTCTAAGTATAAGGTAGTAACTGTATGAAACTAGACATATATGGAGAAAGTATTCCATTAGTCCATTGAGGATCATTTTTGTTCCCTTTAGTGTGGAAGAAAAGTGGGGGAATCTGCTTATTATTGTAGTACAGATTACTATTACTGATTTATGATTGTATGCACTTTTTTTTTCTCTGGAGATATACATGTGCATTTGAATAATTCAACTTTCTAAAATATATTCTCGAGTGGAAGATTATGCTTTAGGTTCTTCTGAGTTCTAACAGTTAAATTGAAAACAGCCTTGCAGCATATATGACAGACGAGGAGGTTCTTAAAGGGGTTATATACCCTTCTATATCTAGGTACAAAATGGCCTTTATTATTTCTTATTGTGCCCTTTCCTCTGTATTTATCTTTATTTGATATTAAAAGGATTTATACTCAAGCTGTTATGCATGTCTATAAACCCGGTTCATATTTGCAGCATACGTGATATTACAAAGGAGGTGGCTGCAGCTGTGATAAAGGAAGCTATAGAGGAGGATCTAGTGGAAGGGTACCGTGAAATGGATTCTCGAGAGCTTCGGAAACTTAGTCAGGTATATCTGGTTTGCACTTCTTTTGCTTTGTCGGATGATATTGATAATGGAATATATTGAAAAGATGAACTGTTAGCAATGAGAGTATAAAATAAATAAAAAAAAAAAGAAGATGATTTAACCATCTCATCTAGGGCATGACGATCCCTTCTGCATATATTTGACAAGAATGTTTTGAACCCATATTATTTTAATTACCGTGACGATTTGATGTAGCATAAAATTTCTTTTCTTGAAAATTTTGTTACACTGCTAGCATTTATAAGTTTGTGTAGAAGTCAAATTCATAAAGTGTTCCCAGAAGAACTTTCCATCTTATTTTCTGATCAGTCAAATTCGTAAGAGAAACGTTTATATCCCAATCTGAAACTACTTTCACGAATATATTCATAAGATATCATGAATGTCTTTGCTTCTTCAAACATCAGTGGTTCTGGAATTGCCATGGTCATTGATATAATTTTGGATTGCAGGAAGAAATCAAAGAATATGTGCAGAACAGCATGTGGAGTCCAGAATACCCTACGCTAGTTTACAGGAAGGAGTGATCACATATAGACGAGAAATCAATAATATAATTGTTGTATCTATCGATTCTTTTAGTCAAAATTACACGTTTTGTCATGTTGCGCGTCAATTTTGAGCAGGTATCCCAGACTCTATAATGTTATAGACTATAGTGGTTCTTGTGACAGAGATAATTTATATAAACGAAATTTCAAACCATAAAATTGAAGCATAGTTGAGAAAATTTCTTACCGTGGAAGATGGAGAGGAGTGACGTCAAATTTGAATGGCTTAGGAATTTTAATTTTTGGTATTGAACGGTTGATATCAATATGCCCGATGAATGAAACATAATAACAAATGGTGATAATTAATAAGAAAATATTAAGTGTCAAGACGATTTGGTTAGGTATTGGTTTCGAAAGGCCAAATCAAATTGAACCAAACTAAACCAAACTAATTGTGGTTTAGTTCGGTGTGATCAAAGATTTCACTGTCTAGTGTAAAAATTTGACCCTAATTCCTTTTATCGATTTGGTTTGAACAGTACGGATGGTTTTTGCCCATACCTCGATAGTAGCGGACATACCAGAAAATGTAGAGATTTTCTTACCATTTTTGTGTGGTTTTCGTCTTTTTTCTTTTATTTTAGAGGACTGCATGAACTAAAAGATGAGTTTAGGGACTACAATCTAACTCGTGGAAAAGCTCAGGAAGACTTGCTCCAAATTAGCCTTTGATTTTTCTTTTTTGAGTATAAGGGCTTGTTTAAGACTGCTTCTCTAAGAAGCACTTCTACTTATAAGCGCTTCTACTAAAAGCACTTTTATTATAAAGACGTTGAAATTTTCTCAAGAAATCGACGTGCTTCTTGGAAAAGCACTGGGGAGTGCTTCTTGGAAAAGCACTTGGGAGTGCTTCTTGAAGAATCACATGGCAGGTGCTTTTCCAGAAAACGCTTCTATGGCCTAAAAGCGCTTCTAAACTTTCTGCCAAACGCTATCAGAAACATTTTTGGTTGTCAGAAAAGCGCTTTTAACTGTTCCAGAATCACTCCCAAACGGATCATAAGTGATTGGGGGTTTACACTCATTGGGTGACTAAGAGTTTCGAACCTCCGCCCGCATGGGTAGAGGTGGGCTCGTTTGGTACACAGGATTGGCTTGGACTGGCTTGGACTATATTTAGTACCATGTTTGTTTTATCTAATCCTAGTCTTAGATGAGATTGCTAATACCGGGCCCACCAAAAACACCTCCTTAGGAGGGGACTACTAATCCCATGTGGAAAGGGAGGATTAGCTAGTCCTAATGGTGACTAATGTATAAAATGCATATATTATATTATAAAATTAATAACATATATTATTATTATTAAACTTACTTACATATATACTATAATGTACATATATACATGTATATACACATAAATATATCATATATGTATATATATACATACACATATATACATATATAATATATATAATATACATATACATATATACATGTATATTATTATTATAATATACCCATATACACATATACATATTAATATTATAATAATAGCATACGTGTATATATGTAATATATATTATAATATAATATACATATATTATACATATATTATATATATAATATAGCATACATGTATATATATAATATACATATATATATATATATAACATGTAATATACATGTATATATACACATATATTATATATGTATAATGTATGTATATATATATATATAATATACATATATACATGGGTATAATACATATATATATATATATATGTATTTTATAATATAATATATATATATATATATTTTATAATATATATATATATATATATATATATATATATGTACACATACATGTATATACATGTATATATATATATACATACATATGTTTATATTATTTATAATATACATATATACATGTATATACACATACATGTCACATATATTATAAAATACATATGTACACATACATAATATATGTATTTATACATATACACATATACATAGATAGTTTTGAAATAAAAAATAAAAAATCTAGTCCTAGTCCAAGCGTACACCAAACGCAGGATAAGTGTTATCCAACTTAGACCAAGCCAAGCCAAGCCAAGCCAAGACAGTCCATAAGCATAGTCCATGCCAAGACAGTCCCGTGTACCAAACGAGCCCTAAGAGTTTAACCAACTGAGTTATACTCCACTCGCAATTAGCCTATGATTTTTAAATATGTGAGGTGAAGTTGCTAGTTTACCCTGAGCATCACCAGTGAGGAGGTGTATAGCACATTTACACCTCATTTGACCGGAATCAACTGCAATGGAAGGGTGTATCCTGCTTACATCCAAGAAAAGGGCCCCACGTCAGAGAAAGTAAGAGAGAGGAGAGAGAAATGCTACAATATTTCCTGACTTACTGGCTACTCATGAGCAAGTAGAACGCAATTCGCCACTTTTGTTTTTTTGAGTTGCAAGATTGATGCTAGCACACTCAAAGTCGAGAGATTTTTTACATAAAAAATGTCAAAAAATAGGACTTTTGCAAGGAAAGGCCAAAGGCTCCAAATTCAATGGTGGAGTTAGCTGATCCAATGGCTGACCTTGTGTTTTTTTGCTTTCCTTGGCAGCTCCCTTTTTGCTTCTATTTCTTTTTGTTTTTATAGGCTGCTGCGTGTTGATGCTGTTACTTTTTGTATTTTGTAATTTTTTTTCTTTCTATTTGTTATTTCCTTGTGTTTGCTTTTAATCTATCTATATATATATATAAAGCAAAAGGCAGAGAATGGTGAAACATTCAAAATACCAAAGAATGCCCTTGGTTAATGCAAACATTAAGAATTGAAATTATTAATTAAATGAGGATAATATGGTAAATTCACACTTTTTCATATTAAAAAATTTTAAAATGAAAAGAAAAATCAGATAATAGATTCTCTTTTTATGGAACACAATTACCCATTATCTTTTCTAATTCTAAAATAAATTTAATTTTTTTAAAAAAAAGCCTCTCGCAAGCGCGAAAGCATGTGCGAAGAGGCTAGTTTATATTATTTTTCAAAATCTCATCCAAATTGTACTTTTAAAAAAAAAATTGAAATGTTCATATAAAAAACATAACATAAACATCCATGAATACAATATAAATTTACAACAAAAAAATTTAGCATGTAAATTACAAAATGAAAACATTTAGAGCTCCAAATATAGAGCCTCCATTGTGGAAAATATTCCTTTAAAGCCCGAAAGATTTCACTGGAGCTCTAATTGGGGTTTTATCCACCATTTTTAGAGCTTACCATTGAGTTTACCCTAAGAGCATCACAAGTGGGGGGGTAAATTTTAGAGAGCTGTAAAGCCTCTTTTACATCCCCTTCTAGGGACGTAAATGTTGTTTTTGCTTCAGTGGGGAAAGATGTAAATCCAAATATGTATATTCGATTTATTTGTATTAATTCATTTTTGTGTTATTTTTTTTTTATGGTTTAATTTTTTAAAATTAATTTTCTGTGTGTTAAGTTTGGTTTATTTTTCCAAACAAATGGACCTAAAAAGATTAAAATTTGGAGAACATATGTTTTATGACAAAATAGGTGGGTATAAACTGGTGGCCTCTATGTGTATAGAAGGGCAACTTGGCCGTCCTTTCCTTCTGGTCATTTTGAATGGTTTATGGAGAGTGTTCTTCTGGTTAACCTGTTTCCATTAACTCCCCATCACTTCCTTAGTTGAAAATTTTGACTTTCAACATCACATGGGCCTCCTTTTTTAAAAAAAAAGATCTTCCAAAAGATCTGCTTTGATTTGAATTGAGATCAACGGTGATGATCAAAAAAATTTGGGCTTTTGGAGATCTTTGAAACTAGGCCTATTTTTCTTGATTAGCAACTGGCTAGTCTGGATTAAATCACCTTCTTTATCGTAGTTAATCTTCAATCTGTGAATTTTTTTATTTTTGCTAATTAGTCTTCAGGGGTCTGGGCCTCTAAAACTATCTAGGCTGATTTATGTATTTTAAATCAAAGCCCAAAATTCCTTCTTCTGATATGGGCCAATTTTAATTGGGTTGGCGTGTGGAATTTAGGCCCAAACACTACCTTTTAAAGTTCAATAGTGATGCAGCCCCATTAGAGCCTCCATTGGACTTGCTCTTAAGTCACGGAAAAGACTAAACTTGGGTATATATGGTCAAATTGAAGTATTACATGAACTAAAAATTGAGAGATTCATGACCTATTGCTTAGAAGTAACCTTTTTATTTATTTATTATGAATACTGACAGTGGATTAGAGTATTCTTGAGATGCGAATAAAAACTAGAGATATTTAGTCATATACCCATTCTTAGCACTAATAATATAAATAAACCCTACACCATTTAATTTCTATAAACAAACCAAAAAAAAACAAAAAAAATGATAGCTGGCCCTATTAAATTTAATTTTGATTATTGTAGGGGTCTTTTTCTTCCGCGGGGTGGGCTTAGCTGATGAAATTGTCCCCTTTGTCTAGTTCGAAAATTAAGCTCCAAAATGCTTCAAAAGGGCAGCAGGGCCTTAGGAAGTATTTTGGTTACCTTCACCAACCAAAACAACAGCAACTTACAGATAATTTCTTCATGCTTACAGATAAAATCTTGGGCTTGGCATGAGAGGCATGTGGCATGGAAGCAAAATCAACATGAGTTTAGCACTGAGGGAAAATTAAGTGTTTCTAGGGGAAAGATGGGGTATTAAGGTAGGAGAGGAAAGGGTTTTGCAGAGAGGTTTGGTTGAGATTGAGGGAAAGAGAGAAATGGGTGACTTGAGTATCACTTCCGGCAGCTCGTCGTGACTCTTAGCAGCTTGCCAGAAGAGGAAAAAATGAGGGGAATAAGGGTGATAGACCAGCAAAGCACGAAAATTACTGAGCTTGTAGGTAGGAGAGGAAGCTTGCTCTCCCAAGTGTGTCTTGTGTTGGGTAGAGATGGGTTCTATTTATAGCTGCTGGGATTTGCTCTTCTCCAAGAAACCCTAATGGTTTCCTCCCAATCTAGCCAAGCTTTCCTCCTTCTTTCTTCTCCTCCTTCTTGACTTACCTTATGGTGGCAACAATTAGCTCTGCCCAATCCCACAAAATCAGAGACTTTTGGGGGCTCAAGGCTCCCTCCCTTGGCTGCTTCAGAGGAGAGCCTCTATTTTCACCCATCTTCTTTATCTTCTTTCTTCCTTTTTCCATGGCCAAATTTGATGAAGGAAAGAAACTGGGTTTGTATGCTGGTTCAAGGGATGGCATCCCTCCTTGCGTGCTAATTTCCCTTGGTTCCTTGAAGGATTTTTGCTTGGAACTTGCTCCCCCATGTGCTGGAACCTCTAGCAGCTTTATTCAATAAACCTTCAGACCTCCCTCTTCGTGGCTTTTGTTCTCCCAGCCAGCTGGGGTAATTGTATGGGCCAAGATGGCTCATTAAGTAAGTGGGCTTTTTTGGTTGAGTCAATAGGCTACTTTTTGATTGGGCTATTTTCATTAAACATTTGGGCTTTTGGTAAGGTTCATAGGCTATTTTGACTGGGCTATTTCTTCCTCTTGTGCTCACCCACATGTTTGGGCCTAAGAAATGGGCTTGAGTCTCGAGGCTCCCAAGCGACTCGGGGCTTCCACTTCTCGGCCCATCAATGGGCCTCATGTTGATTTATTACCATCCATACCACAACCCACTCAAGCAAGCCCCGTGCATTTGAGTGGCTTGGGCCCACTTAAGCTTGTAGCGTGACGTGTTGCTTATTTGCTTGGCGTGGCATGTGTGCAAGCGCGTATGACGAACTTTCGCTTGCCCTAATCGGGCTTCTCCTCGGTAAGGTATTGCATTGGGCCGAACCGTGGATTTTTTGGGCCTCAACAATTATTAAATTACGTTGATGCCCTATTGAGTGTTTTGGGCTTTTTTATGAGATTTTGGGGTTATGTTTGTTTTAAGAAATCAATAGCAGTTTTGTAATTTAAAAGAAGTTAAAGCCTTTTTGTTATGTTGTAAATGGGTTTTGGGTGTGTTTCTAAAGTCCATTTCATATAGGGCTTTTTTTTAATTTTATAATTTTTGCTCCTATATTGGGTATAATAGTGAATCTCCCTAAAAACTATACAAGCTTATTCTTAGAAATATTTTAAAATATATATATTTACAAAGTTATTTTACAATGAGATATTCATTCATACAAAGCCATTTTCACAACAGGATATTCACATATAACAAAGCTAAGTCACCACATCTAGCTAGTCATAGTTAAATATCAAACTCACCACTATATATATATATCGTTGTCTCATTGATGTCGTCAAATTTCATTTGTATCTTTGTTTGGGGATGGCTTGATTATAACTTAGCTGCTTAAAAAAAAACTTATGGCTTCACTTTTCATTCCAATTTATAGAGCTATGAAGAGTTTCATAACTTATATGACCTGCTTCATTTACTATAAATAAACAAATGTAATAACACTTTACTCTAGGGGTGGGCACGATACGGGATGACACGGATGGAGGTCATCCCAGTGTCAATTCCAGACAAGGGAATTGGGATGGGAGTTTTTGGGTCCGGTATTGATACTGTAAAAAATATGCAAAAATTCAGAAATCTTGCAATTTTTATAAATCAAGTCTGATACAAAGCTTCCAGGACCAACAATACGATCATCGACCCCCTGATTTTTCTACACAAAAACTCAGATAGACTTTGGGGCTTTCCTTTTCCACCGGTTTTATACACTTTGGAGAAGAACACAGAGAGAGAGAGAGAGAGAGAGAGAGAGAGAGAGAGAGAGAGAGAGAGAGAGAGAGAGAGAGAGAGAAGAAGAAGAAAGAGAAGAATAGAGGGAAGGAAAGGAGAAGAGAAGGGAGAAGAATAGATAGAATAGAGGGAAGAAAAGGAGAAGAGAAGGGAGACGGAGGAAACAAATCTGGAGTCGAAATGTTCGTGGGAGAGGAGGAATCTAAAATTGGGTTTTATTATTTACTTGGTACCTGTTTGGTACGGTATGGCACCAAACGAGATCACAAATCTGGAACTGGTGTCATGCCAAACAGTAACAGGATGACACGGTATCATTCCGTTTACACTTTAACACCAAATGGGACAACATGAGATTGGCACGATTTCGGTATTCTGGTTTTGATGCCCACCCCTACTTTACTCTATTCAAATTTAGGAGCATTTTTGCTCACCACTTTAATCAAGGTGTATGCTCACTACCATTCTCAATACTTGACACGTGTCCATAAGTATAACCACGGTTATATAAATCAAAGTAAAAAGTTAACCATGGTTATGCGTATGGATACATATCAAGTATTAAAAAAGGTGGTGAGCATACACATTGGGTTAAAATGGTGAGCAAAAATATTTCCATTCAAATTTAGGGATATTTGTTTTCAACTTCTTGGAATTCTAAACTTTCATGTATTGAGATATATATTTTAAATTAAAGGGAAATTTTATTAGATAAACTTCAACGATATAATAAAAGCATCAACCAATTTCAAGAAAGCAACAAACTAACGTACTAAAATCAAAACTAAAGCCGACAATGAACATGGTTAATAGATAGATAAATGACACAAATTCATTATTAAACTATATTTGTGATCTATGATCTAAAACCTATATTAGCCTTCGACACAACAAAATGAACCTCAGTTGCTTGCCAATGCCATGTTAAATTCGTTAATTTAATTTCTAAAAATAGAATTATTTTAGAGAGATTCACTATTATACCCAATATAGGAGCCCAAATTATAAAAAAAAAACTCTATATGAAATGGACTTTAGAAACACACCCAAAGCTCATTTACAACATAACAAAAAAACTTTTAACTTATTATAAATTACAAAACTGCCATTGATTTTTTAAAACAAACTCAACCCCAAAACCTCACAAAAAAGCCCAAAACACTCAATATGGCATCAAAGTAATTTAATAATCAAAATTAAATTAAATAGGGTCAGCTGTTAATTTTTGGGTGTTTTTTTGGGTTTGTTTATAAAAATTAAATGGTGTATGATTTATTTATAGTTTTAGTGCTAAAAATGAATATATCACTAAGGAAAATGCTAGGGAGACCAACTTTAGATACCAACTTGTGTACCAATTCTCTAATATAGCATGAGACCCATTGTATTGGTGGGCTCCACCTCCATTAGAGAGTTGGTACACAAGTTGGTATCTAAAGTTGGTCTCCTAGCATGACTCACTAAATATCTCATATTTTTATGGATTAACAAAACTTTAGTCCCTGGAGGTTTAGTGTCATTATCGAAAATGGGCCCCAAGGTTTCAATTCAATCAATTTCATACCTGACATTTCCAAGTATTACCAATTTACACCCGCCGTTACATTGACCGTCAAAGTTAGACGTTAAATGCTGACGTGGCAGTTTGTGGGACCCACCTCATAACCAAACAGTAATTAGAAAGAGACCAATATGGGACGAATAATATTAAAAAGTTATTTATTTTTAAAGTTAATTAAAATCAATTATTTAAAACCAAAAAAAAAAACATAATTAAAAAACCCTTCAAACTCCCCACCCGTCAAACCTAAATCCAAACCCAGCATCTCCACCACCATCCTTCTTCCTTCTTCTCTCCACCCATCAAACCCTAAATCCAAACCCAGCATCTCCACCACCCACCCTTCTTCTTCCTCCTCCTTATCTTTCAAAAAAACAATTTAATAAAATGAAATGAATATACCCAGAGCGTTATGCCTGGAAGATTCACGCATCAAGTTGGCACAGAATTGGTCTCCATCGTTCAACCAGCTTTTACTCAAAAATTCCATCACTTCTTCATATGCCTCGGGGTTGTAACTCTTCTCTGGAATTTACTCTCCACGCAGCCCCCGCCCCAGCCCCATCCCCTTTCCCTCCTCCTTCTAAAATATCTCCGCCCCTCTTAGTCTCTCTCTCTCTCTCTCTCTCTCTTTTTACATCTGGTTCGATCCAGTTATGCTAATACACCCATATTCCCACCACTAAGCCCCATACCCAGAGTCTCAAGTGGCTAGAAATTTCCGGGTGATTGGGAAGTGCGATGGGCAATCGGGAGGGGCAATAAGGAGGTGCGAATTTCCGGGAATCGAGAGGTCTTTGTCGACCTCGAAAACCCAGGTGGTTGGGTCATCGTCAACCTTGAAAACTAAGCGACGTCGTCGCGAACCCATATGCCGAATCTGCCATACGTCTCTCGACGACGCGCAGACTCTCCTCCTCAGATCTATTGGCTAGGGCTCTGGTATTGGTTGGGGCTAGGAGGAGAGGACTGAGGGAGAATGAGGTGGTGGGTGGTGGGTGAGGAACGAAGGTGGGGATGTTGGAAGAGAAGGAGGAGGAAGAAGAAGGATGGGTGGTGGAGATGCTGGGTTTGGATTTAGGGTTTGATGGGTGGAGAGAAGAAGGAAGAGGAAGAAGGATGGGTGGTGAAGATTTGGGTTTGGATTTAGGTTTGACAATAGGGTTTTTTAAAATCAATATTATGTATTATTATTATTATTGATTTTAACAATATTATTGATTTTTAAAAGGTTAACTTTGGAATAATTATGTATTAAAAAGGTTAACAATAGGGTTTTTTAATTATGTTTTTTTTATAAAAAAAAACATTGATTTTAATTAACTTTAAAAATAAAGAATTTTTTAATATTATTTGTCATATATTGGTCTCTTTCTAACTGCTGTTTGGTTATGAGGTGGGTCCCACGACTGCCACGTCAGCATTTAACGTTTGACTTTGACGGTCAATGTAATCCGGTGTAAATTGGTAATACTTTGAAATATCGGGTATGAAATTGATTGAATTGAATCCTTGGGCCCATTTCCATACTGATACTAAACCTCCAGGGACTAAAGTGTAGTTAATCCTATTTTTATTTGTTGTTTGTTTGGTCCTCAAGCGCCGACCGAACCATCCAACTCCAAATCCCAGCCGCCAAACCATTTCCTATCAACAGGGATGGTGGGACCTTCCGCTTTTTTATTAAACTAAAAACACTCCAGAAAGATGGAAAATTCAAATTTCAAAATTTGAAACGCGTCGTTTATTACTAGCAGAGACCCAATCTGTGGGGCCCGCCATATTCCAAACGGTGCACATTCGACCCGAAAGCATATTCATATAATTCAACCTCGTGACTCTGACGCTTGTCCAAAAACTGTTACAGAGAAAGAGAAAAAGGAGAGAAGAAGAAGAAAGGAGAGCACTAATATTTGACCATTCGAGATTTCATAGGGATTTTTATTTTGCGTCTTTCCGACTTCCAAGTCAAGCTTCTCTGCTGCCGCTGCTTTGTTCGTTTGTTGTTTACTTTTCTTAATTGTTAAGGAGGAAGAGAGATTAGGGTTTTGGATCGGAGAGAGAGAGAGAGCTGAGATGACGACGATGGAGAGCTTGATCGGGTTGGTGAATAGGATACAGAGGGCGTGTACTGTGCTGGGTGACTATGGAGGCAGTGATAGTTCTTTCTCTTTGTGGGAAGCTCTGCCCTCTGTTGCCGTCGTCGGTGGCCAGGTCTGTCTCTCCCCTCACCGCCTTTGAATCATTTTGTCCCATTTTTATGATCTTTGTTTGTTAAAGGGGGTTTTAGGTAGAAAAAGTGAGAAAGGATGAGATTTTTTTGGTAGATATTGATTGAAAATTACTCTCATTGAGAAAAAAAAAAAAAAAAGGTTTAAGAGACAAAGTTGAACTGATGTTCTCTTTATTATTGTTGTTTTTTAACATTTGGTTTTTATTTATTTAATTTTTTCTATTTTTGGAATGAGAACAGAGTTCGGGGAAGTCTTCGGTTTTGGAGAGCATTGTTGGGCGTGACTTTCTCCCCAGAGGATCAGGTTGATTTAAAGCTTTGAGTTTAATTCACAATGTTTAGTTCTTCTTTCTTGGTTTTCTATCTTTGATTATGGCATTGTTTTCTTAAATAATTGCAGGGATTGTGACAAGGCGGCCTTTGGTGTTGCAGCTCCACAAGACAGATGAAGGAACCCAGGAGTATGCCGAGTTCCTTCACCTCCCCAAGAGAAGATTCACCGATTTTGGTATGTAAATGATCCTCCCTATGTTTCCTGTATAGATGCGAATGTAGGTTTCTTTCACTTATATAAGTGTAAGATTGATTCTTTCTAGCTAATAAATGATGGATTTTACACAACTGTGTTGTTCACGTTCAGCTCATAGAGAAAAGTCATTATTATTCAGTTCATAAACAGTTTATGACAGTGTGTGTATGATTTTTAAGTCATTGTGCAGGTGAAAGTAGTTCTCCATTTGATCACCTTATTTGTAGTAAAGCTGGAAATTTTGACGTCTGAGCATTTATAGTTGTCCCACCTACTGAAATTTGTTGAGCACCTCTAATGATTCATTTATTTAAGTTTAGGTAGAAGCAAACTGTCAATCTGATTACATTGGCAGACAAATGGATTCACATTACAGATCAATTTTAAAATGATTTGAAATGAAAGTTTGGTTAATCTTTCAGTTGGGGTTTTTAATGAGCTTGTCTGCCAATTAATAATTATTTTTTGTTTTTTTGTTTAATAGTAACTCATGCACATGCTCTTGATATGGCACTTTGCTTTCTTCACCTGACAGTGTCTATTGCTTTATTGCAAGAAACCGACACCCAAAACTGATATGTTCTCGTCTTTCTGCAGCCATGGTTCGAAAGGAAATTCAGGATGAAACTGATAGAATAACAGGAAAGTCAAAACAGATATCTCCTGTTCCCATACATCTCAGCATCTACTCCCCGAATGGTATGTTACTAATACCATTTTTTAAAAAAGTTTATTTATTATCTAATGTTTTAATACACTCACTGGAACCTTGTCATCCAAGCAACAAGCCGTAAATTTTCAAAGCCTTGCAGCACTTAGTATCACTCTTTTGTGTGTGTGTCTTGCGGGTTAATTTTGTATTGCAATTTATCATCTTTGTGCTTATGCTTTGTTGTAGCTCCTAGCAGTAGTTGGTACTTGTAATTGGCTCACATGATTATTTCACATATGCACCCTTAAAAATGCAACTTAAAAAAAAGCTCCTTCACAAAATTTTGAGGCTGTCACAGTTCCTAAGCGTAATATGTTTTTATGTGAGACGAAAATATATATGTAAATTCGGATGATCTTTGCTAATAAAGTGATCTAGTTTTGGCACCCCTTTGATAACTCTTAGGTATTACTTCTTCTAATCTTTTTTTCTCTTGCATTAATATGTCATTTTTCGTGGTTCCTCTGTGTTCTTTTGTGGCATAAGAGAGGGAGGAATATTGGAGTTTCATTTTACATTATCAAATTGTTGTATTTCTTTTCCTTACACTAATTCTTGATCTCCTTTGTTTGGCAGTTGTCAACTTAACCCTAATTGATTTACCCGGTTTGACGAAAGTTGCTGTTGGTATGTTTATTTCCAATGCTGATTGTGTGTTGAATTGCATGATGCGATTTTATTTGTCAGTCACCAACCAAGATGATTATTCTTTTCAGAGGGCCAGCCTGAAAGTATTGTTGAAGATATTGAAAATATGGTTCGATCTTATGTTGAGAAGGTAATGAATCATTATGAAATCATAAACATGCACAAACACCTGCATTCAGGAATTGACATTCAGGGAGTTTTGAATTCACTGACTTGTTGCCAAATGCACAGAAATATTGATGTCCAATGATATGATTGAAATGTTATAATTAACAAAAATTGTTGGTCTTTCTCACTTCCAACTAGCCTTGTCAAAAGCTATACTTGTTTTGTGTTTCAGTTTTATAAAGTTAAGCTTGAATATTGTCCATCTGTCACTGCTTTTAGTAACTGTTGCAAATAGTAATTTTTTTTTTGGGTGGCATTTGTAGCATCTCATGCACCTTCAGGAGTGAGATCCCGTTTTGCAGGAATGTGAGGCCACTCGATCAACTGGCCTCTCTCATTCCATAAAACAGGATTCTGCTCGTGAAGTTTTTATGTAGTTTCTCTACATCCATTACAGAGATAACCATTTCTCTTTTCCTATGATGAAGGTCAATTGACTTCTAATTGATGAGTTTGTGCTTATTGTAGCCTAATAGCATCATACTAGCAATATCTCCAGCCAACCAAGATATAGCCACATCTGATGCTATCAAACTTGCTAGGGAAGTGGATCCAACAGGTATGCTCTATTTATTCCCGAGTGTAGCCATTTCCCTCTTTTGACTTGTGCTATTACTTAATTTTGTCTTCTCTTACATCATTCTCTTTATAACTCGCAGGTGAACGAACATTTGGGGTGTTGACAAAGCTTGATTTGATGGACAAAGGAACTAACGCGTTGGATGTATGATCTCTCTCTCTCTCTTACTATAAAGCTCAGTCCTATGTAAATGGTATTTGACTGAGCAAGCTTTCTGGTGAAATACATTAAAATTTTCAAATAGATGAGACCGGGCCTTTAGCATTCAAAATACAGCAGTTTTCAAACATATTAAAGTGATCTATTTTTTATTTATATAAAATTTTATGGAAGTGACCCGTAAAACTCTGCTCTGGTTTTCTTTACATTTTACTATGCTTGACACTAGATACCCTTTGCACTCATGGTTTTTACTACAGCTTTGAACCTGGAACCAAAAAAAAAAAAAAAAAAGGTACAGAATTTGTTCTTTAATCTCTTACATCTCTGTCCACAAAGGTTATTGAAGGAAGATCTTATCGCCTGCAACGTCCTTGGGTTGGAGTTGTCAACCGTTCACAAGCAGATATTAATAAAAACACAGACATGGTTCTCGCGAGGCGAAAAGAGCGTGAATACTTTGCAACCAGTGCCGACTATGGGCACTTAGCTAGTAGAATGGGTTCTGAGTATCTTGCAAAACTTCTCTCGAAGGTTAGTATAAAATATGTTTGTTGCAGTGGAAAATATTGCTTGAAATAGGGATCATTATCCGTTGCTTGAAATAGGGTATCTTGTTTCGTTGCTTGACAAAGGGTATCATTTTGATGGGTTGATATTGTTTATAGCACTTGGAGTCTGTGATTAGGGCTCGAATTCCGAGTATCACATCTATGATTAACAAAAGCATTGATGAACTTGAATCGGAGATGGACCATCTCGGTAGGCCTATTGCCGTTGATGCTGGGGTGAGCTGTCTTTATCTTCTGCACTTGATCATAAATAAAATGTTTTTTGTGCAATCATGAGTTTGTAACCAAGAGTTTGTATTTTAGGCTCAATTATACACTATCCTGGAACTTTGCCGTGCATTTGACCGGATTTTCAAGGAGCATTTAGATGGAGGGTAAGACAAGATCTATTTATTAAAACTTCGTCTCATCAATGTATTTAGAATTTAGTTTCTAGGATGAAAACTATTGTAGATCTTAAATTTGACCAATTTTCAGTCTTAAGTTTATTGGAGCATATGTAATTATGTACCATTGAGTTGATTTTATACAATGATATGCTTTTGGAGATTATGTTGTTTTTTATATTCTCTTTTAATACATTATTTACCTTTTTTAATTCTTAAGTATCCTTAGCAAAAGTGCCAAAAGCTGAACTCGCTTGAGAGAAGATGCATATGCTAGAAAATTAAATTTGGGTATTCTAAATTTAATGTAGTATGCTGGACAACTCTATGTGGGTGATCTGTGATCTAAATCTAATGTAGATGCTTAGTTAGTAATAGCCGGTTTGGCTGGTACGTTTTCGATATGGAACTACTTGGACAGTCAAGGTTTGGCCATTTGTAAGTATTTAGTAATGGGGTACCCTAGGTTAATGGCTTTGGGTTGGTTTTAACTTTTAACAGTTCTTGACACATCGCTTCCCTGCTGGAGCCTGAAACACAGCTAGTTGCATGTGCTAGTCTTTTGTTGCTTGCTGAACAGTTTCACTTTGCATAATACACTGCTTCGTAGGGACATGCGAGTGCTACAAATTTGTCATATAAAATGGATTTGTTAACTTAAAGTTGTAGTATCCTCAGATGAATTGCTGATTTCTTTGACCAAAAAAATGCCTACAATACTGTTGTCCGATGATATATTTGCGCTTCATTTTGTCATTTTAGGCGGCCCGGGGGTGATCGGATTTATGGTGTCTTTGACAACCAGCTGCCTGCTGCGTTGAGGAAGCTTCCATTTGATCGACATCTTTCCTTACAGAATGTAAGGAAAGTGGTTTCAGAGGCTGATGGTTATCAGCCTCACTTGATTGCTCCAGAGCAAGGTTACCGCCGCCTAATTGAGGGATCACTGAATTATTTTAGAGGGCCAGCTGAAGCTTCTGTGGATGCTGTAAGTTATCCCCTTTTATGTACTCTCCAGTAGTCCAGTTTTGTCAGAAATGTTTTTAAAGTTCATCAAGAACCTGATAAACTTTTGCGTCTTTGACTGACCGAAAATCCATACCGTAGGTCCACTTCGTCTTGAAAGAACTTGTAAGGAAGTCATTAGCAGAAACTCAGGTGAAGGGAATTTGTCTGTTACTTATAAAGCTTAACTATTGTTCTTCCAATGAGAAAATGGATTGATTTTGATGTTTGTGACTCAGGAATTGAAGCGCTTTCCGACTCTGCAAGCTGAAATAGCTGCTGCTTGTAATGAAGCCTTGGAAAGGTTCCGTGATGATAGTAAGAAGACAACTCTTCGATTAGTGGACATGGAATCTTCATATTTGACTGTGGATTTCTTTCGGAGACTTCCCCAGGAAGTGGAGAAGCCAGGAAACCCAGGTACCACGACTTCTCCTGCTGTGGACCGATATGCAGAGGGCCACTTTCGGAGGATAGGATCGAACGTATCCTCTTATGTGGGAATGGTGTCTGAGACACTGAGGAACACAATCCCCAAGGCTGTCGTTCATTGTCAAGTCAGAGAGGCCAAAATGTCGTTGCTGAATCACTTCTATATACAAATAGGAAAGAGAGAGGTACTCTTTCACTCTCTCTCTCACCTAAATGCACACAGAAACACTTTTGGATGCTGAGTGATTGTGGATTTATTTCATGTTAGCTTGGATTGTCATCATTGCATTGCCTGCAGCTGATTTGTCATTTAGACGAGTGTCTATAGACTAAAAGGCACAAGCTTCTTGTGGTTGCTGTTTTACAAGATTATGCCCTTTCAATTTCAAAATTTGTTCTTAACGTAGGGCCCGTTTGATAACCATTTCAATTTTATTTTTTAGTTTTCACCTTTTGTTCTAGAGTATAAAGGAAAAAGAGGGAGAATGGAAGTGAGAATGAGAGTGGAGATGGGATTGAGAGGGAAGATGAGAGGGGAGGATGTGAGGGAGGAGTAACAAAAGCGAACAAAAACTAAAAACTGAAATCTATTTGAAATTGTTCACTTTCAAGTTTTTGTTTTCACTTTTGTTACTGCTCCCTCCCATCCTCCCTTCTCATCCTCACTCTAATTTTCCTCTATACTCTAGCACAAAAAATAAAAACTAAAAACTAAAATTGAAAGGGTTATCAAACGGGTCTGTAGGTGTAAGTCTTTTTATTTTTATTTTTGGTCATTAGGAGGTGTAAGCTTATGATTCGACCTTAGGTGCAATGTGTTGATTGTTTTGGACAATAGCTATGTTCGCTTATGGTTTTGATTGGTTGCTGCTTTGGCTTGTGTTTCAGGCTAAGCAGCTTTCCCAGCTGCTTGACGAAGACCCATCGTTGATGGAGAAGAGGCAACAGTGTGCTCAAAGGCTTGAATTATACAAGTCAGCTAGGGATGAGATTGATTCCGTATCATGGGCTCGCTGAGAAGAATTAACAATCAGAGATATCAGAGTTACTGCTACCGATATGTAAACACGACCGAATTTATTGAATTGTTGTTCAATAGAGATCTTGCCCTTTTTTCTTCTTCATACTATTATTCTATGTAATTGTTGACCCAACTTCTCGTGCTTTGGGATGGGATGTTGAACTGTTATATTCTTTTTTTTTTTTTTTTTGGGTCAGATCGATTGCTGTATTTGTTTTGATTACTATTGTGATCATATTAATCTTTTGTACATCTCTAAAACCTTTGTGATATAGTATATTAGAGCATTACTTTAATTATGTCCAGTTCAATTGAGTTTGCAAAATGTAAGAATGGAGATTGGTCCAACTGGTTTTGTACAAACAACTGATTCAGTGTTTGGATTGGAAGCAAACGGAAAAAAATACCACTAACTAGTGTCTAAACATGACCAGAACAGGGTGGACAATATTTTTATTGTTTTTTTAAAGAACCTTATTGTTAATAAACATCATTACTATTAAATACTTGACCAAAAAAAATCATTACTATTAAATAAAAGTGAATTAAAGTACATTGGACTATTAGTCCTTGAACTGGGATCCAAGTTTCAATTTGGTCCTTGAATTAAGTTTTTCAATTTAAAGGTTTCAATTGTAGAAACTTTTTAAATAATAGGTGAATATAACTTCTTTAAATACTTGCTGAAAAATATAAAATCCGTCGTAAAATGAATGGTATATGCGAAAAATATTAAGCTGCATGTAAAGTAAATGAGATATAATATTTCACGAGGTTCGGCCTACGTCCTTGGAGAGTAGCAGCAATGACTTTTCCACTACTTAAAATAATAGGGCTACAAGTTCAACTTTAGTGTTTACAATCTCTATCTCACTGATATTTCTCTCTGCTCTCGTTTCTCTCCTCTCACTCTCCTTTCTGTCTTCCTTCCTCTCAGCCTGGGCTCTCATTTGCTTCTTTGATGGTGTGTCATTACAATGAAGGGAGGAAGTACATTTATAGGCAAAGCCTCTTGGCTTCTTGTGGATGTGCAATTATTTCTTCCAATGTGTGGACTCCACTTCTAAAAGACCTTCATCATCACTTTACCCACCCAGACAACAAGTCTCCAAATGAATAGTTAGTGGGCTCCACCACATTCTTTACAACAAAATATTTAAATATAGTTATTGGTACTCAAAAAAAGCCATTATGTAGAGTGCTAATAACAGCTCCCTTTAAAAAAATAAAAAACAACAACATAAATAAGCCCTTCACAACATCCCTCCATAATAAAAAAAACATTTCCTTAACATCCCACTGTTAATACACTTCCTTGACATTATACATTTTTCCACTGTAATGACACTCAATGTCACTCTTACCTTTTACATTGGATGACCACTTTTTACACTGCAATAACATCTTATATACTGTTAATAACACTATAGCAAACCCAAGAAAAGTTGCAGAGCCATACATAATGCCATTCCATGCTACTTATTCATTTTCCCTTATTTTATTTTATTTTGAAATCTCAACTATTAAATCCAGTTTTTCTTTTTCCCTATGAAAAAAACACTATTCATTTATCAAATTCCATGGGATTTTCCACTTCTTAAACAGAATCACCCAAAAAAGGATAAGTAGCAACTGCTCATGAACGAGAGTAATAGCAAGAGAGGAATATGATTCCACAATAACATCAACAATATGGAATCACGAGAAATTGGGCCACAAACACAAGAAATTATAAAATGGTCCTGTCATATGGTCCATGTGGTATAGAGTTACACCTGCCATAATATGAGTGGACGACAATGTTGATATTTCCCCGTTTTAAGGAACAATATCAATGATATTCACTTATATTATAACACATTGAACAAGTTATATCACGTTGTCACTACACTACCAATGTAGTTAACACATAGATACTATTCACGCGACTGAGGATTGCTACGAGCAGCCTCCGCATGTAGCCATGGAACTCCAGTTCTCACCATCTCGAGGGTTTTAAAAAAAAAAAAAAAAAGTCCGAGTGTGGTCCTTGTATGTAGCCTTCAAATGCCTAGTTTCCGCACAAACTCATTTCATAATCCTCTGTGTGGTCCTTGTATGCGGCCCTAGGAATTTCCACAAGCTGTTGTGTCCCTATTATATTCGAGTTGTTTGGGTTTGGGTAGAAGCCAAATTCAGGACCCTCTCCAATGGCTATCCTGGCTATTCACAAGTTAGGAAAGACACAAAACGACCCTTTTACAAGAAGGAATATGTGACATGGGCACATGGCAGTCGCGTTCACTAAAATCTACCTTTCTTTTTGGACTGAAATACTTTTTTTATATTATACAAAGCGATATTTAGGGAGAGGGGGAATCGAACCTAGGGCCTAGGATGCAGGAGTAAATGTACGATTGTAGTTAAACGTTTTCATTCACTTACATGGATTTAACATTTCAAAATATTAAACCTGACCAAAACTAAAATACGTTGACATTAATCATAGCTATCTAAAACCACACTGGACTCAGCTCAACTTCTACATCTCTCACCACCAGTTATACCAGGATGTCCAATATTTCATCAACTCCATCCCCAGTTGATAGGTATTTCTTTGCTTTTAATTATTTTATTTTCTTGCACAGAAAGCTGCTCGTTTCGCAAGCTCATTGTTGTTCAGTGTTTGAAGTTAAAATGTGGATTGACCATTGTTAAAAGCCTCAGTGCAAGAAAATTAATTTGATTTTAAACAGTATGTTTTGTTGAATCTTGAATATACTTGAGATGAGACCTTTGATTTAGATTTCGGATAATATATTTAAGCTAGAAAATTTAATATGTTGCCTAATACTACATATACTTTTTGTATGTACAGCATTTTATTTTGAAATTGTTTTGCAATTCAACAAATGGTATATGATCAAATTAATTTAATCACATACGTATGGTACTTTGAGTTTCATGTATGATGTAATGGATTTTCATGCAATTTAATCATGTATCCACCAAAATCATGTCCACTTCTTGACTTGTTCACAAATTATTAATTTCCATGATTTTTTTCTTTATTTTGGATGATTTTAGTGTGCTTATTTCTATTTAAAAAATGTGGCTAATAGTAACTTTCTTAGGCCCCATTTGGGATTACTTTTTTTTTCGCCAAAAACCTGCTTCACTTTAAAGTTAAGTAGTTTAAGGTGTTTGGTAAAAATAAAATTTCCTGATTATTTTAAAAGTAATGGTCTTTTGACAGTAGCTTTTAAAAGTAGCTGCTATGTTGCTTTTCAAAGTTGATTTCAAAAGAAGCAGAAATGAATCTTTAATGAATTTTTTTCAATTCCCATAATAACATTATTAATTTTTAAAAATAACCTCGTCTACTAGCACCACCTTCATCACCATCACCACCTCCACCTCCACCACTACCACCACCTTCATCATCACCCCCACCACCACCTTCATCTCCACCTCCACCTCCACAACCACCACCACCACCAACAACTCCTCCTCCTCCATCTCCACCTCCACTCTCATCACAACCACCACCATAACCACCACATGATTAGCACATAACACTTTCAACATTATGTCTATTTTAGTTATTATTCACAGTTACAAAAGTTTTATATTAAAATTTACCAAACGGTTTTGACATTGCTTTTTATACTAACAACACTTTAAAAATATTGTTTACCAAACATGGAACAGCTGTACTTTACAGCTGATTATTTTCAAAGCACAACAAAAGCTGCTTTTTTAAAAAGTGACAGTAATCCCAACAAAAGTGAAGCTGCTTTTATAATGCCATCACTTTCATTCTTTCATTCGGCAACATGTTAGTTTTCCTTCAAATTTGTAATTTTTTATTATTAATGTTTGTGGAAATTTATGGAGATTAAAAAGATGAATTAATGTACTTGTAAGACAGGTTTATTATTCTAATGTAACACAATTGGCTTCTTCGCATCAAGATAAGGGATGTCACTCGACCATATATACATTATCCATCCTTCTGCAAGCCAGATTATATATATATATATATATATATATATATATATATATATATTTATTTATTTATTTATTTATTTATTTCTTTGATAAAGGACATGTCCATTAGTTCAACTTGACATATTTATTAATCTGTAATCATAAAATGAGTTAAATTCCAATTACGAATTACTCATGCTTTTACTTCACATCAAGGAATGAAAGTATAATAATTCCTGATTTTGGAGGAATTGACTTTTGGGTGGGGAGGTATTCTAATTTCTAGAGAACTAACCCATAAGTAATTTATCTTTTCTATCCATTATACCCTTCACATATATATTTTTTTAATTTACCATTTACTTTAACCCAACAAAAATTTGCATATAAAATAATTTATTTAGAATAAGAGCATTTTAGTAATCATATGAGTTTCAATTCCGATTTATGGGGATTTAGTAAACAACTTATAAGAAATCAGTATCATTCCTTACCCGATTCCAGTTAGTTTAGTAAACAACTTCAATGGAATCCGGATTCTAACTCCTCCTTAATTCATTTTCTCCTCATCTAATTACAGATTAGTAAACATGTATAAACATTATGTAAAATCTTGAGAAAATACAGTAATATTATATTTATGCTTTACCAATTATAAAAACTTGTTGAAGTGAAAGAGTAAAAGTCTGTAAGAAATATAGAGTCAGTTTATAAACCTTGGTTAAAAAAAAAAAGGAGTCGGTTTCACCTGGATTTAATGTTTTGATATTAAATTTGACAAAAAATAAAATATGTTGATATTAAAAGTTCCAATACCCCCACCTTCTTTTCTGACCACTTATAAAGGATCATGCCATTTGCCGAAAAACAAAACTATATATCATAGTTGCAACCTCACGCGACTTAGCTTAACTTCTACCTCTCTCACCACCACCACCACCAACGATGTCCAATATTTCATCAACTCCTCTCCCACTCGATAGGTATTTCTTTGCTTTTCTTTTCTTTGATTTGCTTTGCTTTGCTTTGCTTTGCTTTTTTTTCTTTTCTTTTCTTTTATTTTCTTTTTTGCACATGAAGCTGCTCGTTTCGCAAGCTCATCGTTGGTGCATGTTTAAAGTTCAACTGGGGATCGACCATTGTTAAATCCTCAGTGCATGCTTAATCTGATTTTAAAGATGGAAAATTCAGTATTCTTCTTTTCCATTTGTTGAATCTGTATCTTGACCTTTGATTGTAGATTTTGGATAATATAAGCTAGAAAATTCAGTATGTTGCGTATGACTTTATAGCATAATCATACTCTGGACTATATTAGTCCAAGCATTTTTTGTCCAGACAATCATCTTGTTTTCTTTTTCTTTATGTTCAAATTTTTTGTTGTTCTCTGCTGGCCTTAATCCTCCTCCTGTTTTGTGATGGCAGGAAATGTTCTCTTGTCCTTATTGCTCCTCTCGAAGCAATTCTATTCGACATTGATGGAACATTGTGTGATTCAGATCCCCTCCATTACTATGCTTTCCGTGAAATGCTTCAAGAGGTAGGCTTTAATGGAGGGATTCCTATCACTGAGGAATTCTACAGTGAAAATTTTAGTGGAAAGAACAATGAGTATCTTTGCAGTACCGTCTTTCATGATTGGGATCTCCAAACAGCAAGGAAATTTTTGGACGACAAGGAAGCCATGTTCCGGAGGTAACTTAAAAGAAATTATGTCATATATTATATACTTGATCACTCATTTATGGTATTTGCTGCTACATAATGGTTTGCTATATTTATTTATATATATCAAGCATGTTGTGTTACCTATCAATAGTCTAGTTTGATAGTTTGTTGGCACACATTTCCATAGTGTTCAAGTTTTGCTTCTATTCCTGAACCTGACTTAATAAAGGACATATGCAGATTGGCAGCTGAACAATTGGAGCCTGTCAAGGGTCTGGATAAGTTGCGCAAGTGGATCGAAAATCAAGGCTTCAGAAGGGCTGCTGTAACAAATTCTCCAAGAGCTAGTGGCGAGCTAATGATATCATCTTTGGGGCTCTCGGATTTCTTTGAAATTCTTGTTATCGGAGTCGAATGCACACGGGCAAAACCATTTCCTGACCCTTACTTGAAGGCTCTTGAAACACTTCAAGTGTCTCATAAGCATGCTTTCATCTTTGAGGTTTGTCTTTAAGGACTGTCTGCTATGAATTAACGAATAACGATAACGTTCCTGAGTAAATTTTGATATAACTTGCACTCTTTTTTTTTTTTTGGGTGGTTAAGGATTCTGTTTCTGGAGTGAAAGCTGGAGTAGCAGCTGGAATGCCAGTAGTTGGTTTAGGCACAAGGAATCCCGAGACATGGTTGACTGATGCCGGAGCCTCTTTCGTTATTAAAGATTTTGAGGACCCAAAATTGTGGGAAGCACTGGAAGAGTTGGAGAGGAAGGCAGAGGCAACAACAGTTGCAACTTGAAATGGCAGTAACATATTACATATAATACAGGAACAAAAGCTGTAAACTCAAATTGATGAGGCACCAATAGACAGTATCTATCTAGTTAATAAGCCTTATTATGCTTATGTTCTTGTACCTTAATATAATCTGTTCTTTTTGTTCTGACTTATCTCAAACGATTCTTCTTTCGATGACTTATGAATAAAAGCTTAATTTTTCCAAGAAAAAAAATTCAAATAACATCATCTCAAGATTGAGGTGATGACATTATTATGTTTAGATAAATGGTTTTTATTCTGTCATTCCAATTTATTATGTTTATATAACACACTTTGCTGCTTATTGGCACCAAGGCAATCAGGAATTCAAAGACTTCTAATCCTTGCTTGAAACAGATTTTAAATCCTTTTTAAAATCCTTTTACCAAACGGAAAGATTTTAAATCCTTCTCCCAAACATATTTCAAAACCTTTTGAAGTTGATAAACTTTTTACTCATATCATTGAATTCGTATTTCATATACAATGTGAAGAACTCAATTAATACGTATAGGTATTCAATGTAGCTTGCTTGCACTTGTTGCAAACAGAAGCACGTGAGCAGAAGTTTTATAGTTATATATACGTACTGTGGTTTCTTTTTTACTCCGGTTCTTCAAGTCTCTCCAGGAATCCTATTCCCACAAGAACATGGATTCTCCACCTCCATATTGTATAAAACTGACTCTCCAACTCTAGACAAAACGCATTATTGATGAGTATGGAGAGGAAGAGGAAGGTGTGCTTGTTTAACATGGTGGTCTCATCATCAGCGAAGATGAGCAAATCAGACGGCAGTGGAGGAGCCACAATGAAGGACAATGCGGTGGTAAGCAGTGTGATCAATCCGTGGACTGGAATGCCGTATTCCCAGAGCTACTATGAGATCCTTGAGAAGAGAAAGACTTTGCCAGTTTGGCAACAGAAAGATGAGTTCTTGAAGGCTCTTAAGGCCAACCAATTTATAATTTTGGTTGGTGAGACTGGTAGCGGTAAAACCACTCAAATCCCTCAATTTGTTTTGGAAAATGTTAATGCAGAAACTCCGGATGGTAAAAGGATGATGATTGCATGCACGCAGCCACGTAGAGTTGCCGCAATGTCAGTGTCTCGTCGTGTAGCTGAAGAGATGGATGTGAAGATAGGAGAAGAGGTTGGCTACACTATTCGTTTTGAAGACTGCAGCAGTGCCTCTAAAACAATGTTGAAGTATTTAACAGATGGTATGCTTTTAAGAGAGGCAATGGCAGATCCCCTGTTAGAAAGGTACAAGGTGATAATACTGGATGAGGCACACGAAAGAACATTAGCAACAGATGTTCTTTTTGGGCTTCTCAAGAAGGTGTTGAGAAATAGGCCTGATTTGAAGTTGGTTGTGATGAGCGCTACTCTTGAGGCCGAAAAATTTCAGGGCTATTTCAGTGGTGCGCATTGTATGAAAGTTCCTGGCAGGCTTCATCCAGTGGAAATTCTTTACAGTGAGGAACCCGAAAAGAACTATGTGGAGGCAACAATTCGAACCGTTGTGCAGATTCATATGTTTGAGGGTCCAGGGGATGTACTTGTCTTTTTAACCGGGGAGGAAGAGATTGAAGTTGTATGCTGCAAAATTGACAAAGAAATTGCAAAATTGGGGGATCAGTCTGGTCCTGTCAAAGTGTTGCCTCTGTACTCAACTCTGCCTCCAGCTGTGCAGCAGAAAATATTTGAGCCAGTAAGTTCTGGGAGGAAGATTGTGGTGTCAACAAACATTGCTGAAACTTCTTTAACCATAGATGGAATCGTTTATGTTATCGACCCAGGATTTTCTAAACAGAAAGTTTATAGCCCAAGAGGGTGTGTTGAGTCATTGTTGGTATCTCCAATTTCCAAGGCCAGTGCGCGTCAGAGGGCAGGGCGTGCTGGAAGGACTAGACCGGGGAAATGTTTCAGACTTTACACTGAGAAAAGTTTCCATAATCATCTTGAAGCACAAACATGTCCAGAGATAATGAGATCAAACCTTGCAAATACAGTGCTTACTTTGAAGAAACTAGGAATTGATGACTTGGTTCATTTTGATCTCATGGATCCTCCTGCTCCTGAGACATTGATGCGAGCACTAGAGGTTTTGTATTCTTTGGGAGCATTGGATGAAGAGGGTAATTTGACCAAGCTGGGGGAGATTATGAGCGAGTTCCCATTAGACCCTCAGATGTCAAAGATGCTCATCATGAGCCCCAGATTTCACTGCTCGAATGAAATCCTGTCAATCTGTTCAATGCTCTCAGTACCTAATTGTTTTCTTAGGCCTAGAGAGGCTCGAAAAGCTGCAGACGAAGCGAAAGCAAAGTTTGGTCACATGGATGGAGATCACATAACGCTTCTCAATGTGTACCACGCCTACAAGAAGAACAATGAGGATCCTGTGTGGTGCTATCAGAACTTTGTCAATGAGAAGGCATTGAAGGCTGCAGACAATGTTCGGCAGCAGCTAGCGCGAATTATGGCTCGGTTCAATCTCAAGTTATGCAGCACTGATTTTAAGAGTGGGGACTACTACATCAACATAAGAAAGGCCTTGCTGGCTGGATATTTCATGCAGGTGGCTCACCTGGAAAGCAACATAGGACACTACAGCACAGTGAAAGATAACCAAGTTGTACACTTGCATCCGTCCAGTTGCTTGGATCACAAGGCAGAGTGGATTGTTTACCACGAGTATGTCCTGACCAGTAGGAATTTTATCCGGACAGTGACGAATATTTGCGGCGACTGGCTAGCTGAGATTATGATTGCACTAGAAAAATCAGGCAAAAAATTGGGTTATGGAGGGCTTACCTTAAAAGACAGGAAGCAGACTACTTGAAGATTAATGAACAAAATCCCCTTGACACTTTCTGTTTAAGTTTCCATGTAATAGGAACCTTTAAACATGTTTAAAATTGAACAAAAGAGGCTCCAACAAGCGTGCAATAATCCAAGTTGCTACTACTAACTCTAATTATGTGTTTATGCATTGACAATGAACTCTCCATATCCTAATTTCACTAGGCTAAATTCACCACCAAAAAAAAAAAAAAAAAACCATCCTAATTTCAAAAGATTCACCGAAAAAATACTATGAACTCTTTGTAACATGCATTTTCATTCTATAATCTCAAATTCACAATTTGACTCCAAAAAGAATTCCATTTTCGAGCTTCACATAAAACTGAAAACTGATATCAATTACCACACAACTTTTGTTCAGATTTCACTTTCTTTGAAAATTGGAATTAATTATTGAACAAGTTTTTAATTTTTAGTTGTGGAAAAATGAAAACTAAAAACTAAAATGGTTATCAAACGGCTCCCAAGGTTGAAAAAAAAAGAGAAGTAAACTATTACATTTTGGAAAAAAAAAACTATCACATTTGGGATTGACATGCCAAAAATACCTACTATAAATTCAATCACGGGACGGACCTAGGTGATGCACCTATAGCCCAGGTGAATTTTATTATTTTATTCTTATAATTAGTATATAAGTTTTAGGGTTTAGTCCAGTTCAAAACTAACAGTTTACATCTCATTTTTTAAATTTTGTGTCACTGATCATGTGTAAGCTTTGTATGATTTTAGTGGCATATCTTTGCTCTTTAAAAAAAATTATACAAGCGATATTAAGAGAGGAGAGATTTAAATGTAGAACTTCAAATGCAAGGTCAATATTATAAATATTTTTTTAATAAGAAAATAATAAATTTATGAGAAAAGTCGATAACTCTCTCAAAACACTCGATAAACCCCAAAAACCTCTCTTACTTGGCCATTCTTTTGCTCTACCAGAGCTAAAACAAATTCTTCAGAAGCTGCTGGGCTGAGGAGAGAGGAGGATGAGCAGGGCTTGTAGTCTCTTCCAATTGTGCCAGAATCCAAACGGATTACTACTCAGAAGCTCTAAATTTTCCAAAGGTGCCCATCATTCTCTTCTTATCTTCTCTCTCACTTTCCTATCGTCAAAACAAGAAAAATCCCACCATTTTTTATGTGTATAAACTCTACTGTATGTGTGCCTTGCTTTAAACTCTCTGTCACTTTCCTTCTTGATTTATGCTGTTAATTATTCATTATCTACCACTGTATTTGTTGCATTGTTATTTTGACATTCACGAGCTCATTTCCATTGCAATCTCAAGCAATTCTTCTAAACTCTTTGGTTTCCACCAGTCTGGGCCCGACCCTGAACACTATTTTAGCTTTTTATGAAACCCATCCACGTCTGGTAGCTTTAAGGTTGAGGAAATCATAGAAATTTGCGTTTCATAAAATTGAAAAATCTGTCCTTTAACTATTGGGGTTCTCTGTTAAGTTTATTTGTTTCTCCCCTTTTCAATATCCGTTGTGTTCCTGACTATTTTGAGAAATTAAATGTCTTTTGGTTTGGTGCGTGATTACCATATTCATTTTAAACTTAAATGACTTGCACCAATTATAAATATTTGTTTACCCTCCTAGTGCAGGTCCGTACTTGATACCTAATGCCAGAATTTATCCAGTCCTGTGCTTCTCTAAGGAAATACAAACTTCCGCATATGAAGTTGTCAAGGGAAGCTATGTACCCACAGCCTTGGTTAAACCAGAAAGCAAACCGAAGGTATTTCTCTTTGGTATGTGTATTTATTTTGGTCTTAAGGGCATGTTTAATAGCAAGATGAGGATATATTGAATAGCGAATGAAGCAAAGCAAGAATTGATATGAAATAAAAACTTCGTCCTGAAAAGGAAAAAAGGAAGCAGATGTATTATCATTACTTTCGTAGTTTAATGGAAATATTTACAAGAGAATGGAGTCATTAAATAGTGTTACTGTGTTCATATAAGTAACTGTATATGTCTTTACTATTATGTGTGAATTCCATCCCTCATTATTTCTTTACTACCATTTTCTTGTTGGATGACAAAAAGTGTGAGAGGTTGGAGTGACCTCATGAATAAGTATCAGGGCATGGTGAAATCTTATGTGAGATGCAGGATTCAACCATCAAATGACTGACTGCAATAAGGGTATGCCCTTCTGGAGCAGTCAGAGAGGGATATGGGTTTTGATCAAGAACCATTCTGAACTATGCCTTTGACGTTTGGGATTTAGCAGTTGCTGGCATATAGGGAATGGAGTTATTGGAGTGAAAAGAATGGCTGACTTTCCTGCATCTTTAGTTTGTATTTTGGACTCTGATCTATGGGGTCAATCTCATCATAGGGCAGTAGTTATTTTGTTTGTTTGTTTTCTTTGGGCTTAGCCTGCCTTCTGACACACTCCACCCCACCCACCCACCCCCCCCACCAAAAAAAAGGTTGACTTTCCAAGGTGTGCATCTCATGAGGTCATGAGGTAGGTTGCAGGAATATTAAGGACGATTTTGTTATAAGTAAATAATCGATGTAGTTGACAAATTCACAGTGTTTGGTCTGCTAACAACAAGAGTATAATGCCTGCATAGATTTTGTGAGTTGGGGGTGTTTAGCTCACTAATTCATCAAGGTTGAAATATCCATGTTTGATTAAATTTTAGAACGTAACTATGGTTGTATGTGCAAAGAAGTTTGATTGTGATTATTTGGTGCATTCATATGGCATTACACCTCAGTTAAAGTGACCTTGACAACTTTAGCAAGTTTTAAGATCTGCATGCGATTTATGTTAGTGGATTGTTATTGTTTGGGTTACTTTGATATTCTAGTGTTTAAGCAAGGGCATTGTTCTCTCATTTTAAATAAGTTTCACACATGTACCAATTTTTTTTCCCTTCATTGGTGTAATTTTGTTTTGTGATCCTTACCTTTGTGCAATCTTTTGTCATTAAGATTTCTTGAGACTAAAGTATTGGAAAAAGTAACTATGGCTACCATGGTCCCAATGTTGTAATTGTAGGACAAATCACCAGAAAATCTTGAAGGAGTTGGTGCATTCCAAAAGCTACCCATGGTGATGCCATCTGTTGACATTCTGTATTCTGCACTAAGAAAGGCTAAGAGGATTTCACCAACAAAGGGTATTTGTTATGGGCATGTGTTTTAGATCAAAATTGACAGAACAACATTAGATTCAAGTTGGACGGAACTTGGTTTATAGGACCTGCTGCTAGCCCTGATTTTTAATTTCTTTATGTTGCAGGTATTGCCAATATTGCAAAGCGGGAAAGAAATAGAGGTGCAAAGCAACTTGATGCATTGATGAAAGTTTGTTCTCAACTTAGTTTGTCATTTTATTATACTTTCTATTGTGATGTTTTTATATGATTCAACGATGACTGACTAGGTTTCTTTTCCATCTTCAGGAATTAGCAGTACCCTTGAGAACTTATTCAGAGAATTTTCCAAATAAAAAGTATCTTCACCCTTATGAGCGATCTCTTATTGAATTAACTCTTGGGGATGGAAATTATGAAGAGGTATATCCTGAGAAAATTGTGGCCAATTTCCATTCGGAATAACTTGAGGATGTTAGTGTAATGAAAATTGATTGAAATAATTTTTTTCTGTAGTAAAAATATGAGTTTTATTGGTATTTTCATGTTTCCTTTTACACTAACAGAATGCAGACAGGTATAATCTTTTAGACCCTTTTCAACTTGTCGTACTTCAACTTTTTAATTTGATAATTACAGGTGTTGGGAAAGGTGGATTCTCTGAGGAAGAAGGTTGTTTCTGTTGGAAAAGAACATGCATCTCTTTGTGCTAAGGTAGAAGTCTTGGTTTTTTAAGGTTTATGATGCAATACCTGCTTCAAGCTTCTTATCTCCTTTTCATTTATTAGCTTTTTGAGGATTACTTGCATCTTCTGTTACCAGAAACACAAACACTGCATTCCATGATTACTTTATGAATTTTACTCTTCCATGTTTAATTTATATCTATAATACACTCTTGAAGGTTCCTATCTGAAAAAAAAAAAAAAAAAAAAAAAAAAAACTCGGAAGCTCCTATCGAATAAAAAAAAGCTTGGAATTAATTTTTTTTATTGATTTAGAAGACGAAAGATTTTAACAAACTCTCATATACACTGGCAGTCATTGTCAAAGAAAGAAGCAGAGGAAAGGCTAACTGAGGTTATTTCTTATCTTTAGCCAAAAAGAAACCTCCATTCCATCTGTGTAGATATTTACTCTCTTAACTAAATCTACAGGGCATAAAGAAAGTTGAAGAGACATTTAATCGTGGAGGAAAACATGTCGATGATTTGTTACACATAGCCAAGGTACTTTGCTTTCTGAAATTGGAGTTCTATAGTGGCTTTTGTTTTTCTTTATTGATTCTTTTCATTCAATTTTAAGGAAGGCATGCCATGTTTCATGTATTATGATGGTTTAGTAACTGTGTAGATTTTTCAACGCACTTTTGATGTACGTGTATGCGTGTCTGTGAACCTTACACCAATAGAGTTGAATATTCTATGAAAACTTAGGTCAGTCAAATATGTTTCATTCAATTTCCTTTATTTTTAGACACTGGAAGAAAATTTTATTTAAAGTTCTTTTGGCCAACAAGATGTTTTAATATTTTATTTTTAATTCATGAACTTTCGTATCATATTTCAGTTGTCTAAATTTTCATACTATTTGGTTGCTTCTTACTTAAACAACTTTCCTATGGATCCATGCCTTGTTTAGGAGTGCACTTTGGGACCTATAATGGTTGTTTTTTACAACTCTGATTTGTTGAGTGATTGTTGAGTTTTTTTTTTTTTTTTTTTGGGTAAGGCCATCTCTTTAAACTAGTTATATTTGCAGACTCTGCGAGCAATGCCGGTAGTTGATCTAGAATCACCAACACTTTGTCTTGTTGGAGCACCGAATGTCGGGAAGTCATCTTTGGTCCGCATACTCTCCACAGGGAAGCCTGAGGTGTGCACAATTTCAATTGTCAATGACAAAGATGATATCTTGTTTTGTATATGTGGTTGGCTATATAGATAGTCCATTCTTGAATGGGTTGAGCATATGTTGCTGTATGAAGCATGAAAGACTTGTTTTCTTTCTTTTGATTGTTTGTAGGTTTGCAACTACCCTTTTACAACAAGAGGAATTCTGATGGGTCACATTATTTCAAACCATCAAACTTTTCAGGTGGCTCAATTTCTCTAATATTTAGAGTCGAATATATATATTTTTTATTATTTATTTTCAATCTTAATTTTGTTATATGTATAAACTGAGTGCAGGTGACAGACACTCCTGGGCTGCTCAAGAGATGTGATGGTAAGTGACTGGCATTTATTGGTTTTAATTATGTCATTTTGAGGTATGCTTTCTTGGGCTACAGTGCTTTGCATAAAAAATTTCATCTTTTTTTTTTTTGGTGTTTTAGAGGACAGAAATAATCTGGAAAAATTGACGCTTGCTGTGCTCTCACATCTGCCAACGGCAATACTCTATGTCCATGACCTCTCCGGACAATGTGGAACCTCACCTTCTGATCAGGTTTTTTTTCTTCTTTTTTTTATAGTTGAATCGAGAAGTAGTATGTAAAACTCAAAAAAGAAAAGTAGTATTGCGGCATTCGCATACCGGATACGCATACGGGTTCGATACCCTAAACCCTAGTCGATACGCACAGGGTACGGCTCGGTATACGGCTGACAAAGAAGAAGAAGAAGAAGACATGGGAGAGAGAGATAGAGAGATGGGAGAGAAGAAGGCGATGCAGAAATGAAGACTATATATATATATATAAGAGAGAGAGAGAGAGAGAGAGTTGGGAACTGGGAGTACGAAGGGGTAATTTCAGTTACACGGTGCCATTTTAGGTGGTGGGCGTAAAAGGATGCAGCCCATCTGCTGCTTTTTTCAGAATCGAAAACGACTCAAGGACTGCTTGTTATCAGATGCAGCCCCACCTAAATGATATCTCTAATATTTACCAATTACAAATAAATTTCAGATTAAATATTTACCAAAAAAATGCTAAATTAAATTATTACCGTGTGAAAATACTAAATTTAATATGACCATACACAACAATGCCAAGTAAAAAGAATAATATTATTTTAATTGCCTTATCCTTATCGTACCCGTATTCTAGTTTTTGACTGTATCGTAGCACTGTACCCATTCCTGTATCTGTGCTTGAGAGCTGAGACAATTTCAGTGGCATTGGGTTGAATTAATTAAAATGGAAGTGATTTTTACAGCTCACAACACATTAAGTGATGCTGAGAGACAAATCACTATAGTTTCTTTCTTTGTAATCCACCTCTATAGAAAATGCTCCCCGTCACTATTCTTCTGTTTGTTCTTTCTTTCTCACATATATTAAATTCATGATTTTTCTATGACGGCTTGCAGTTTGTCATATACAAAGAAATAAAGGAGAGGTTTAGCGAGCATCTGTGGCTTGATGTTGTGTCCAAATGTGATCTGTTGCAAAAGTCTCCAGTGCTATTTGCTACTGATAAGGGTGATGATTCTGATCTTGAGCTGGAAAGGTACCGGAAATTGGGTCCCGATGGAGCTCTTCGTGTGTCAGTGACAAATGAAGTAGGGCTCACTGAGGTAATCTTTATATCATAATGTTACTCTCCGATATAGTGTTGAACACAGAAGCCTTGAGCTTTGATGTTTTGAACTTTACAGAAAGGGGCACATTGCTACAAGGCACATTTGTGTTTTCTATTAGTTGTGCAGATTTTTATGTAAACACACCCTTAGGCCTGGCCTTCTGAAACTAAAATTCTCATCTCTTGCATTCTATAATAATTGTGCTCTGTTTGATTGATGAACTTGTTGCTTGTAGTTTCTTAACAAATTAAATAGGAAAGAAAGTATTTTCTTGTAGACTTACAATTCAGACATCAACTTTTTGCACTGCAGTTGAAGAGTAGAGTGCATGAGATGTTGAACTCTCAGATGACTAGGATCCAAGTTCAAGAAAAGCTGGAAGTTCTTACTTGAGAGAGCAATCTCTGAAATATAAACAATATCGGTTTCCGCTTCTGATGAAATGAAAATCAAATTACAAATTTGATCATCCCCAAGGATGGTTTCTACCTCTGGTGAAATGACAATCAATTTACAAATTTTGTCATCCCCAAGGAAGGGAAGCCAATTGTGAGTTTGGCTTCCGGACTAGCGGAAGATCTGCAGCATGCAAGTGCTTGTCTATAATACACACTCCTGACTTTTCAGATTTTTCGGTCTACTTGTGATCTTCAGTCTCTAATTAGGTATCGAGAAGCTGAGTTAAATGCTTTGCAAATTGTATTACCTTGCTAATTGGAAAAGAGCTGTACTAAATCACAGTCGTTCACATTTGCTTGGACAACTATGAACCATTTAAAGATATATGGAATAGGTTCAGCTGTTTTGTCCGGCCAAATTACATGTTTTGTCCAGTTAAATTTTTAGCTCCCTGTTGATGATTATATGTATAATTTTAGATTACTTAACGAGCTCGTCCAGGTGTATTTTTCTTTCCTGCTATGGAGTCCCTTTTGATCAACCAAGTCACCAATTCATTTCAAAACTCAATACCATTCTTGGGAAAATATAAAAAAGTTATGTACAAGTTTCCAATGCCCTAAAGGTTCTTGTGTTATTTGAACATCGAACGGTTGATTCTGTCGATGCTGATATCGGATATAGGTTCTATAGGCTGATCATCACCCCCCATTGGAGCAGAGCTCAAAGGATCTCTACTGAATTCATCTGCAGAAGAGAATGGAAGTTTATGCATAACTTATCAAAACAATGAACTTGAAGCCAGAACAAGACATCCAAAACTTTAATCACAAAAGGGAGGCAATCAACTCTCACCATATACAGTATATAAGGAAGATGGGGGAGGAGTGGACATGAAGTTGACGCCACAATAAAATCCCAATGCTAATACCACTGTCATCATAGCATAAGCTGGCACTGCCAATGCCCAATACCTGAAAATAGTACCACAAATTCAAAGATTAACTCAAAAGTGTTCAAAGGCCTTGAATTGCAGACTAGTGCTCTCAGGTTTGAACCTCCATGACATCATAGTACCACAAATTCAAAGATTAACTCAAAAGTGTTCAAAGGCCTTGAATTGCAGACTAGTGCTCTCAGGTTTGAACCTCCATGACATCATAATAGTCTGCATGTGAGAACACCCCCCTCCCTTATAGTTTAGACTATCGCTTGTACTTCAAGGACAAAACAAAATTACCACATAGAAATCACCACCCGAGCAATTTTCTTTTCTTTTCCCTTTTTTCACTATCATAGCTAATTTTGTTAGAACTCTCTCCACAAACTCTTCCATTAAGAAACACTGACCAAACTTTTTCTTTCCCAATCTAAGTAACCTTATTTTGATTTAAACATAAAGTTCCCCTAGCAATGACAAAACATTATCAAAGTTACAAATGAACAAAATCTTTATAAAAAAAAAACTTGAAAACACATGAGAGACACCAAGCTGACCTGCTGGGATAGTAAAATATCCCAATGGAATGTAGCCAAGACTCTGGAACATATGCCCACACCAAGAAAATAACTGCTCACAGAAAAATAACAGTGTAAATATTAAAAGAAAATTTTGTTTTCTAAAATCGCTCAAGGAAGAAGCATGGTAGATGAAATAGACCTGTAGCCACAACAGTTGTGATGGAACCAACAAAGCCATAAACTTCAGAAGGTTTGGGGCCATGAAACCCAGAAGCCTTATCATCTGAATCCACAAAAGACACTGTTGCCCTCCTCTTCTTTGATACACTCAGGATTCTTCTGGGACTGCAAACAGAATAAGAATCTTCCATGCTTTCTTCTGGAATTCCAGCACAACCCAAAAAATCTATAAATTACAAGAAAGAAAAAAAAAAGATTTGATCCATCTTAGTTTATCAAGGAGTTGGGTCATTTTCTCCTATGTTACTGGTTGAAATTCTGTAAGTGGATAATTGAGATAAGAAAAAAAAAGAGAAAAGAATGTGTCTTCCTCTAATTCGAACAGAGAAAAGAGAAAAGAGAGAAACATCATAAATTTAGGATACACAAACAGAAAGAGAGAATCAGAATATGGGAAATGAATTGCGAAATTAATGCAACAAATTGCTCATCAGATTTTTCTTAATGGGAGTGAGAGAGAGTACCTGGAATCGGAAAAATGCGAAGCCAAAACGCAGGACAGGGAAGCGTTTTGTTGTGGCTGTTGTGCTCTGGGTGAACCCAGATTGAAGCCGAAGGTGGTGTGCGTTTGTGTGTATCGCCATTGATCCGAGACTACCTCTGAGTAAATGCTTTTTCTGGATATTGGGCCTGAAGAAAAATATCATGGGCTTGGGATTCATGATCTTCAGTAATTTTGAGTTAATCCTAATTTGACACACTAGTCTTCAGTAATTTTGAGTTAACCCTGCAATCGAAATTCTATTATGAATTCGCCTGCCTTTGTTATTGTTTGTATCAAAAAAATATAATACAAAAAAAGAGATTCTAAACCTTAGCAAAGAACATCAAGACAAACTAACAAAGTCCATAGATCCTCACCAAACAATATAATGTTAATTCATTCGACTCTCTATTTATATTTTCGATGTTATTTTAAACTAAGGCCTCGTTTGATGGCCCGGCTTGAATTGGATTGTAATTGAATGCAAATCAGTCCTTATGAGTCTCACCCTTTACGTGGACTTGTAAGACACAATATGTTGGATTGTTGTTCACTTTAATAAGTCTAGTCCCAGCGCACCAAACAACAACCATAACTCGTCCATTTTAATTGAAATAGTCCAGTTCAGTCTCACCCACCAAACATAAAGCACATTCTTTCTTATCTCCCCCATTGAATTGTCCATGTAATATAAATTTGAAATACTTGAGAAACTACTTTGATGAAGTGATATTTCTTTTCCTAAATTTGAAAGCACCCTGAATTTTGAATTCCCTTTTTGTATTAATCTGAAAAATAAAACTGAACCTTTCAGAAAGATACCATGATCAGAGTATCAGCCTTATAAATACTAGGATACACAAACATAAATACTTACCAATTTCACATACTTTTTAGACAAGCAAAATAAAGTACTTTTGCTTGTGAATCTTACAATCAAAGTACTGAATCACGCTTCTTTTCAATCTCTCAGACGTGCCTCCTCCATCCATTATTTATACTTAAACACCTCAAAATTTGGTTGCACAGTTTGTATTAACAAGTTCTAGCCATGGCAGGAGCCATTGATGAATGGACAAGGGAAGAAAATAAAGCCTTCGAGATTGCCATAGCCACCTACAATATTGAATGCATCGAAAAAGTGGAGTGGGAGAAAGTTTCTGTATGTGTTCCTGGAAAATCTATTGATAAAATAAAACTACACTTCATGCACCTATTGATGGATGTGGAGGCCATCGAGTCTGACCAAGGACCACTTCCTGATTACAAGTATGATGAAGACGATGGCGACGATGGTGATCATGGTGATACCAAAGAGAAAGAGATGTCGATCGTGTCATGACGACAATTAGATGAGAATTTTGCAGTAACGCTAAAGATTTGTAATTTTGATCAACTTTAATATAGTACAATTGCTTTCTCCAGAGGGTTGAAGTACTTCTCTCACTTTTTTTCGTTTTTCTCTCCATTAATAGTTATGTTCCAATAGCAGAATATGTATTACTAACCTTTTCACCATTCACATTCACGTGTAACCAAAATACAAAAGACATTGTGAAGTATCATGTCCGAGCAAGAATTCTAGTGAGGGTCTTATATGCGGCCCTTAGGTGAGGTTGGTCCCATCTCTTAGGCGGAGTCGGGCAACTGTTGGTTTGCCCGGGAGAAGGGGGCCTAGGCCCAGCTTTTGGCTCCAGCGCACAAAGGCAAGACCAGGCAGTTGATGGGGGCCACAAGCCTGGGCAAGCCCAAAGGCAAATCTTGCATGGGTTTGCTGACGTCATTATGACGTCAGCAACTAAAAAAATTTAAAAAAAATTTAAAATTTAAAATTTAAAAAAAAAAAAACCAAAATTTTCAGAATTTTTTTTTATATATAAATACCTGGTCTTATTTTTCATATCTCATGCCAAAATTAATGGTTTAAGTAAAAAAAAATATAAAATGAATTAAAATGAATACTAATTGCCCTTGCCCTAGCCTTTTGGGGTGGAACCAAAAAAGGTAAGGCTGCCACTATTCACATGAATAGTGGCAGCCCTTGCCTTGCCTTTGCCTTGCCTTAGCCTTTTGGGGTGGACTTGCTCTTAATTGTTTGATCAAATTGGTTAGCCTAATTCAATAATTAAGAGATAAAACCTCTTCTCCCTTCTATTTTGCTCAAGAATTTGGTCCACCATGCATCTGATCCATCTTGCCCAATCTAATTATGGTCCAGCTTGAACATCTATCAATTGAGAACTATTGGGTCTAGTAGGCTCGGCCCAGAACTCAGGCTGGGTCAATCTTTACAATACTTAATTCCAAATTAAATACTCTTTTAGATCATAGTTAAAAAATTATCAAAGGTCAAATCTCAGTTTAAATTTACTCTTTAAAAAAGAAAATACCCAGAAATAAATAAATAAATAAACAGCCTTTTTCAAGTACACCATTGGTTGCTGAATCATCGGCATCATTACTGTTCAAATTTCATAAAGACCATCTTTGCAGGACCGTTGTTGAATAGTTCTTTATATAAGACAGATTAGACCATATCAAAATTGCAAAATAAATAAATATTTAATTTGATTATTTTTATTCAACAAAAAAAATAAGTTGCAAAACAAATGAGTTCCTCATTTGAATCTAATACGAAACAGATAATGTAAAAAACATGATTACCATTGTTTATACCACTCATTTGTGACTAATTCAAACAACTCATCTGTAAATCATCTCATTAGAAGAAGCTTAGTCGTAATCCGTCGTTTTGAAATTTGTTGTCAACTCTTAATTAAAAGGGAGAATAATCATTGAGTATTTAAAAAATATATATGGAATTAATTAATCAAAACGCCAGTTCCATAGCGGCCATAAACTGGTTCAATATATTTTGGAATCTTGTATGTATATTGATTCAAGTGAGATAAATAAATAAATAAAGTTTGAGAATATTTATGGGTAGAATAAAATTGTGTTCATCACTTGTGCCTATGAGTAATGCATAATCCATCTTACCTAGCACTTAATGACAAATACTTCAGAATTTAAGCCAGGTAGTTTACCCAAATTCCAATCTATACTATATAAACAGAAGTCTTTTTTTATAATTTACACAACCAAATTCCTTTATAATTTAATCAATATTATTATCATTCATCATTTACCAAAATTCATATCAAATCATCAATTAATCTAATAAAAATCAGTATAACTTAATCTAATTAAAATGCACATTAAATTATCAATTAAATAAAGAAATCAAAATGTATACCTTAAAGTAGTGCAGCCTCTTCGAGTTTGCTACTGATAATAAAAAATACAGAGGGAGCTAAATCAGAAACAAATAATAACAAATATATTATAAAAAAATAAAAGAAAAAATTACCAAATATATTATAAAAGGAAAAAGAAAAACAAAACAAAAAAGGAGTGATGCACTGGCGTGTAGGGGTGGGCATTCAAACCAGAAAATTAGAAAATTGAGCCGAATTGGGTAGAAAAAAATTGGGTTGACAAAAAATCAGACCGAGTTGACCAAAAATCAAACCGAACTGATTTGGTTCGGTTCTAGTTTCGATTCTTGTAGCGAAAAAATGGACCGGACCGTCCTGGCTATGTATTTTTAAATTTTTTAATAAAATATTTAACCCCAATGCTAAATTTATAAACTCATAACTAATTTGTCCCCAAGTCCAACTCTAAATCACCTCTCTTTTCTAGGCCCAATCAACTTCCTTTATATAAAATTAGGTCATTTGTGAATTTTTAGTCCCCAAAAATAAATTTTTTGTTGGGTTTTGTAGAAAAAAATTGTTCCAGTCCAAAAAATCAAAAAAACCAAAAATCGAACCAAATTATGGGCAAACCAAAATGAAAAAAAATTTCATCAAAAATTGGACCGAACTAGACCAGATGAGTAGTACCAATTTCGAGACACGATTTGAGGTGAGAACCAAATCGTGCCCACCCCTATTGGTGTGAGAGCCTCTTTACCCTGGATTGGGTCTGCACTTGCATCAAGCAAGAGAAGACGCTATTCAAGTTTTAAGGATTTGGGATTGGGTCTTCAATTATACGGTTGTTGATATCTTGCAAGAGGACTCCTTCCCTTCCGTTGTATACATTGATTGCAGCAATTTTTTTTTTTTTTTTCCCTTGACCAAAACGACATCGTTTTAATCATGAGTTTTTAAAAATAAAAACAAATAGGCAATGCGCCTGCGCTAACACAGAAAACGCAAAATAGAAGACACATCTACCAAGAGCTCTTAAACCATCCTAAGATATGTAATTTTTCCAATGTGGGATCTTGAGTTCTAACACTTAGAGTAAGCATAACCACTCGTCCGATGGTCTTTATAAAAGGCCTAAGAATTAGACTTTATAGGCTTTATTAGTAAATACTGCACATATTATACTTTTCCCTTCTATCAAGGGATCTCTCAAATAATTTAATTTGAAGGACATCCCTTAGGAGTACTCTACAAAAATATTTCCAACGATCAAAATCATCTATTGTTTAAGTCTTCATTCATAGATCATCCTTGCAAAACATTAGACAAATCAGAAATTATTTAGACATCTAATTATGTCCTTGAAATCTATGAACACGGTGTTTCAAGAAAGTACTAAAATTTCAATAATTTAATTGAGTGGTCAAATAATATTGGATTCAAGTGATTTTTTGTAGAGATGATCTTCGAATGAATATTTACAAAATAGATGGTTTGGATTAATGAAATACAATGTATGATGGCACCTACAAAAATATCCTTTAAATAAACTTATTTGAAAAATCCCTCAACTAAAACTCACTATATATACACATGATTAGCCATTTCTCATGACCGTGTTTATCTTTTTGTTTTGACTGATGACATTGTTTATCTTTTCCGAATTGGCTATGTAACTAATTGGTTATTATCATTGATGGGAGGAAACTGAAAAACTTTGATATCTTCAGCTTCCTATGATTAAAATAATATTTTGCAGAATGTCAGCTTTTAAACAAGCATGAGTGGTTGACCCGAAGAAACAATTGACTAAAATAAGCATGATTAAAATTCAACTTAATTAGCGATTTTATATATCCTGGACTGCTCTTGGTCCACCAAAAGGCTGCTTGAGCATATTGTAGATTTTATTACTTTCGTCCATTTATAAACCAAAACGTGACATTAAAAAACATAACAAAATAAAAACATTGCAAACGAGCAAAAACGACAGTGAGTCACTATGTGAGAGACTTGTTTATGCAATTTCTTGAAAGGAAATTTGATTTCGACTTAGATAGTGTAACAATATGGCTCATTGCTCTTCGTTGTTCTGCTTTACACAAATAATTTCCTTTTTAATTGGTTAGAAGAAGGCCTAGAGGTAGGGATGGCAAAAATCCACGCGGGGGGGTCCCCGACCTTAACGGGGGGAGATTTCGGGGCCAAACGGGGTTCGGGTACGGGGATCCCCGAACTTGAAAAATCCCTGATGGGTATGAGGAGGGGATGGTATTGGTGTCCCCATCCCCGAACCCGACCCGAAAATATATATGTTTATATTTAAATAAAGAAATATATAATTATAATATTTATGTTTAACACTAAGTTAATCTCCCTCTCCTAATTCTTCCTAATCTTCTCTGGATTTTCATATTGATGTGATTTTGAATAGTTGATTTGAATTTTATAGTTAATTTGAATGTGTTTAATGATAATTTAATATGAAACTTAATGTTAAAATGTATGATAATTATTTTTTATGCAAAAAAAATTAGGGATTCGGGGCGGGTATGGGGGATAGTCTCCCGACGGGTACGGGGACAGCGATTCCCCGAAACCTATTAAATGGGGATTGATTCGGGGATGGGGGCAGGGATGGAGAGCGGGGACGGGGATGGTATTGTCATACCCGGCCCCTACCCGGCCCGTTACCATCCCTACCTGGAGGGGCTAATAAATTGTCTTAATGCCAGCGGGTGTTTACCTTAGTGGTAGAGGTGTTTGTTTGCAAACTCGATGGCACCAGTTCAAATCCCTTTGTGTGCACACCGACCCACCCCCTAGATTAGTTGATCTCTCTATCTTTTAAAAAAATGTATTAATGATAACCTTGTTGTAAGGTGTAAGCAATGCTTCCGATTAATGAAATTTCCTTTCTTTTGATTTCTTTAAATTTAAAAAAAAAAAAAAAAAATGGTGCAGTGATATTAATTTAGAGTTTTCAGAGATAGTAAAAAAACCCTAAACTCTCTCTCTCAAGGTGAAATCGTGAGCTTGCATTGCAGCTGATGTTAAGCTCATAATTTCATACATATACATGCCCAAATTTACTTACTTCTTTTGCTTAGTTTCCTAGATTTCTATGTTATTTGCCTCTCTTTGTGTGTTTTGTAGGCAAAAAGAGCAAGAGAGCATAATTCATGCAATTCAAGCATGTTAAGGCCTAATTTGGATGAATGGATGAAGAGCTTAAAGACAAACTCATTTTGGCTACAGCCCCCTGCCAGTCCAGTTCCGTAGGTCATATTGCAAGCTTTGTTTCAACAACCTACATAGCTCGAATGAGGCCACATTCTTCATGAAAGTTGTTCCAATTGGTGTTTACTATAACATATCCAAAATTCAGCCCCATTGGATAAATCTGGAGTCCGTTACCTAGCAAACACAGAACCATGCTCAGGATGGATCTTATCAGTGCGGAAAATGAGTTAGCAATTTATTTCGGCCTTAACTTCTTCCTCCGACCTTGGATTGGCCCAAATAACATATGGATGGAAAGAAGACATTCTGAACTTCAATTTAGAGTGCTTAAAGTCCTAATTTGATTAAGAGAAGCCCAAGTTGTAAGCCCTTGAAGTTGCTGGTCATGCTGACCTCAGCATGTGCTGGTTGGATGCTTGGTCATGGTGAGCTAGGTATGAGCTATAATTTCTGGTTGGAAGCTTGGTCATGGTGACATGAAGATGAGCTAGGGCTGCTGGTGGGATCTATTGGTGAAGTGCATCAACCAATTCAAGATTTTCTAATACAAGTGCATCAACCATTTCAGATTTTATAAAACAAGTGTTGTATGCATTAGCCATATTGAATTCAGATTTTCACTTCCCCTAGGCGTATAAATAGGGAAGTTCTCTAAGCTTGTAAACACACCCCAAGGGGGGAGCTCTCAAACACTTCTCTAGAGCTCCCTTCCCTTCTCTCCCTCAAATTCTCTTAGTTTTGCTTTTTAGTTCTCAATTCTAGCTTTCTTTAATACAGCTGCACCAAAATGGATTCAGTTGCATCCTCAACTTGTGATACTCGCAAGTGCACGAACCGTTCGGTAGTATAGCGTATGTAAGTGCGAGGTCGATCCCACGAGGATTGGCGATTGAATGATTCAATTCATTTTCCCTACACAAAACAGAAATGAAAAAGAAGGGAAATAAATAAAACAAGGAAGAAAGAAAATAACTAACTCAAGCAGATAAGTTCCCAAGTTCAATTAGATTAACGGATTGATTCTAGCTAATGTATGATTAAGCCATGGTGTGTGGTCATAACCTTGTGTTCCTAATTCCCTAATTTGATCATTTGTTGTCTAACCTAAAATTAAGCATTAGGAACCCATTAAGCATAGAAGAACAATTTAAACAACCAAGCATGTATCTAATCCCTGTTGTCGAATGTCCATACATACTCTTCCTATTCATAGTTCAATTCGAATTAAAGTATGGTGTCTACTCTTAATTCAAACCAAGATAGCTAACATGCAAGCCTAAATGGTGATCAATCATTCAAACTAGCATATTAACTTATAAGCATAATGAATAAGAACAAAAATCATAATTGAAACTTGGAAACTTATCTGCTTGAGTTAGTTATTTTCTTTCTTCCTTGTTTTATTTATTTCCCTTCTTTTTCATTTCTGTTTTGTGTAGGGAAAATGAATTGAATCATTCAATCACCAATCCTCGTGGGATCGACCTCGCACTTACATACGCTATACTACCGAACGGTTCGTGCACTTGCGAGTATCACAAGTTGAGGATGCAACTGAATCCATTTTGGTGCAGCTGTATTTACACAACAAGTTTTTGGCGCCGTTGCCGGGGATCGGTAACATTGTTTGATTCTATTTGGCTTTCCTACTTTATTTTTTTTTCTTAACTGGACAATTTCAAGTTTTAAAGTTAATGACGTTAATGGACAAGTTGTGTTTGTAGTCCAACAGAAAAGGACAATTGCCCAACAAGCAAGAGAACTGGGTTTAAGTCCCAGCTTACACAACCCATTGGTGCTTGTTGCTTTGAAGCATGGAATTGGACTTGTGTTGATTTTTCCTTTTCATTTTTAGTTTTTTTTTTTATATTTCGTAATCCTTTAATTCCGTTTCAAGTTTTTGTGTGCGTTTGTTTTAGCAATGTAAATAGCTCAATAAAGAGGGAGAAAGAAGGCAATTTCAAAGATAGGAAGTGTGGAGTAGTGGGAGAAGTCGCGACCTCCAAATGCATCACGCTCGACCTAATCGCTTCAAGGGGAAGTATTTCGATCCTTTCTCTTTACTTGTTTTGTTTTTATTTTAGTAATTTTAAGTTTATGTTTCTTTTATATAAAAAAAAAATTAAAAAGATTTTTTATATGAGCTGACTCGTGGTAACTCCAGTGAGCGTCTCCGTCAATAGTGTCTAGGAGTTCTTTAGGCGACACCTTCGGTGTCTAAGAAGTTTGGGTTTTAAGCGGGACCATTGTGACCCCTCCAACCTTCCCGGATCCCCTGGCTGTGTTTTCTGAGGCCCTTAACTGGTCATCCTTGAGTTACTTGTATATTTGTGTGTTTTAATAAATTAAAAAAAAAATATTCAATTTGCAATTTGAAACCTCTCGTTTTTCTTTTCTGTTTCTTTTCTTTGAGTCATTTTCAGTTTTCCTTCCCACACCAATGATAAATCTTGAGTCTAACTTCTAATATGGCTCTTAGGAATTTGATAAGCATTGTGTTAGGTCTGAATCTTATTCTTTTGCTAGCTAAGTCTCACATAATTATTCTTGAGCTTTCTATGCACCTAAGCCATGACTATACACCTCTTGCATATCTTACCCAATTGTATGCATTTTTTTGCTTGTGTGATTCACTGGAATGTTAAGTTATAACTAAGATATGATTTAGGCCATCTTTGTTAAGCCTCTTTCTTTTTCCTCCATCAACCCATACAATACATATTCCCTTGTAAACCCTTTTGTGCCCAAACACTTAGCCATTTCTTTCTATCACCTTATCATCTATTAAATATCCTACCATCTAGGGGACATGTAGAGTATGATTGTATTTGAGATTGTAATGTATTCAAGGCAATAAATGAGCTATTAAAAAAAAATTCAGAAGAAAAAGAGAAAAGAAGTGTGGCCAATGTAGTCACGACCCTAGGGTGATATAAGGAGAAATCAAGGTGATCTAGGGTAAAGAGCCGCAAAATTGGGCCAAATATTATACAAAGTGTGTAAATGTCAAAATCAAATTTTGAAGTGATTCAATTGCAAAATCTGGTGTTGTGAGCTTTTCAATTTATGTGCCTTACATTTCAAATGTCAATGATCTTGTTTATATGACATGCTCTACTTTGTTCCTTAGACTTTGTGTTTCAATATCCATTCCTTTTCTAACCATTACATTACATCCATGAGTAAAGTCCTATTGATTTTGGTTTAGCTTGGCAAACTTGTGTTCATTCTTGCAGGAATTCATATCGTTGTTTGAGAAGCATGAGTTGTATCTTCATGGCTATTTCACACACACACCTTGAGCATGATTTTTTGTGAGATTGTGGTAGCACTTGAATAATGTTTAGAACTTCCTTAGTGCTTGTTTTGTTCCTTGTTGAGCCATGTCTATGAAGTTTAACATTTTTGTCCGGTTGGAAGGTTAACGGTTTTTGTATTTTGTTTTGTTTTGTTTTGCTTAAGGGCTAACAAATCTATTAAGTTTTCTAACTACTTTGTTTTGTAGAGTCAGGTAAAACGTTTGTGGGTATTCGTATATTGTTAAACCCTCAGGAGACACAACTCCTCCTACTAGGGATGCCTAGAGGTTTAAAGGCTTGTTGCATACGCTCAATGCAATCGAGTTACCTACGAAAGTGGTCTAGTTAACTTCTTGTTTTGTTTTTAGCTTTGTTTTTCTTTTGTTTTGCTCGAGGACTAGCAGCTGACACCCCCCCCCCCCCGGGTGTCGGGGCTTCCCCATCTTCCATCTTTCTCTCCTCCTCTCTCTTTCTCATTTCCTAGTTTTCTTCCCCTCTCCTCTTCTCTCCCGAGATTTGTTTGGATCTTGGGTCCTCTTGCCCAGATCTATCTGGATTTTGGCTTTTGTTTGTTTGTTTGGGTATTTTCTTTTGTAGGTCCTTTGTGACTTTTGTTGTTCTTGGATGTGTCTTGCTGTCGCTAGGATGGTTGCGGTGTAATGTTATCGATCCAACTTTTTTCTTTGGTTTTTGTTGTGTTTTTTAAGCAAGTACTGCAATCCACCATAAATACCATGATTTTGTTGCAGCTTTTAGTCCATTCACATGAATTTTGCTCCAGTTTAGTGTTTGGAGTTGGAAAAGTGATTGTTGCCGATTTGTGTGAGATCGGGTTTTGCCTGTGCAAAATAAGAGATTTAGTCATGTTGATGGAGAGGATATGGTACAGTGTCCTTGTTTATGTGTTTATTTTAGTCTAATAATTCTCATAAACTCAATAAGAGTTTGCCAATATTTGTATTTATTGTTTGACTTTTCGATGTGGATTTGTCGTTACTGCCGTTACGCGGTGAATTTGTATTGCAGGTCTAAGTATAGGTGCTTTTGTCTGCTGAATTAGAGGTTTTAGGTTTTTCTGGCATGCGTAATTCTCTCCAGATCAAACCAATTTATTTTTGTGTTTGGTCACTGGATATATTGTACTCATATTTAGCATTGCGGCTGCTGTGTACTTTTTTCTATGTTATCAATAAAATTACTATTGCTTTTAATAAATAAAAAATTTAGAGTTTTCATTTAATGGTTGGATTTGACACAATCAAGATAAACACTCAACATCTCAATAGTCGAGGAGGTTCTAGTCTTGTAGTTTAATAATGAATGCTATTAGGCTTTGTTTATCTCTGATTTCAATCTCAATGAAGTCCCCGGTTTACCATTTAAATGAATCAAATTTTCGTATTGGGGTTACCCAAAATGGTGAGGGTGGATGGGGAACTAGGATAGGATTTAGCGATGGCCAAAATTCTCGTCGGGTCTCCGAATTTTAAAAATCCCTAGCCAAAGGCAGGCTAGGGATGGTATTGTTGTCCCCATACCTGAACCCAACCCCATAAGTGATATATTATTTTTATGTAATATATAGTATAATATAACCATGTATGGTTATAATATAATATTTATTTAGCTGTGTCAAATTGAATTGAGATGAGTGTGAATTTTGAGTTGAATTTTATAATTCAATTGAATGTAATTGAGTTGAATAATAGTTTAAGGTGAAATTAGTGTTAAAATGTGTTATAATGATAGTTCGACAAAAAAAAAGGTGACATTAGTGTTATAATGTAGGATAATCAATTAATTTTATTTTCATTTATAAATTTGAGATTCAGGGCGGGTTTGAGAGAGAGCCCCCCCAATGGGGACATGGATGGGGGCGGGGAAGGAAATTGTATTGCCATAACTAACCCCGAACCGGCTCGATGTCACCCCTAATAGGATTAGGCTAATGCAATGGTTCAACTCTTTTGCATTGAAAACCCCATCCTCGCCACTTGGGATAACCCTATGGGATTCAACTCTTTTTAGTATTAGTTATTCATTAAAGATTGTAGTAGTTGGATCATCGAATCCAAAACTAATTGGCGAATGGTAGGGAGGGTCATAGCAACCTATTTTGTAACACAAGGCTCAACATTCAGAATGCAGACATAGTTTGAACATGTCACCTCAAATTTCACTTAAGTCAAGTACGTTGGCAATCTATATTAAGTGACATAGAGCACATTTTTTTATTTGACCAAATACGTGGATTACGTACTATGTACTATAATATAATTTTAGCATCCAATCTAAAACCAATTAGTAATAGTTGAAAAGACTCATATGAAATATATTTATAACCCAAGGTTCAACATTTTCGGTGAGTGATGTACTCTTAAAGACGTCTTTGTTGTTAAGACATAAAAAAAGGAACTTAAAATATTGGTTGTTTCTTTACTCTTCGCACAAATGTTAAATTATATGCAGCTCCGACTAATCAATTATTTTTGTTTAAGAACATGCATGAGCATCATCAAACTACACCCTAAATTCTTAAACTTTTTTTGAATAATTTCCTTTAAAACAGAGAAATCAATGGTATAAACTTAGTGGGACAGAGCCAGAGCCAGGCCTAAGTCAGAAGTGGCATTGCCCTCCCCTCCCTCCACCCCCCAATATATATTGGGAGCATCACCACTTTAACTCAAGGTGTATGCTCACTATCCTTCTCAACACTTGACATGTGTTTATAAGCATAACCATGGTTATATAAATTAAAGTAAAAAGTTAAGAGTGCTGCTAAACGAACCCTAAAATTAACTGAGTACACCTTACTATCATAGTATTTATTAAATTACTAATTTACCCTAATATAAAATTACCAAAAAAGAGATTATTTTTTTTGTGGGACTGCTTTAGAAGATTTACATCACGTCTTCATTTCATGTGATTTTGTTTCTGCTTTTTGGGAGACTAGCCCATGGTGGAGGCTTTTACAAAATAGTGCCGACCTGAATTTTAAATGTTGGCTTGTGCAACTGTTTGGTGACTCATATAAAGAGTTTGTAGAACAAGTTTTGATGGTGTTGTGTACACTCTGGAATGAGAGGAATTTTGTTTTATGGACAGGCAGACGACATGGGATGTTGGAAGTGGTTAATTGTGCTATGCAGGTGTTGCACCAATTCCAGGAGCACAACTTTCCTAAGGGTGTTGTCCTAGCTCGTGCAATGGTAAAATGGGGTAGACCCCCCGTGGGTTTTTAAAAACTCAATTTTGATGGGGCTTTTTGCGAACAAACTGGGTTTGCTGCTTTCAAGAGGGTTTTGCTTCTTCTTGGTTTATGATTTTAGTTTTATTGGTCAGATATGCAAACCTAAAATTTGAAAAGAAGACATAAATTCATGTAAAAAGAGAAACCTAGTTTAGGATGTTGTGTGATAGAGTGTATTAGGGTGCACTAGGGATATTTTTGGTAGTTAAATAGGGTGTACTTAGTTAATTTTACATTTTAATTAAAATATTAGGGTGCACTTAGATCATAGGGTGTACTCAGTTAATTTTAGGGTTCGTTTAGCAGCACTCAAAGTTAATCATGGTTATGCTTATACTTATGCTTATGGACATGTGTCAAATGTTGAGAAAGGTGATGAGCATACACCTTAAGTTAAAGTGGTAAGTAAAAATATTTCCATATATATTATATGATGAAAAATTGATATAATTCAGCTCATCGCCACTCAACCACTAAATGGTTGCCAAATGTCCATTTCAACATTAATATATATTAGTAAATTTGTAATATATTACTGGAAAAAAAGTTGCATCTCTTATAGGTAAAAATTACTCAATACGACCAAAAAAATTATATAATTAAATTTTGTGTTTGTCCCCTATATATTAAATTTTGACTCCACCCAAGGTGGGAAACCTTTGATTTTTTTTTCCTGCAAGCGAAATTGAAGGAATGGGAAACCAAACCTAAAATCTAAAATACAAAGATAAATACTCTTAACACCTTGAGCTACAAACCTCTTGTAGGAAACCTTTGGTCGTAAGAGCACAACATCTTTTGAACATGAGAAACAATGGTTGGCTAGTCGAATGTAGAAGAGGCAACCAATAAAATAACGTACGTGTAGTCTTCCCATTTTGGCATTTTCCCTTTTGGAATTGATTATGTTTTGTTATTTTGAATACCTAGTCTCACCATGTCGCTGGCACAACATATTTGTTTGTATATTATACAGGAAATAGTCTTATGCAAGACTGGAGCCTAGAGGGATGGAAATGGATAAGAACAATACTCACTATACTATCAAAGTACAATTCTCGTCATTCTCCTCTTACGTTCAGAGAAAAAAAAGCACAGAAGATATATATATTTGAGAAGGCTAAGTTTATTACATTATTCTTGGAATTTTGACTTTCAAAATCGTGTAGCCAAAACCTCTTTAATTAAAGAACACCACGCAAACGCAGAGAACCCTTCAAATGAATCTATCCAAATTAGTATTGGTTTTTTTTTAAGCAAACCAAATTAATATTGGTTTTTTATTTATTAAGAAAACCAAATTAATAGTGGTTTGGTTGACCTAGTTTTTAGTATATAGTTGATTTGCAAAATTATAATATTGTGGTCTTATACTAATTGTGTGTGATGTATATAGTTAACCTCATTATTAATCAATACCGTCAAATCCTTCATTTAATAAGAACATCGATATATGATTGGTAGTGAAGCTAAAGAATACCACTCAAATGTTGTCAAGGCGAGTGATACGTACTAGATTTAGGGTCTATTTATGTAGGGAGTATTTTGACTCAATGTTAAATTTGTAAGGCAAAAAGTCACTTTTTCGTACCTGTAGTTTGATGAAATTTTGACTTTCGTCCTTGTGGTTTTAACTCTGGCAATTTGACTCATGTAGTTTGATTTTATTGCAATTTAAGGACATCCAAATTTTCATATAATTTCTTGACGAAATAAACATGTGTCTCTTACATGAATGGGTATTTTGGACAGAATTGGATGGAAATTTGGATTTGCCCTTGAATTGATATCAAATCAAAGTATAGGGGTTAAATTGACAAAATCAAAACAACATGGACTAAAGTGAAAAATCAGGCAAACTACAAGGACCAAAAGTGACTTTTTTACAATTTGTAAAGAAATAGCTTTAAAAAAATACATATTCCCCCTCAAACACATCCTAAAACTTGACCGAAGTCGATTTTATTAGTTCACACACGTCTACTCTTGTTTTTAAGTGGAGAAGTTGTGAGGATGTGAAGAATTATCCTACTTTAGAAAGTTAAGAAACATTGTAAGCATAAGAGTTTGGGCACTTCCCCAATTACCAATTAGTTTTGGGGTTGAAATCAACTTCTTTCATGGTATCAAAACCAAGTTTACTCACGTTTAAAGTCCAATGCCCATGCGTGCTCCAGGTCACTAAGTTAAATTGCTCACGGGTTAAGCTTGAAATTTTGCTATGCATACATAAGGGTTCGTGTAAGGATGTGAAAACTTACACCACATTAAAAAGTTAAGAAATCTTACAAGGGCTTATACAGACGTCACTCCCTCATTTTCAATTGATTTTAGAGTTGAAATCAAAGACTCAAAGGCGTTCATTAGTATGCTTTTTGATCATTATTATTAATTTCAAAGATTTGGGTACCATTTCTTTTTTTCAATGGAGCGGTTGTATGTTCCATTAATACTTTAACTTAAGCAAGCACCTACAAGTGTTGTTTAATTAATACTTTCATGGGAAATGGTTTTGTGGGTTACTACCAGATTGCGACCCAGTCCCTACATATATATTATGCACTAAGGAGACAGTTTAACATGCTCAAAAAAGTTGCATTGCTTTTAGGGATTTCTAAAAGGTAAGTTGGGTGCTCTATAGCCTTGATTAAGATGGTCGAGGTGTCGTATAGAATTTAAAGTCAACCCTTTTGCAACGACGACTTTGATTTTTACTGAATATTTAAAAGTAAATATTTAACACGGTTATTCACACTTTGCAAGAGATTATCTAAATATTATGAGAATGTAAAGGTAAGAAGTCCTACACTGGAAATTGAGAAACCTAGCTAGCAAGGACTTATAAGGAGTTGGACTACTTTCCTATTGCCAATTGGTTTTGGTGTAGAACCTCAATTTCTTTCATGGTATCAGAGCGGGTTAGCCCACGTATGAAAATCTAACAACCACACGTGCTCCATGTCATCCAAATATGTGTTGTTCATGTGTTAGGCTTGAAAAATTGCCATATGTGCGGGTGCGTGTGAGAATGTAAAGGTAAAAAGTCCTATATTAGAAAGTTGAGAAATCTAATAAAGGCTTATAAGGAGTTGGTTGCTTCGATTAAACATTGAAATGATCACAATGATAATAAAATGACAATTTGATTAAACTTTTCATGAATAATCTTGAAATTGGACATTTTGGGCACTAGACTGAAAGAGAGAGTAAATATAGCAATTCCTCTTTCATCAAAGGGTAATACTATGTCTCTTAAATATATGCGGCGCACAAAATTGACAAGTCATATACTCATTTATTCAATTGCCTTTGTTTTGTATTATCTGAAATTAATGAGATGGCGACACTTGAAACTTTATCTATTTGTTCTTTCTCTCTATAAAGAGTAAGTCTTTGCTCTACTTGGGGTATGTAAAACTATCACAATTACTATTTTCACCTTTTTCAACTACCAACTATATTTCTAAATTTAGAAACAAAAAGTGAAATAATTATCATATTTTCACCTAGTTATGTATTTACTCAATAGATAATTCATCTTCACTTTCAACTAATTGTGTTCTTTTCTAACATGAAATGAGTTGGGATGTGTATACCTGAAAACCCAAGAATTAGAGGTTGATTAGGGGAATAGTTGATCCAATTCCAATTCATTCTCCCTGATTTCCAAGTATTATTTAAACAAGATAATACAAGAGAAAAAAAAAAAGAGTACCGGCAAGGGATCGATTGACAGAAAAAGCCTTCGGTATAGAAGTATTTACTATTTACCACGAATATTAAGTTCTTAAATATTCTAGAAGGCATTTGCAACTAATAGTAAACTTGATATGAGAAAAGCAATGGAAGTTTCAGAAACTCACAAGGACGCTTATAGCATTAAGTACAAGCAAAGACTAAAACCGTTGCCGACTGACCTGTCCCATTGACAAGGGACGCAATAGGCATTAAAATGCAGGTTTAAGTCCCAATAGAAAATGGGTCAAACGCGTCGGGGTTTCGTGGCCAAAACACGGACCACAAACAGAAGGTTCAATTCAAGCTCAAGCCAAAGCCAAAGCCGAAGCCCCAAGGTTCAAGTCAAAGTCCCTTGCAGGTCTCTAGTCTTTGCTTTTACTTTTAATTTAAAATCTTGAAAGGACGTTCAAGAAAAGAAAATAAAGCAAATGATTCAAATGTGTATAGGGCTCACTTTCAATTTGAAGTTTAAGAACAGGGGTTTCTAGGTCTATACGATACAACTCTTTTATATTTCTGTTGGAAAAGTATAATTTTAGGAGGCGATTCGGAGTTTTAATATATATACAAATTTTGAATTACATCATAAATAGCGTCATCCTTCCGTTAAAATACTTCCACTAAAATAAAGTGAGATTTGAACTTGAAATATTCTTTTACAAAATAAAGACAAATGTCACTAAATCGAATGATCTTGACAGACACTCGACCTTTGTAATGTATATAACAATTCAGTTTTAAATATTCAGATAAAGGTAGTTTAGGTAAAACAATAACATTTGCCAGAATATGTATCTTTCATTTCAAATTTGTTCAGTCTTGAAAAAAAAAAAAAAGTGGAGTAAAGGGATACATTCCCTCTCTAAACTAAACTCCTTCCCTCTCATTCAAAATTCTCAATCAAAAGATAAGCGGCATCTCACCTTTAATTTCCTTTTTCTTTTTTCTTTTTTCTTTTTTCTTTTCTTCATCACCAAACCCCTTTCTCAATATGGCTCATTAGTTCTATAATTAGATAAGAAAAGAATGAATGAGAAAATAAAAGCATTGTTTTCAGGAAATGCTATTTTCATAGGTTTGTGTTGTACAATATGACACCGATAGGAGTATAATAAAGAGAATGATTTTTGGTAACTCTTGTTTTTATCAACCAAAAGCTTTTTTTTTTTCGTTATTCTCTTGGGAGGGGAAGGGGGGAGTATTATATTGGGTTGCCTCAAGATTGTCTCCTACCTGTAACGTGAATCAAACCTGAGTACACTTGGGTGAAAAGGGAAGAGTTTGACCCACTTTTTCCACCGTGTATCACCCCATGTGCGAACCAAATTCCCAAATTAGTTTCTTCCATTTTTTTTCCTTTCCATGAAAAATTGAAAAACTAACTTTTTTTGGACCGAAACGAAAAATCTAACCAGAAACAAGAAAAAAAAAAACCCACAGAATTCCACACTGCGACTTTTGTTTTTGTATACTATTCTATGATACAATAATATTCTCCAGATTTTAATCCAATAATGATAAGACTGGTTTAGATCCTATACTATTGGATGAATACTTTTCCGATTGGAATAAATAAATTTTTATTCCAATAATAACTGTAAATACGAAATAAAATATAAATAGTGATGAAACCCAACATCAATTTAAATATTGTTTAGCAATTAAAAAACAAATGGATATTGAAATCCTTCCAAAAAGCCCATATGCTTTGGCTTTGCCCCCACAAGGCAGGAGATTTAATTTGCTCCATCCAATTCCCAAGCTTGGTTATGCTCATCCACGCGCCTATAATTAGTGGTGCATTAACATCTCCTCCGAGGTGGTAAAATCTTAAACCCAACTCATAATTACAAGCAAAATCCTAACTACAAGATAGGATAACATATGTCAAGACTCAAAACCAGATTTTCCCTCACCTAATGATTGAAGATTAAAAACACAGTGTTTGCGCTGTACATTAGAAAGTCAAATAGAAGATATTCAAAAACTAACAATTCAAATTTACCACCGTGGGTATGAACGACTGCCAACTGTTGATGTACGTAAAATTCACGCTTAGCGTTGACTGGTAACTAGTCAATTAATTATCCGATAAGCGAAGAAATTATGTTTTTGGTAATTGTGATTAGGAGAGGTGCTGTCTTACAGGCATAGCCAGCCTTCCAAATTAATTTGGTAATTGGGTAAACAACAAGCTGTTACATGCATCATCCATGAACATCTTCTTCTCTCAAGGCTTTGAGCCAAGTAAATGAATTGTGACCCTAAAACCCAATCCAACCTAGCACATGTTCTTTCTTATACTTCAACATTGACTCTCTCTCTCTCTCTCTCTCTCTCTCTCTCTCTCTCTCTCTCTCTCTCTCTCTCTCTCTCTCTCTCTCTCTCTCTCTCTCTCTCTCTCTCTTTCAAAATTTAATAAAGATACCAAATAGCATACCCCATTGCACACCTCACACAAGCACACACCCACACACACACACACACAAATACCCGCATAAAAACTCCCACCCACTCCCCCTTTCCTTCTCAAATACAAACCAAAGCCAAGAAGAAGACAAAGCTCCCCCTTTTGGCCAGTGAAGAAGCCCTCTGGGTTCCTCATCATTTCCCATAGAGATTCAGGAGAAGATCTCTTTCAATTTCATACCCAGAAAAAGAAACACCCTATTTCCTCAAAAATGCTCACAAAGCCTTAAATTTCTCCTCATATCCACTTGCACAAGCATTTCACGTTCAAATTCAATTGTGGGTTCGGATAGTAAATGTTTTAGATGAGGTGCAAGAAGCACCTTTGCGACCTCACCAGCGCCGTCGGTGTCTGCTCCTCCTGCCTCCGGGAACGCCTCACCGCCATCATCGAGGCCCAAACCAAGGCCCAGGCCCAGCTTTCTCGGCTCCACTCCCGGAACTCCGCGCCGCCCGATGAACCGAAGCGCAAGTCCGACCCGAACCCCCCGCCTCTCATCTTCCCTCGCTCCGTCTCCCCCTACGTTTCTCGAAGAAAATCGGACGACTCCGCGTGGCACCACAACCACCGTCCAGATCATCAAAACCACCACCACCAGCAACAACAGCACCGTATTCGATTCTACAGTACGCCCCAGGTGGGCCCCACCTACAACAGCGCCACCAGCACCACCATTGAAGGGTCGTGTAGGAAGACTAAGACCAAGTTCTCGCTCTTATCGAGCCTTTTCCGGTCCAGATCCGATAAGTTTTGGTCGGATCCTAGTTCTTCGACGCTTCAGCCCAAGTCGTCCTCCTCGGCTTCGTCGCCGTCGTGGTTCTCGGCGATCTTCTCCGGAAAACGACGGAATCGATCGAAGCAGCTCTATGCCGACGAGTCCAACAACACCGGCGGGCAGAGACCTCGCGGGTTGTCGCCTGATATAACGCCCGATCCCTTCGAGGACTGCGAGCGATCGCGGTCAGGCAGCGGGGACTCGTCGGGGGCGACCCCGGAGTGGAAGCAGACGCCGGCGCTGGCTCCATCGTCGACTCGGAGGACACGTGTTGGCCAGGGGAAAAACAACGTCTCGGGTCTGGCGTTTTGCCTGAGCCCGCTAGTTCGGGCCAGCCCGAACCGGAACTGGGGCCAGAAGGGGTTGCCGCCGGAGTTCGCCGGCGAGATTCGGGTTGCGGCGGCGTTTTGCAAGAACCGGTCGAGGAAGCTGGTGGATTTCGGTAGAGCCAATCCTAACCGTTGATCGTACTGACCATTGTTGTGCTGTAGACAACCACACTGTTGTTTATGGCGTTTGTCTGTCGAAAGTACGATTTTGCCCCTTCATGTTTAGTTTTTTTTTTTTTTTTTTTTTCTAATTTTCTTTTTTTAAACATATGGATGGTAATTTACAAGGGAATGTTGGCTGTCTTTCTGTACACTAAAAATGTTGTTACTTGTTGGTTACCCACAAGATAGATTCTTTTTGTTGTATAATTTGGAATCTTATATAATTTTAAATACAGTGAGTAATTTTTTAAATTACGCAATTGCCCTCCCCTCTCTCTCTCTCTCTCTTCTCTCTCTTCTTTTTGAGTTTGGGTCTGAAAGTGGGAAACGCCACCGCATTGTGGGAACCATGGGGGCTAAGCACACAGCTGACCCAAATGGGGTGGGGCCAGGTAGTTCCAAATTTTTGATCAGTGGCTGGTGTGGGTCCACGCGCGCACTTAAGACTAAGGTGGCATAGTGACCATTGAGAATTAGTGAGCCGGTGGGGCCCACAAAACGCCGCGTTGTGTTGTGTCATATTGTTGTGCGCGTGTGTTAAATTTTTCAGTAAATAAAATTTGGTGAGTCTGATGGATCGGATTCAGATTTTCAGACGCTTAGGAAAGGTAATAGGGTGGGGTCCTACGTGGGTTTTACATCGGTGGGACCCAATGGAACGGGCTTCACCTGACCAAATCTGCAGCTGCTTTATTAACGGTCATGGTAAGAAAATATCAAGGGTTGGGGGATCTTAAATCTTCAATATTGTCCCAATTCCCAAATTTTTATATACTTACTATAAGTTTACACATAGATTTGTAGTCACAATCTGTAGTTTTCTTTTTATTTTTGGTTGCTATTCAATGCAGTGTTTGTATAATTTTGTATCAATAAACAATTTCACCGTATGTTATCGATGTAAATTGCAACGGCAGAATTATATTTGAAAGAAAAAAAACAGATTCTTCCATTCGAATCATAGTCTGCTAGATGAGTCATTCGAATAATAGTCGTGTAACCTAATCATCCTTCAATTTATTCAACCTAATATTTTTTTTTTTAAAAGTTGGAGGAATATAAGGTGAGAAAATAAAAATGAAAACCACAAGGTTCTTTTTCTTTTTTTTCTTTGTTTTAAATTGTGAATAAAAAGCTTTGTTTAGAGTTGGATGGGTGGTTTCCTAGAGAGGTAGATTCGGTACGGTCAATGTCCTTTTGGCTTTTGGAAAAAATGAAGTTTTGTTGGTAGTGGTACTTTTCAGTTGGCCTTTCCTTTTCATTGGGTGGCTTAAATTATTTGATTTGATTACAAGTTTTTGTTTTGGACCAGTTTGTTTTTGATTTGAAGTTGAAGCATGGAACTTGCTTCATGATGTTCCTCTGATTTTTTCTTTTCTGACAAGTTAAAATCATGGGCTTCTTTTTGCTTTTGTTTCCTTTATTTGAAATTGATTTTCTTCTTTACTCAAACTGAACAAAATCATTACAAACCCAAAAACTATGAGAAATCTCACAAATTATGAACAAACCTTATGTCACTCTGACGAAAGAATGATCGCAGTATTTCATAGAGGATTGTAACAAGCTTTCATACTTTTAACTAAGATGTCGTTTCTTCTAAAAACAATTATTCTTTGATAATAAAAAAAATTTATATCTTCAATATTATACTCGAATGCTTAATTTGTCACAATAGCTCTTCCTTTATTGGTATTTCTCTTTTTAATATTGAAAAAAAAATTATAATATTAATTATCAGTTTTGAACCTTCTTCAGTCTGCAACCCAACTCGTCCATTAATTAATTAATTATTTTTTTACTCAAAAGCAATAGGATTTTATTGATGATAGGAAGAACAAGTATAAAACTGAACTATGTCTTAGAGGATTAGGCGAACATCTCTACACATAAGGGTACGGCGATCGGACTAACCCAATAGCCTATTCTCTCAACCGAATGAGGGGGGAGGAGTCGTACCCTTGATAGAGAGCCCCCCGTCCCGATAGAATCATACTCGTAAAAACTACATGTTACAATCCTCAAACAAAACATCTAAATGAAAATTTGATGGTTCCTCACACCATGATAACGACGCCTTGATATGTAGAGTAGAGCGAAACATGCACCTGTCCATTAAATTAAAGTTTAGCATTTTTGTCAAGAAATGTGAGATGACCAAACGTATTTCTTAGTTCCAATCAGAAAAGATCAAGAATGTTATAATTGTAGGCCAAATTTAATGTGGTGGACCGACTCTCCCATTCCATGTGCCACCGATTTATTGCCAAGGAAGGGCACAAATATTTTCACCCACATTGCTACCAAATAATTAAAGACATATCCAACATCCCATTTTACTTATGAATCTGTCCCCTGTGAATCTTGAAGCAATCCCATTTAATTATAAATCTGTTTTTTGGAATCCAAAGGCGATAGACATTATAAATCTGTTGATTATGTTTTCAAAGATATAATTGGATTTAAAAAGTCTCATGAAGCATGAAATTATGGATTATACATGTGTGATGTGAGTTGGTGAAACAATAATATGCGTGGCATTTGGATCAAGATGATTTAATTGCTTTTAACTCTACGATAAATTATTGACCTGAATAATTCAGACCTATCAACCCTAAACTTACTTCAATAATACTTCCATTCCTTTTTCTTGTCAGAAATTTATATTGTTTTAATTGTCCTAATTTCACTCTAAACTTCTAGGTCTAAAAATGTCCCTAAACCCTAATATCAGAAAAGTGTCCAACTTTCAAGTGGCGAGGGTTGATGGAAAAATGATCGTAGCTTCGATCTATCATAATCTTTCTTAATTGCATGGTCGAACCTTTGATCTATCATAATCTGTACACATTTTCTCATCCTTATTCTTTGGTTACATTGGAAAAAAATCTAACCCTTGACACATATCCTAATGTTAACTCATTTTTCCACTCTCCCTCACTACTTAAGCTAATTCGAAGAGCCTTATTTTCATAATGCTCCGGTCTTTTATATATATATTTTGTTTCATAATCAAAGCTAGCCTACTTATTGAAATTTTTTGACTCCGCCCTTCAAGATAAATTTACCGAAGAGGAATTTGATAAATTCTTAAATTCTTCTTCTTAATATTATTTTTTTTAATAAAAAAAATTTATTTTATCTTTTTCCTCGAAGCTCAATACTTATACAATGGAGCCTACCTATTTATGACACACCCACTATTCACTGTCGCACTTGATGAAAGCAAAAAATTTCTTTGCTTACAGAAATAAAAGGAAATTTCAGTTCATTAATGAAGCTCGCCATCCATGGACTGACCATAAATATTGGTCAGTCAGAACTTTGGGCTGGAGAATGTTAGAAGAATTACAATTCTCGCATTTACACTGAAGGAAAAGAGATAGCTAGAAGAAGTTTTCTAAAGCTAACATTGTTACAAGTTACAACAATCATAAGCATGCACGTATATGAATATGAGACCTTGGTGTTTTATTCTGACCCTATTTAACATTTATGATTTATTCCATGTGTCACTCTCGTTCTCGACCTTCAACTTTAGGACCCAGAGATTGATGGCTTTTCTTTACAAGATTGGCAAGCAAATTAATTAGGGGACACAAGTTTGGTGAGCTTGGTCTCAAATGGAAGACAGACAGAGAGGCAAAAAGTGAGGAAATGCAAGAGAAGAGACATGGTTGGTGTACTTTTGTTGAAAATCTAAAGTCTTTTATCGGAAATTTGACAAAAATAAATACAATATATAATGAGTGATTCCATTATTAATCATACTGACGTTTTTTTTACTTATGATGAAACTCAACTCCTACTCGGGGTAAATCAGTGGTTAAGTTAAGGATAATATATGTGTTGCTAGTAGTGGGTCATTCTTTGTCTCTCTTCTTAGTTGATATATACCACAAACCCGACAAAACTATATTAGTGATAATTTATTATTAGTTGCTAATGAAGGGTCTTATTTGTTTGAAACGTGCATAAACTTGTTTATAAACTCCAAAAACATCATTTTCTGAACTCTACCAACACGAAATCAAACGGTTTCCATCGCTCTCCTTGGAGACATATTTATTTGTAGTCAACTACTAAGATGCTATAAATTATGTGCAATGCATATGCATTAGACTTTGACCTATAAATAATGTCCTAGTTCTAAGCCAGGCCCAGCAGAGACAATCATACAGATGAGAGAGAGAGGTGCATACATCCTACAGTTGTCTATAGATTGTAACATCTCATTCAGCAATTAATTTATGTAGTTGCTATCAGTGACGGACTCAAGATTTTGAATATGTGAGGTGAACGTAAGCGATAACTGATGATTTTAAAAAAGTAAATCATCTGCAAGAGAGAAGAATAAAAGTTCAACTAGAAGCCATCATGTATCCATCTTTTGGACTTGGGGCAATCATATTTATTTGCAAAATATTTGTAAGAAATCTACTGGATTTTGATATTTTGACTTACGAAGATATTTTGCTTGTCAAATTGAATGAGAAGAAGTCAGTGAATTGCTTGTATGAATTTCTTCATCTTTGCTAAACTCAGAAGGGCACAAAGAAGAGGGAGAGAAAAAGGGGATGATGGGAGAAGATGGATGGGATGAAGGAAGACAAATTGAATGTGTATCTCTAATTTTTATTTATTTACTAGCATGTTTACTTACAAGTAGTACTAGGTATAGGAAATGTTCCAATTCTTGACTTCACCTGCGTTTGCTAACACATAAGGTCGGACAGTTGCTTGACCCATTTTGTAAACTCTCTCTTTGAATTGGTTTTTATTCTTCTTATTATTAACTTTTAGGAATTAAAAATGAGTTGTATGGTATGAGTTTTGGTTATTTGTTGATAATATATTAATATTTATGGGTGAGCTTGTGCTATTTATTTTTGTGTTGTATTGCATTTACTTCTTGGGTTTTTTTTTTTTGGTAAGTTTTTATTTATGTATAAAGATGCATTTGAGGGTAATGCTCATTACATATATTTTTCTATGTTTATTAATGAAATTTACTAGTGCATTTGAGTTTTTAATGTAAGTTTCGCCTGGTCGGCTTTTGAATCATAGATCTGCCATTACATGTGAGTCACACCTTAAAATCCGTAATCACATACCTTCAAAATCATGAATTAGATTAATTGGGGGGGGGGGGGGGGGGGTTACAATTTTAGAATTTCCATTCATGTGCTGAGGACTTCTTCCCATACCAATTCCTTATTTTCCCATTGCTAAATTCTTTGATTCATTACTTCACCCCATTCATGATAAGTAAAAATGCCATACATGGGTTAGAGAGAAAGGGAATGAGGATGGCTAAGATGAAGAGCGGAGAAGATGGTTGGGATGAAGGAAGACAAATTGAACGTTTGTTCCTAAATTTTATTTATTTATTGGGCTAGAATAATGAAAAGAGTTTAGATAAATTAAGGAGCATGAGTCAGGATTTAAATTATTAATTATGTGTATCGTTGGATTAATTCAAAGACCTTTATTAGAGCACTTCCACTCGTGTAGCCCAGCACACGCAGAAGGCCCCCACAACCCCTAAAAATCAACTCCAGCGGTGAAGGCCAGCCAGGACAAAGAGTGGACTCCATCAGCCTAGGCAAGCCCAAGGGCAAGACTTGCTTGGGCTGCTGGCTGGGTTTGCTAAAGTCAGCATGACATTAGTGACCAATTTAAATACCCAAAAAATACCAAAAGATTCAGCAACAAAAAATTTCTTTCACTTGTGCATGTTATTCACTTCCCACACCAAAACTCTATACAAATTCCTCTCATCATATCTCATGTGAATAATGTTTGCTTTTACTTGGCATGGCAATGGGTGGAAAAGCAAAATAAATAAAGGTAAGGCAGTTCACCATTCACATAAATAGTGTCTGCCCTTACTTGCCTTTCCTTTTACCATGGCACCATGCGTGGAAGTGCTCTTAGAGAGATCCTCATAAGTCCTCATTTAGGTGAGTTAGATTGATATGCAGATTATTTGGAAAGACATAATAACATTTTATTGCAGTGAAAAATCGGAACTCATATAAATGGATTTCAAATAAGAGTGTTGCTATTTCCACCTCATATCCTATTTTTCTACCCATCTTATTTTTATAAATTTAAAGACAAATTCACCCATATATAGTTGAATCAAACTCCCAGATTTTCATGGACATGGTGATTGGAATAAAAAAATTGAAAATCATAGTGGGTGGATTTTTGGGATAATTTCTTTTGGTTGGAGTGTGAGAGACAGGGAGAGACACGAAGACAGAGAAAGAGAGATTATTTTTTGGGATAATTTCTTTTAGCCGTGGCATGTGGATGATGGCGGATGGGAGGGGGTGGTTGTGGGTGAGAAGGGTGCATCTTAGTTATTTTAAATTATTTTTTGTATTTTAAAATTTACTAATGATTAGAAAAGAGAATTTGCTTAAATAAATAATTAAATGATATTTTATGAATAATGGTGGTGAAAAGATAAAATTGTGTTTTTTCAAATTTACATAATAAATGGGAAAATAAGGTAAGTGAGAAAATAGAACAAGTGTGTGGAAATAGCAGTACTCTTTAAATAATCGGGGGCAAAACTTTGGATTGTTGTTGGTGTTCTTTATTGGCGGCCTTGGTTTCTGTGGACTGATCTGGGTCCAATTTTCTTGCACGAACCAGTTAACAAGACGTCAAAACGAGCTTATCTTATTCATCCACGTAATTGTGTATTTTAAAACTTGGATTTTGTTTTTAAATCAATATAATTGTTTATGTTTTGTTAACGTTGGATACAAAACATTCATGCCCTAGAAATTGAAAACCTAGTGGTAATTAACTAGACATTATTTCACAATCAAATATTATCGCATTGAATAGTCACACCAAGGGGGATGAGTTGACCATGGACTAAGAAGACTTTCGATCTTACGTAAAAGAAAATTTAAAAAAAAATCAAAATCAAAATAGAAAAGCATATAGTAAAATGATAAAGTCAATGTTAATAGATAATATGTGCATCTGTAAATGGATTAAATTTGGATTTAAATTCGATATAACTAATGGGGGATGGACTGAGATTCTTAATCCTATTATGACCAAAATCCGATAATTCTTTAGCTTAATAAATCAAATATGGATTATAGCTGAACCAAACAAATTTAATTTAAGATATTATTTGATTTTTATGTGCTTTTATGAATATTATATATGTGTGAGTAGATTGAGAATACACTTAAAGTATTTAATTATATAAAAAAAAAAGAACACCATAAAAGAAATTTATTACTAAAGAGATTTTGATTGTTTCTAAGTCTTAAAATGAATCTGATAATAATTCGATATGAATTTGATGGTTATCAAATATGGATCAATAAGTTCAATTCAATAATCCAAATATGATCGGATTTGGGTTGATGCCATTTTTGTCTGAATTTATAGGCCTACTAGTACACAAATAACAATCATTATTATCCAAGAGATTTACACATAGATTAACTTCCACCTTAGAGCACTTCTAGCGGGTGAGTTTTGTTAGGGCAAAAGGAAACCAGGCTGGGTTTAAGCTCCCCAACAATGAAAGGATGTCCGGGCAAAAATGGGCCTCATTTACCTAGGCAAGCCCAAAAGCAAGAATTGCCTGAACTGCTGCCTGGGTTTGCCTGATATCAGATGTTAGCAACCAATTTAAATACAAATATATAATACCAAAAAGTCAGAAATTTTTTTTCTATAAATACCTAGCCATGTATTCACTTCCCACACCAAAACTCCATACAAATTTATCTTGTCATATCTCATGTGAATAGTGTTTGCCTTTACTTGCCATAACAATGGGTGGAAAAGCAAATAAAAAGGGAAGGGCAGTCACTATTCACGTACATAGTATCTGCCCTTACTTGCCCTTGCCCTTTGCCATGACACCGTGGGTGGAAGTGCTCTTACAAGTCCTTGATTTAGCTCATCTTCATTAGTATAAATTAGTAAAAGTACTCATACAATTGAGAAACACTACTATCAACAGTTCACATGAAAAACGCGACTATGAATTATTCACATACACATAGGTGACTGATAACTGAACACAAAAACTCTATTGAAATCTACCAAAACCCTTTCAGTTAGGAGCAAATACTACAACAAGTCCTCTTTCATCTTAAATAAGAAGGGAAAAAAAGTGAAATAGCTAACCCTTATCCTAGGCATTTGTGGCACATCTATGCTATGCTAAGAACATGTGTATAGCTTTTGCTGGTATGCTTTCTAAAGTCTTATTACAGAGGTCTTTGTATGATCAAATATTACTCAAAATTCCAACAATTTCCCCCAACAATAGAACTATCTTCGCCTCAATAATTTAGAGATGCCCTAATCCAAATCAAGCGAAAATTGACCTCCTCAATTTAGAATATTGCCTGGCCTAGTGGTTTGCTTGCTTTGGCCTTTGGTTCTACATTGCCTGCACTACAGGTTTTCTGTTTGTCTTTTATCTTTTCTCTTTGTTTTTCCTGCTGTCATGCTTCACTGGATGTTGCTGGCTGCGCTTTGTGCTCTTCCAAATAATTGGCTGCTCTCAGGTTCGTGGTTGGGGTTTGATTTTTCTGCTTGTTTGTTTCTTCCATCATGTCCTTTTTGCCATGGGGACTGGGGAGAGAGGCCTGCTCCCCTCGGTTTGTGTTTGCTATGTAACTTCCGCTGGGAACTGTCCCCTTGCTTGTGTCTCCTTTCCGGTTAGATATATTCATTCATATACCACAAAAACAAAAAACCAAAAAACCAGCGATTTACATGAAACGTTTTCCTTCTATCATGTTGATTTAGAGGCTACCTACTGCCAAATTTCCACCCATTATTATACGTCGCTTGTGCATACGTTTTAAGCACTTTCTTCCTAACTAAAGCATCTGAAATCACTTGGCTGGAAAAAAGATCAAGAACCGACACAGAGGTACGATCCTACATAACAGATCCTGCTCAAGATTGTGCTCTCTCTCACCTCTGTCATCAGTCTACTAAACCTAAAATTCAAGTTTAGACCGTAGAAAAGCTAACATTAACCTTAATTCTCAAAAGGACTATTTTACACTACGTGCAGTTCAAATGCAATAGAGTATAAGAGGGATCTGAATGACCAATTACATAAGAGACTAAGAGACAATAACACAACTCCATCCCATGATTGTTTCTATAATTCTTTATCTATTTCGACATTTAATCATCTTAGATGACCATGACCATAAATATTACAGAGAAACAAAATAAATAATGTGATTTCAATGACATCAAAATACTTCTATAACCAATATAATCAAAGTCTTAAAAAGACAGCTGCTATAAATAATTGAAGAGAAAAATGTATTCCTGTGCATTTTTATTCAACCAATCAGGCAGAAGAATCATTGTGTGATTCCCTAACACCAGTCTGCCTTCTTCTTACCTTAGAATCATCAAGGTAGTTCTGATAAATATAAGTGGCAAAACCCCAAATAGCCAGAAGCATAGCAATTATCTTGACACCGTCCATCTTGTCATGGAAAATTATCACAGCAGCTATAGGAGTAACAGCCAAGGAAAGAGTACTAATTACGTTGGAGAAGAGAGAAGAAACGACGAAAATTAATCCCACAACACCAACAGAACAAACTTGCCAAGCCACAGCTGTCCAAACTAAGGTCATCACATAAGAAACTCGTCCCTCGCCAAACTTTTCCATTTCCCCATGCAAAGTCCTCCATTCCCCACTGGCAAAAAGACCCACAGTTGCAGCACAACTGGCAACCAGTGCTGTATAGATTTGCATTTCCAAGACCACAGAAAAGGTTTCCTTCTTAAGAACTTTTTGGAAGGTAAGCTGCATGAGGGAAAGCAGAAGAGAGTAAATTGCAGAAGCTCCAAGGGTACAGATGAATCCAAGGATATGTTTCCACTTTGAGACTCCTGCTGGTCCACTGGAATCATCACTGACAGCAATAAGAGCTGCTGAGAATGACACGATAATCACTGAATTAAGAATCAATACAGTGAACTTCTGGGAGTTGATGAAGTACGAGAAAACTGCATTGAAAGCTAACTGAGTTGCACAAATGAGGGAGTAAGTAGAGGCAGATAGGTACAAGAGTCCGACAGAATACAACATGTTGTCACAAGCCAAGAGCACTCCAAGGGCGAAGTAAATCAAGGCAAGTACTTTAATGGAAGGTGGGCCTGAAGAAGTTGATGGATCTTTGGATGAAGGAATAAAATAAAGTGGGATGAGAAGAACTGGGAATGCTGCAGTTTGGACAAGAGTGGCCATCCACTTACTATTACCACCCTGGTCATAATAGAATCTCCCAAGTAAAACCGCAGCAGCCTGCCCCACAATGAGGAAGAAGATGTTGAGTGCCACCATAAACCACCATTGACAGCGGCCAAGTTTGACAAATTGTGTTTGCTCTATGACAGTTTCATCTTTGGGTAAAATCGATTCTTGGCTATCTGTATTTTACATGTAAACAAATTAGCTTCTTTATGGGTTTATCAAATTATCGTAAACCAAAAATTAAAGCATTTGAACCTGGAGAATCATGAAACATGTAAACCGAAAACACATCATCTATAAAGAGAGTTTTTCTCTACTGCTCAAGGTTTGCTATAGACCTGGTAAATGTCATAGCCAAATTTCAGATAGACATTATTGGTCGAGAAGCAAGACCTCATTTCCTCATACTTACAGTCAGCATAGACCTTTAATGATCTTTGAAAGAATATTACTTACACATTACTGCGGATTTAAAGGTCTCCTGTATCTCTTTTTTTGTAATTGCAAAAGCATATGCACACTTCTATCAGGTTAGCCAAAACAAATCACAAGCAGGAAACCTTGGGAATGTCCTTTTCTAATAAAGGTGATTCTAAGATTCAAAACAGAACGAAAAGGCCTTCTTTTTTGTATTACTTTTTGGCTCTTACAATACACAGAAGAAAAATGAAATTGTCATGCCCAGGAGGAGCATTTGATGCATTGATATGATCAGCTCTAATCAATAAACATGCACGCAGTTAAGCATATCATTTATAATCACTAACACATTTATGTTGCAACAATATGCCTGTGGAAATAACCATAAGGTCAAGAGTATATCCAAAACCAAAAAAGACAACAAGAAAAAAAAAAGCTTAGTTGAAAGCGAAGAATTGGCCGTTTGTGCCATAAATTCATGCCCAACAAGCTAAAAGCACAATGGACTCAAATCCTCACCTAACCAGCTAAAGCATATATAATACTCATCAGAAGCACATAAAATAAATAAATGAACTAATTTGACGAAAAAAAGTCAAAAATTGAAATCCAATTGAACTTTTCAAACCCGCAAGTAACCAACCACCGAAAGAAACCAAAAACTACGAAGAATAAGCATGTGTGAAGATTCAAAGTGAGTCAGTGACAGATTTTAACCGGAAAAAAAACAACTGAGTGCCCAGAATTCAAGATTGCATATTCTGTTCTTCTCATAAGTTTCTCAGCAACCAAACAGAACCTCATATTTTGATTAGTGTGACGAAAACCCAATAACATATCGATCAAAATAAACAAAACCCATGTCTAATTTCTCCTTTAATCCTTAGAATTCAACACACAAAATCAAAAACCAAAAGAAAAACAGAGAGAGAGAGAGAGAGAGAGACCTGGCATGGACATGCTTCTTAAGGTTTGCGTGACTGAATGAAAGACTTTCAGGTCTAGAACCCACTAAGCGGTGGCCGGTATTGTTAAGAATGGAACAAAGAGGTTTTTTAGTGGGTATTTACTGTTGCGGCTGCGTACTTACACGATTCGAATTTTCAATCATGTAATTATGTATTTATTTATTTTTGTGTTCTTCGAGTGGTTTAAGGGATCAAAAATAAAAATAAAAATATAGAGCCCAGGGTTAGAGGTTAGAATCGTAAGATGGTTAACATGAATCAGATAACTGGGGTACATACCTCTCCACCATTCAGATTCTGCCTTATGTAAAGACATCAGAAATCTGCGGCTAAAAAGAAAAAATAACACGAGAAATTTGAAGTGCCCTTCCCAAAATGTGTCTGAGGAGTGAGAAAGTACAGATATTTGCCCCCAAAATAAAAGGGTATTCTCGGTATTTGGCAGTGGGCACAGCACAACCAAATGTGATATCTGGCTTGTGTTTGGGGGGATATCTGATTTGGGGTTGGCCCAACCAAATGTGAGTGTATTAAGTTTTTTTTTTGGGTGGGAAAATCTTCGAAATTTGGATTTCATAACATGAAAATGTTTTGTAATGAAAAAAATACATGAAGTATCTCTTATGTGATTATAATACAAAGAAAGTAGAAAAGATTTTAGTAATGTGACATGTGGATGATGTGCTACGAGTTTACTCAAATTATAATATTTAAATTATAAAAGTTAAGGGTGTATTTAATTCACGGAATGAATTGTTTAGGAATGTATTTCCCATGCCTATTCAAAAGCTTGGAAATGCTGGAAACTGATAACTAGGAAAGACCTTCTATTTTCTTTAACACGTTTGGTTTGTATAGTTATATAGGAATTGAACTTTGTTCCCTTTTCTAATAACACCCTAATTAACTAAAGAAAATCCAATTTATGATTTCCATGTTTAAGGTATTTGATTTTCAAGAATGTACTTACCAAACATGAGAATGACAACTCATATCCATTCCCAAGCTTCTAAACCTTGAACCAAATTGGCCCTAAAAGGTAAAATCTTAAACTCAATACACGTGTTTACAGTGGTATTCACTCAAATCATAACACACATTCCTGCCCAACATGAAACTAATTTCTATAGATAATTCTTCCACATACGAAGGTTAAGACAAGACTAATTTTGAGATTTTCTTTAACACCAATTTCTAAGGAAAATTTAAAAATATGTCTTGAGTCGCGTAGTAAAGGTAGTGATTTAGCTTTTTATTTCTTGTTGAAAACCAACAAAAGAAAGAATAAAGAAAAAAATCGTCTCACATAATTAAATCTGCAAAACATTCTGAATTTTTTTTATACAGATGATTCTTTATTTTTTAAATAATAAAGTATCATTTTAGAATCATATAAAATTAACTATTTTTTTTTTAATCAACTCACAAGGAGAAAAACTAACTTATACCAAGGATACCATTGTGGCACTATCCCGAGCCAATTACCTACATGTATTTTAACTTTCTGACATAGCAATGCAACTTTTTGACATGACAATGAATGACAGGCTTGGGATACCACCACGGTGACATCCCCGTGTAAGTTCTTCTCACTCAAAGGAGTCGAACTTGAGATATCTTTCAACATTAAGACGATTAGTACCGCTAAACTAAGAGCTAGTTGGTTAAAATTAAAACTCAAAACAGAATCTTTCTTAATTATTTTCTTTTTCCCTTTGAACTTTTTTCCAAGTTCTCAGGTATGGATAAAATATTAGAAACAAAATGCAAATTTAACACTTATCTTATAGGGTGGAGAAAATATAAGACTATTTCAAAACATAAAATCATAGAAATCTATTAAAATCACTTTGCAAAACAAAACGTCTCTTTTAATTACTTTTAATTTAACTGAGAGCCTGAGTGTTTGTGATATTCTAAGCTTAGCCAAACAGTGTAAAAATCCTTTACCAATCAATCAAACACAAAACTCCGAATACTACAGTAACTAAGCTTTACAGACACAGTAGGATCACCGAAGCATATAAGGAATGGGGTAAAGAATTTGAATAAAAAACCCATGTAAATTAACAAGCACATCCACCCGACTGTGCCTGTGACTGTGATGAATTTGCATTGGATGACTTGAGGTTCACATCAACCATATCCTCTTGCTTTGTCGAAGAAAGCGTTTCCATTCCAGGCAAGGCAGCTGCTATCTTTCGGAACAGTGCCTGCAATCGGATTAATGAAAATTAACATAATGACGTGTCCATCTGCAACCGAGTAAGCATATAAAGTGACCTTGACGAGGGTGCAGTGTTCTCAACAGTAGTATCTTGATCGACCCCATGCAACATAATCATACCATTAAGACATTACATTGCTATGATATAACTCATTAAAGATAAATGTGACTTACCTTGATATTGAAGCCAGCCTTGGCACTAGTTTCGATGAACATAACATTGAGGTCACGAGCTTTGGCTTCTCCTTCCTCTATGGAAACTTGCCTGTCCATCCACAACATGGCCCATATATGAGCACCGGAAGTGGCAAGAAAAATCGGATGCAATAAGCTAGCCTAATTGACAATGAGATACGACCTGAGGGGAAAACTTGTAGTATTACCCTCCTCGTTCCCATCTACAGTACCAAACATGTATTCACCATGCATGTTTTACGAAGGTACATCCGCACAGCTTGATTTAAAGCATCTTCTTCTAGTGCTCAGATTGGTCAAGCACGCAAATGAAATAAATAGCATGCAAAAGATGCAACAAGTCATCATTCTCATGAAGACCACGTTTACATGACTATGGAACTAAAAAGTGTAGGAAACAAGAAAATCAACTGTCTTCATAACTTACTGCAGAGAAGAAAGCAGATCACTACCTTTTGTCTACAAGATCTGTTTTGTTTCCAACAAGTACAATGATAACATCACTTCCCCGCTCAGTGCGAACCTCTTCAATCCACTTGGAAGTGTTTAGGAATGATTGCCTGCCTATACCATAAGAATGAGCCAAAATTGAAATTCATCAAACATTGAACATAAGACCAGTGATTTAATTAGAAAGAGATGAAGTTCAAGCTCAACAAAGTTACTTTTGACTAGATTTTTTTTTTTCAAAACAAAACAAATCCCTCACAGATGGGACTCTTAAAAAGAGCTTCTTCAAAAGAATATTCACAAAGTATTTGAACAGCCGGACTAAATTTTAGGCCCAACAATTTAGATACAGTACACAGAGAGAGAGAGAGAGAGAGAGAGAGAGAGAGAGATCATACTTGCAACATCATATACAATGACTGCCACAGAGGAATCCCTGATATAGCTTGGAATGAGACTCCTGAACCTTTCCTGCCCAGCAGTATCCCTGTCCAAATTTCAAACCTTTATGTTTCACAAGATACAATTTTTTTTTCACAATGTCAATCTTGTCCAAGGATGAGATAAGTATGAAAGCCTAATAATCACAGAGAGAAAATATGGAAACAAATCCAAAGCTTTAGAATGAATGTTCAAGAAAGAAAAGTAAATGTGCCCCAAGTACTTAGAATTTTTAATGAGAGTACTAGTGACTTCTAAGAGGCAATCTCTTTGATAAAAGCAACCCAGTAACCACTCATAAAGTCCACGATTAATTAAAGTCACATCACAGAATGAGAACACTGAGCAAGCTCATGTATATAAGAAATCTAACTGTATACTTTGAAAAGGGGGTTCTAATCCATCAATTGAACACAAAACCTACGAGAAAACATGGTAACATCTACAGAAAAAAAAACTTCAAAAAAGGATAAAGACTGACCAGAGCTGCAATCGAACAGTTCGATCTTCAAGGTACATTGTCTTTGACAGAAAATCAATGCCGATGGTAGCCTGGTCATCAATGAATAAACATATAAGCTAAGAAAGAGAAAACTCGAACAAATAATTCAAAACATGTAATTAAGAATTGAGCATAGATATATGTACAGTGCCAGATAAGTACATAAATATGTATGTGTAACATTACATCAAAACAAAAAAATAAATAAATAGACAAGCGTCTGCACATTAAAAGAGATGGATGACAAATAAATAAGTATTTTAAATAAGGAGCTGTTTTTCAGCCGTTATCAAATTTTGATGAAGAATACATGTCATCCACTGTACAGTTAGTCGTTCGTATATAACATAATGGCTGAAAAACATGGTCTCATGTAAGAACTTTATTAAAGAATAACTATATACGTGTACAATTATGTCAAAAGAACAAAGACATCCACAGGAATCCCAACCAAACGTAGAGTGTCAGCAAAGAAAGACAAATGAATGACATTTGAAAAATTAAAATAATTGCGTTACAGAAAATGCATCCACAGGAACACCCACCAAAATAAGAAAAGGAAAAGGTGAAAACAAACAAACTTGTGCAACTAAGACAAACAAGATAGATATTAAATCTAATTATTCCATTGGGAATAAACATTTAGAAACCAAAAAGTGTTGCCCCTATGGAATGATAGGTGAAAATCCATTGCTAGTGCTCATAGCTCAATGCAGAGCATTTGGCCAAAAACAAAAGGTCAGAGTTACAAATTCCAGAATGACACACCTGTTTAGTACTAGATTGTACTAACTTATATATCATGTTTATAACTAATGCCTTTTTCTTGTGGCTGAGGACCCAAATCATAGACACATATCCCAATCATCCATGCATATCCATAACATAGGTCCATTTTAGGTTGGCTCTGTATATATTCACTCATAAGCTTTTTAAATAACGATATGTTTCTCAGCCGTTATATCAGATATGAACAGCTGGCCACCATTAATGGTTGAGAAATAGATACTTATTTAAGGATCCTATTGCTGAAACAGAGGGTGACACCCTCCAATCCCCGTCGAACCCCACTTCAAGTTTTAATTTTGAATCTCAGCCCCACCCCATACCAATCCATGAATGACTACTGTTGCATCATTTGAAGAAAGTCATAAGCAACTGGTTTAATTCTTTTTCCCTACTCCAAAGTAAAAGAAAAGAAAAATCATAAACTTCTAATATTACGAAAAGTTATTATGGGGGCCAATCCTTACCATGGTTATGAACCTCACTTCATTAGAACATTTTCAGCTCCCGCTCAATGTTTGTCCTTTATTTATTTATTTAATTTTTTTTTTCACATGCAGTACTCCAAGCAATACATCTTTCTTTTTTTTTTTTTTTCTGCAAAACTCTACTTTGTTATTAAAACTTAACGTACTACTTCAACATAAAAGGAGAATGCTATAATGTACTTGGCACTTGGCAGGCACATTCCAGCCGCGGTCACATAAGGCCCCACATCAGCTTCCACAAGAAAGTTGAAATACTATAATTAAGACTGCCCAACTATAGTACAGCAATCAGTGTTTGGATTCTAATAGCAATACCAGCTCGTGGTTCCACATAAAGATTTGGATCAGCATTTATTCACAAATTTCACAAACATGTACCACAACCAAAAAAGTCCAACAAAATGTAACGAAATTTCAATACCCCGAAGAATTCAGAATTTGATACCAAACATAGCTCATAGCTGTTAGATTGAAAACAAAATCCGCAAATGAAAGCAATTTCAAATCCATCATGAATTGGAAAACTCTATGCCAATCAATCGAAGACGTTGTTGATGTTCATAGCAATTGTTGACAGAAATGAAACAGCAAAAGACTGCAAAGCTCGAAAAGTTGAAGATCAAAGAAATTGCAAAAGAATTGGATAGGGAAATTTGATTACCTGATACGTGTTGTCGAACTTGTCGTACATGAAGCGAGTGATGATGCTGGTTTTGCCGACGGACTGGTCCCCCAAGAAGACGAGCTTGTACTTGGCGAGAGCCGAAACAGGAGCCATGGCGATTTCGGATCTACGTGGATCGGATCGGGTTCAAGGTCGAGATCTCGCCAGAGATTTATCGGATAGATCGAGATCTCGGAGCCTCGTTCTAAATTCGCTTCGTTTATTTTATTATTCCTCGATTTCGTTTGGTGCGTATTTATACGACGATGATCTGTTGGCATATAGAGAAAGAGAGAGACGGGGACAGAAAGAGACTGTTTTTTGCGCGTGAAATTGGTTTGAAGAGGTTTTCCACGAAAATAAATTATTAATGTCAAAAATATTCTTACACGATTAACATTTCAGGTCGTTTTTAGCTTTCTAGTAAAATGCATGGCTAAGTGGAACGGGCCTTGATAATTTGGGTAAGAAACTTCCTCCCTAGTTTAGACGCTTGTATTTAGAAGAAAAAGAAAACATGCTATTTTGGAGGCCAAAACGTAACACATAAAGCTTATTTAAATACATTTTCTTTTGTTAACAAGGTCTAGTCTAGTGAAAAAGGTTTTGATTTGCAGCTAAATGATCTCAAGTTTGAACCCTTTTGGCACCAAAGTAGTGTGTGTGTGTGTGTGTGTGAAACCTCTCATCTGACAAAAACAAAATCGATTTATTGGTTCACCAACTGTCTCAAGTGTAGGTCTCCTCACCATGGCATCGGTCTCCAGGCATACCGATCTCATCGGTTAGGCATACTTGTAGGCTCCACCTTATAACTTGTGAAAAAATACATATTTTTTGTTAAATTTCAGAGAGATGGATAGCAATCGATTATTAACAACACTAATATTGTCCACAACTTAACCACCTATATAGCCCAGGAGGTGTGGAGTTTTATCACAAAAGCTCTTGGTGATATTAGTAGTGGAATCACTCATTATATATTGTATTTATTTTGTCAAGTTTATGATGTGAGACTTTATATTCTTCAACATTTTCAACTTAACTCTAGTGAATAATCTAACACTTAGCCTTTTATTAAAGATCTTATCCATAATTGGAGCTAATAAATACACATAACTACCCCGGGGTGTATCCAATCCATACTTATAAAGACTTTTTTTAAGTGAGTGACTTTCATAGAGTTGATAAAAATCACTAATAAATTGGCAAGACTTTGCTCTTAACAATTAGCCTTAAAAGTGTGGAAACGTCATTTATATAATAAGCTTTTTAAAAGTCATTAACTTTTTGGATACCACCAAATTTTTAATGATTTTTTAAAAGTCATAACTAAATACCATCAAACTTTTAAATACTTTTTAAAAGTCACAATTGAATACCACTAAACTTTTATAAACTCTTTAAAAATCTAATTTGAATACCTCTAGACTTTTAAACTCTATAAAAGTCATAAAAGTTTGAATTGGATACATATCTAATCTTCTAAAGAACCTAGCAAGCTAACTTTTTTTTTTTTTGGGAAAGAAGAACTCATTGATAAAATTAAGAGGATACAACAATGTCATCATTTACAACTGATTCCAGCCAGAAGGGAACCTCTTCAATCCAGGTTACCATAGTTTCACAATTAAGAACATGCCTTGCTAGAAAATGAGCTACTTGATTACACCCTCTTGGACTAAAAGAGATAGTAACTTCTTCAAAATGTTGTAGACTCCTCTTAATATCATCAATAAGATGCCCGTCTCATGCCCACGACTCTTCCTCATCCTTCTTTACATCATTTACCACCCCTTGTGAATCAGACTCCATTAAGAAAGAAGAAAAGCCAGCATCCCGAGCAAAATTCATCCCGAAATGAAGCGCCATGATCTCTGCATGTTTAGATGAGGTGGCATTGGCAAGAGGAAGGGCCATAGCCGCCATCACTTCCCCTTTGTCATTTCTAACAACAGCACCAATTCCACTCACACCTGTTTCGGGAATAAAAGCAGCATCAACATTCAGTTTATATCTTCCAACAGGAGGAGGAGACCATTTGGTTGGTTTTTCTACAATTAACTTAGGTTCCCCTTTCACAAGACTTTCACATTCATCAGCCAAAAAAAGAGCTCTGTTGAAAATCACATTTTGTGCACTAGAGCGACCTTCAATAACAGCTTTATTTCTGTTTTGCCACAGATTCCAATAGATATATAAAAACAAGCGCATTTCATACTTCGAAAGGTACATAGTGGCAATTTCAAACAGATCCCCATAGTTGGAAAAATGTAGCCCTGTAAAGACCTCCCTGAACAACACTTTTTTTCAAACTTTTTGGGCATTAGGACAACTCCACAAAGCATGAATTACAGTCTCAAAATTCACATTACAAATGGGGCAAGAATCATCAGAAATTATCTTTCTATTCAACAGATTAGATCTACAAGGAAGATAATTTTTAATAGCTCTCCAATTAAAATATAAGAGTTTTTGTGGTACCTCTTGGGACCAAACTTTTCTCCAGAAAGCACATCGTATTCTTGGTTTCGAAGAAGATCCAACAGCCCCACTGCATTCCTTTTTCTTAGACAACTCCAGCCTATAACCACTTTTCACAGAATAAGTTCCATTTGTAGTATAATGCCAAATCCATCTATCTTTGTGAGAATTAACACTCAAAGGAATGGAAGTAATAGCCTTAACATCATCCTCCTAAAAACACAAATTTAGTAAATCAACATTCCAATTCCCAATAGGAAAAATAAGGTCACTTACTTTCGTTTCTTGATCCAACACTTGAGGGGAAATAGGGCGGAAAGAGTTAGGTTTAGGAATCCAAGCATCACCATAGACTAGTGTTTCTTGTCCATCTCCAATCCTCTTCCTCAACCCACTCAAGAGCAACTCACGACCCCAAATCAAAGACCTTCAAATATAAGAAGAAGCTCTTCCTTTACCTGCTGCCAAGAAATTACACTTTGGGAAGTATCGCGCTTTTAACACCTTATGAATCATTGTATGTTCATTGGTAAGAAGTCTCCAGCATTGCTTAGCCACAAGCGCTCTGTTAAAAGATTCCATGTCTCTAAACCCCAGTCCACCTTCATCTTTTGCCAAACACAAATGCACCCACTTTGCCCAGCTAATACCTTTGCTACATTCTAGTTCTTCCACCAAAATTTAGAAATCATTGAGTTTAGGTTTGCGCAGAATGTTACAAGAAGTTTAAAGACTCCCATAGCATAATTTGGAATGCTCTGAGCCACAGCTTTGATAAGGAGAGCCTTTCCTGCTTTTGAAAGTAATTTCTCTTTCCATCCATTAAGCTTCTTTCTTGATCTTTCTTTTATTCCATTAAAGCACTCCTTCTTTTTCCTACCAATCACAGTTGGCAATCCCAAATATTTCTCATGAAACTCAACAATTGGGACTGCTAAAATGCTACTCACCTCATTCCTTAATTGCATAGGAGTATTAGGACTGAAAGCAATCGCAGACTTAGCCAAATTTATTTGTTACCCCGCTGCCTTCTCATAAATCTCGAACACCCTCTTAAGGGTTCTAGAGGGCTGTGGTGTTGCTTCAAGAAAGAGCAAGCTATCATCTGCAAAAAACAAATGAGAAATTGGAGGGCCCCCCCTTGCAACTTCAATCCCTTTTATATCACCAGAGAGCTATGCCTGTTTAAGAAGTGTAAAGAAACCTTCTGCACAAATGAGAAAAAGATAGGGAGATAAGGGATCTCCTTATCTAATCCCCCTTTGTGGGATAATATTACCCTCCACAGCTCCATGCCATATCAAAGAATATGAGACAATAGATGTACACTCAAAGACCAGCTTAATAAACTCATCAGGGAAACCCAATTTCTCCATCATTTTACAAATGAAATTCCACCCAACTCTATCATACGCTTTTGCCATGTCTAGCTTCAAAGCAAACCTTGGGACTTTTCTCCCCCTTCTACATTTCATGGCATGGATTGTTTCAAAAGCCAGAATTATGTTATCTGAAATTTGCCTCTTTGGAACAAAAGCACTCTGGCTTTCCGATATAATCATTGGGAGCACACACTTTAATCTGTTAGCTATGGCCTTCGAAATAATTTTATAAATCACGTTGCAAAGAGATATTGGCCTATACCTGAGTCACATATTCCGGTTTTTCAACTTTAGGGATGAGAGCTATCAAAGTCTTGTTCAGACTTCTCACACTTTCCTGCCCATTCAGAATTTTTAGACATACCTCAGCAACTTCGTACCCAAGAATGTGCCAATATTTCTGGAAAAAAACGGCAGACATTCCATCAATTCCAGGAGCCTTTGAAGGAGGCATTTGCTTCAAAGCAAACTCAACCTCATTTTTGTTGTAAGGCTTAATAAGAAAATGCTTCATCTGATCAGGCACTTTTGGACTAACCTTGTCAGTGATCACTGATCGGTGCATATTTACATATCATTTTGTACCCTTCTAGCTTATGATTTGGTTATGTTTTTGAGTTAAACTTGTGCTTTTAATCCTTTTTGTGTTTATCTTTCAGTTCATTGAGCTTTAGGTAATAATGAGGGCTTTGGATAGTAAATGATGCAATCCATGCATGTTAGGGCCTAATTTGGATGAATGGATGAAGAGCTTAAAGACAAACTCAATTTTGGCTACAGTCCCCTGCCAGCCCAGTTTCGTAGGTCATATTGCAAGCTTTGTTTCAGCAACCTACATAGCTCGGATGAAGCCACATTCTTCATGAAAGTTGTTCCAATGGGTGTGTAATATAACATATCCAACATTCAGCCCCATTGGATAAATATGGAGTCTGTTACCTAGCAAACACAGAGCCATGCTCAGGATGGATTTTATCAGCGCAAAATGAGTTAGCAATTTGTTTTGGCCTTAACTTCCTCCTCCGACCTTGGATTGGCCCAAATGATATATGGCTGGAAAGAAGACATTCTGAACTTCAAGTTCGAGTGCTTAAAGTCTTAATTTGCTTAAGGGAAGCCCAATTCGTAAGCCCTTGAAGTTGCTGGTCATGCTGACCTCAGGATGAGCTATTATTTCTGGTTGGAAGCTTGGTCATGGTGACATGAAGATGAGCTAGGGCTGCTGGTGGGATTTATTAGTGAAGTGCATCAACCATTTCAGATTTTATAATGGAAGTGTTGTATGCATTAGTGAAGTGCATCAACCATTTCAGATTTTATAAAACAAGTGTAGTATGCATTAGCCATACTTAATTCAGATTTTCAGCTTCCTTAGGCCTATATATAGTGAGGTTTCCCAAGCTTGTAAAAACACCCCAAGGGGGGGAGCTCTCAAACACTTCTCTAGAGCTCCCTTCCCTTCTCTCCCTCAAATTCTCTTAGTTTCCCTTTGTAGTTCTCAATTGTTGTAATAAGATCATTCTATTAAATTTTCTTTGTACTAAATATCAAACACTTTTCCTTTCTCTTCTTCTAATTCTCTAAAGCTTTCAAACACATGTTCTTCCAAAATCCTCAAAGTTCTCAAACATCTCTCTACTTCCCTTCTCTTCCAAAAGTCTCCATGTCTCAAACACTTCACAAACACATTTCTCTTCCTTCCCTAAGTTCTCAAATTCTCCAAGTTCACAAACATCCTCCAAGTTCTCAACCACTCTCTTCCAAATTCTCAAAGTTCCTAAACACTCTCTTCCAAAATCCACAAAGCTCTCAAAACACCTCTCTACTTTCTTCTCCAAATCCTCCAAGTTCTCAAACACTCTCTTCCAAATTCCCCATGTCTTAAACACATTCCCTTCCAAAATCCTCAAAGCTCTCAAACACATGTTCTTCCAAAATTCTCTAAAGTTCCCAAACACTTTCTTCTCCCTCCTCAAAGTTCTCAAACACTTCCTTTCTTCCTCAAAGTTCTCTTAGTTTCCTTAATGTTTTCTTAGTTGTAATTTATTTTTCTTTGTTATGTAAATTCTTTTCTTAAGTTTTCAAGTTGAATTAGTTTCCAAGTTTCAATTATGGTTTTTGTTCTTATTCATTATGCTTATAAGTTAATATGCTAGTTTGAATGATTGATCACCATTTAGGCTTGCATGTTAGCTATCTTGGTTTGAATTAAGAGTATACACCATGCTTTAATTCGAATTGAACTATGAATAGGAAGAGTATGTATGGACATTCGACAACAGGGATTAGATACATACTTGGTTGTTTAAAATGTTCTTCTATGCTTAATGGGTTCCTAATGCTTAATTTTAGGTTAGACAACAAATGATCAAATTAGGGAATTAGGAACACAAGGTTATGACCACACACCATGGCTTAATCATACTTTAGCTAGAATCAATCCATTAATCTAAATTGAACTTGGGAACTTATTTGCTTGAGTTACTTATTTCTTTCTTCCTTGTTTTATGTTCTTTGTTTTTGTTTCTATTTTGTGTAGGGAAACTAAATTGGATCATTCAATCACCAATCCCTGTGGAATCGACCTCGCACTTACATATGCTATACTACCAACGGTTCGTGCACTTGCGAGTATCACAAGTTGAGGATGCAGCTTAATCCATTTTGGTGGAGCTAAATCTACGCAACAAGTTTTTGGCGCCGTTGCCGGGATCGGTAACATTGTTTGATTCTATTTGGCTTTCCTACTTTATTTTTTTTTTCTTAACTAGACAATTTCAAGTTTTAAAGTTAATGACGTTAATGGACAAGTTGTGTTTGTAGTCCAACAGAAAAGGACAATTGCCCAACAAGCAAGAGAACTGGGTTTAAGTCCCAGCTTACACAACCCATTGGTGCTTGTTGCTTTGAAGCATGGAATTGGACTTGTGTTGATTTTTCCCTTTCATTTTTAGTTTTTTTTTATATTTCGTAATCCTTTAATTCCGTTTCAAGTTTTTGTATGTGTTTGTTTTAGCAATGTAAATAGCTCAATAAAAATGGAGAGAGATGGCAACTTCAAAGATAGGAAGTGTGGAGTAGTGGGAGAAGTAGCGACCTCCAAGTGCATCCATGCTCGACCTAATCGCTTCAAGGGGGAGCATTTCAATCCTCTCTCTTCTTTGAATTCTGTTTATTTTCGTAGTTGTTTTTGCCTTTTGGTCCACGTTGAGTTCTTTGTTTTTCTATGCTAAATCCAACCATATAAAGAACGTAAAATTTGGACTTACGGTTGGAAAGTTATAGCCTAAAAACTGAACAGAGGTTCGAAGCTGAAAAACATAGAAACGAATCTGTCCAAATGGTGATAAACGGGTGATAGAAAGTGCTGTTTGTTTTTTTTCTTTGGTTTCTTGGTTTGTTTCTTTTAGTACAACAATTTATGTTGTTTGTTTGAATTTTTTTACAGTACTTAGTTCATTTTTGTTTATGGTTTGTTGTTTCATTTTATCTTAATTTGTTTTTATTTCTTATCTTAAAAATTTTAAAATAAAAAAAAAAGATTTTTCATATGAGCCGACTTATGGTAACCCCAGTGAGCACTTCCGTTAATACAGTGTCTAGGAGTTCTTTAGGCGACACCTTCGGTGTCTAAGAAGTTTGGGTTTTAAGCGGGACCATTGTGACCCCTCCAACCTTCCCGGATCCCCTGGCTGTGTTTTTTCTAGGCCCTTAACTGGTCATCCGTGAGTTGCTTGTATATTCGTGTGTTTTTAAATTAAGTTTTCTTTATTTTCTTTGTTTTCCTTTTCTGTTGAGTCTTTGTTTTTGTTTTGTTTCTGTTTTTGTTTTGCTATGTTAGTTTATTTATTTATTTATGTGGTATGGTTAGTTAGTTTATTTCTGAGTGTTAAAACACTTTTTTATTTATTTCAAACATTGCATAAAAACAAAAAAAAAAAACAAACAAAAAAAAAAAAAAAACAAAACAAAACAAAAATAAAAACAATAAAAATAAAAAAACAACATCATCATCATCTTCTTCATCTTCTTCATCTCCATCATCATCATGGCTTGCCTCTATTTTCTCGCACTTGTAGAATCTCCAGCAGCTCCACATGGTCCTCATTTTTCTCTCCAGTGCTTCCACGTGCCTGATTGGCACAGGAGAGCCGCTTCTGGAGTCCGCCACCATAGCCTTCAAGGAAGCTATTTCCTCGCTCATCGCGGCACACTCCCTTGTCCTCGCCAGTAATCGCATGCCCAAATTGGTAGCGGAGACCGCGTGGAGCACAGTTAAATTGTGGGACTCCTCTACCGCTGCCTCATCAGACCTCTGTGCCACATGCAGATGATCTGTCGGAGTGAGCTTGCTGCTAATCATGCCTCCTAGCAGCATTGCTCTGTTCGACAGTGCCTCAGAAAAGTTCGGTATTGCCTCAGCAAAGTTTGAGGCCGTGCCGTGATGATATGAAGAGTTTGGAAAGACAGTGTTTGGAGGAGCCCTTGTCTGGGCATTCGGTGGTGCAAGTGAGAGCTCAAGGTTGAGATCATCAAGGTGAGTGCATGAGGATGCCATTTTTTTTCTGTTTCTGGATTTTTTGATGTTTTTCCTTGAGTTGCAGGAAGAAATGCTGGGTATCATCCGCTTGCAGAGGTGTGGTTTAAATAGACATATGCTGATAAGAGAGAGCCAACACCATTTCGGATTTCCCGGGCATGTTCGACCTAATCGCTTCAAGGGGGAGCACATTAACTTTCACTTTACTTTTTTTTTTCCGTGTTTTCTGGTGTTTTATGTTTTTGCCCGTTACTTTCATTTTCTAGAGCTTTGTGTTTTTGCTTTTTCCTTTCGGCTGTCATCTTTATTTTATTTTAGTTAGGGAACTGTGCTTTCTTTTCCGTTTGTCGTCTTTGTTTGATTTAAGTTTGGAAAGTGTGCTTTCTTTTCCGTTTTCTTTTTCCTTCTGCAACTTTACTTCCGAAACAAAATAAAAAAAATCACAAAAACAACAAAATAAAATAAAAACAACAATAATGCAGGAGGAAATCATTTCTTCTCAGTGCTTGGTGTCTCGACCATTGGAGCTTTGAGTTTGGCCCTCTGGCTGTCCTCTTCCGGGGCTTCACGCACAGCTTCTTGGGGCTCATCACTTGAGCTCCCAAAGATCGCAACCTTAGCTTGAGCGTAACTACTCTCGCGATCTGCTTGTTTGCGTTTACCCGGTCGGTCTAGGTCTTTCAGCTGTTTTCGCATGTCGCGAGAGTACAACTCTACCATTTTTTATAGGTTTTTATTCTCGTCCCGCAATACTTCTAGCTGGTGTCGATTCACCTCCACTATCCTTGACCTCTCCCTTTTCAAGCTTTTTATAGCAGTCTGACACTCCTCAACCATACTTCGCTCCGCCGCCACTGACCTTTCAGCACCTCTACCTCATGGGACTTCGCAGTAGGCGATGACCCAAACTTGCGACTGTTGCCGTACTCTCACGCTCAGTGCCAGGGCATCGCTCACGACCCGGTTGTCATCCCTTGTCCCCAGAACACGTATATCTTTAGGAGTCACCAGATTTCTGCCCACTCCAATGGCAACATCGTTGTCCAGGAGTATGAGTCAGTTCCTGTCACAGGCCCCCGTGCGGAAGCAAAGTAGGGCATCCATACCTGGTGCCGCTGCTTGGCCTCGTGTCTGAGTCGGTGGAGCTAGGTTGAGATCCAACGAAAATGGGTAGTTAGAGGCCATTTGATTTCTCACTCTCTTTTCTTCTTCTTTTTTTTCTCTTTTGTGTGTTTCTGAGTTTGTGTTTTTTTACCCTTTCTTTTTACCTTTTATAGACTTAGTTTGCTAAACCCTAGCCGCTGCGGTTCTAGTTCTGTGCGGCCCTTACGGCTTATCTCTATATGTCGCCGCACCCGTTTCCCAACCCCCCTTAATTGCATTTTTCACCTTTCACCACCTTCTAGTGAAAAAGTCATCCCGCTTCACCCAAGGAGTCTAATAATTCTAGCTTGGGGGATGTGAAAGCGGCCTCTACACGCCGACACGTCCCTCACCTATTTTCCCCGTGACTTCCCAGGAACCAAGGCATCAAGGACCACACTTTTTCTGTTTCGTAAATACCCGCCTTCGCACTCCCAATTTACGTTTCATTAAATTAAAATAAATATAAAAAAAAAATTAATAATAACATGTGGGCTTCGGACTTCATTGTGGGCTTCGGGTTTTCACCGTTGTTAGGTTTCAAAGTGTGTTAACTTCTCTTGGGTTGGGCTTTCAATCGTTTGGGTTTTGGTTTGTGTAAGACTGTTTGTTTTCTGTTTCGAGTGTTTTACCTGTTTCGTTTTTTTATTTTTATTTTTTTTTGTTTGTTTGTAATTTTTATTTTGTAATTATTTTATTTCAATTCTTGTGTGTTTTATATTTACTTTAGTACCTTTCATTTCTTGTTATGACATTGCTTGTTCCTAATTTTTAAACATTGAGGACAATGTTCATATCTAGGTTTGGGGGTATTGGAGTTTACCAAGTAAATTTAGTTTCTCTTATTAAAAAAAATATATATATATTTCTTGCTTGTTTTTTTTTCTTTTTCTATATTTTGAGTCTTGTTTTGTTTTGAGTCACTTTCCGAACACATTTGATGAGATTGTGATAAATGTTTGCATGACTTAAATGAAAATTGAATTTTATTTATTTATTATTATTATTATTATTTTTTGTTCCTTGTAAATTCTTCTTGTAAAATAAAAAAAATAAAATAATTCATTAATTAATTAATTTGGCATCGTTCTAGCATGATATGTTCGAAACTTTCTTTGCACTTGCCATTTGTTTCATAATTTTCCAATTAAAGGATTTGCATGACCCAAAGAATTGTATCAAGCATAAATTAGACTTATATAACCATATAATGTGAGCTTTTGAGCCTTGTGCTTCATTTCATGAGTGTTATACACATACTCTTATTTTCTTGTCATCAAAGTTGTTGTTTGATCTCATTATTCATTGATTTGGTTGAACACTTAAAAGTCATTCATTCTTATGCAATTTGATTTCATGACATTTAAAGAAATGATATTAAGGCCTTCTTTGGATCGTTTGTGCCTTTCAAGCTAACCTTATGCATGCTTAAGCATGATTTTCCATTGTTAACCATTTTGAGCCTACATGTAAACCTTTTCTTTCATTTTACCAATTATATTTCCTCGCCTTAGCCCGAAAAACAAATATTTACCTTTCTAAAGGAACTCATGAGCTCTAATTCGGATGTGTTTTTCATGCTAAGTTTGGGAAGGGATATTACATAGAAGAAGAAAAAAAAGAAAAAAAAGAAAATCACACAATTGGTGAAAGAAAAGAAAAGAAAAAAGTTATGATTAAATGGTAGTTGAATGAAATTTTGTTTTTGGGTTTCATTGGTGTTTGGAAAGGAGTTTAAATCATTGTAAATGAAGGTATAAGGAGTTTTGATCATGTAAAAGAAAAAAAATCTAATCGTGATGATTCGAAGTCTTGTAAACAATTTTTTTTATGCTCTTACATTGTGAGTTCCTTGGACTTTGTATTATCCATACCTTTCATTTCTCACTCACCTTACACCCTTGGCCCCATTACAACCTATAATAAAGACCTAAATTGATCTTAAATGTCATGTGGTTGAATTGCATTCATTTTTCTACTTTTAAGTGTTTGGCCTCCTTCTTGAGATCATATTAATGCAAGTTCTTCATCTTCCTATTTTTGAGTTAAGTACCTTATGATTTAACTCTAATCCCATGTCTATAACTGAGTGTTGCATTGTAGCCCTCTTCTGAGTGATTCATTTGTGAGAGGACAACTTTGGTGAGATTTGAAGTTGCATTTGTGCTTGGTATGATTTTTGAAATTGTGTGAAAACTAAGATTGGGGAATTTGTTGCATTTGGCTATCACACTACCACACTTTGAGCATATTATGTTTTGAACTTTGCCGCTTTGTGAATAATGTTTAAAATTGAGCTTTTATTGTTAAAACTTTTGAGTCATGTGCATGAGTCATTTCTCTTCAGAAAATGTTCGGAAAGATTGTTTTGAGTTCTTTTTATTTTTGTAATTTTTTTTGTTTTGTTTTGTTTTGTTTTGTTTTTGTTAATGTAATTTTTTTTTTTTTGCTTTTGTTTTTTATTTTGCTTAAGGACTAACAATCTTTTAAGTTTTCTAATTACCTTGTTTTACAGAGTCAGTAAAACGTTTGTGGGTATTGTATTGTTAAACCCTCAGGAGACACAACTCCTCCTACTAGGGATGCCTAGAGGTTTAAAGGCTTGTTGCATATGCTCAATGCAATCGAGTTACCTACGAAAGTGGTCTAGTTAACTTCTTGTTTGTTTTTATCTTTGTTTTCCTTTTGTTTTGCTCGAGGACTAGCAAAATCTAGGTTTGAGGGTATTTGATCGGTGCATATTTACATATCATTTTGTACCCTTCTAGCTTATGATTTGGTTATGTTTTTGAGTTAAACTTGTGCTTTTAATCCTTTTTGTGTTTATCTTTCAGTTCATTGAGCTTTAGGTAATAATGAGGGCTTTAGATAGTAAATGATGCAATCCATGCATGTTAGGGCCTAATTTGGATGAATGGATGAAGAGCTTAAAGACAAACTCAATTTTGGCTACAGTCCCCTGCCAGCCCAGTTTCGTAGGTCATATTGCAAGCTTTGTTTCAGCAACCTACATAGCTCGGATGAGGCCACATTCTTCATGAAAGTTGTTCCAATGGGTGTGTAATATAACATATCCAACATTCAGCCCCATTGGATAAATATGGAGTCTGTTACCTAGCAAACACAGAGCCATGCTCAGGATGGATTTTATCAGCGCGCAAAATGAGTTAGCAATTTGTTTTGGCCTTAACTTCCTCCTCCGACCTTGGATTGGCCCAAATGATATATGGCTGGAAAGAAGACATTCTGAACTTCAAGTTCGAGTGCTTAAAGTCTTAATTTGCTTAAGGGAAGCCCAATTCGTAAGCCCTTGAAGTTGCTGGTCATGCTGACCTCAGGATGAGCTATTATTTCTGGTTGGAAGCTTGGTCATGGTGACATGAAGATGAGCTAGGGCTGCTGGTGGGATTTATTAGTGAAGTGCATCAACCATTTCAGATTTTATAATGGAAGTGTTGTATGCATTAGTGAAGTGCATCAACCATTTCAGATTTTATAAAACAAGTGTAGTATGCATTAGCCATACTTAATTCAGATTTTCAGCTTCCTTAGGCCTATATATAGTGAGGTTTCCCAAGCTTGTAAAAACACCCCAAGGGGGGGAGCTCTCAAACACTTCTCTAGAGCTCCCTTCCCTTCTCTCCCTCAAATTCTCTTAGTTTCCCTTTGTAGTTCTCAATTGTTGTAATAAGATCATTCTATTAAATTTTCTTTGTACTAAATATCAAACACTTTTCCTTTCTCTTCTTCTAATTCTCTAAAGCTTTCAAACACATGTTCTTCCAAAATCCTCAAAGTTCTCAAACATCTCTCTACTTCCCTTCTCTTCCAAAAGTCTCCATGTCTCAAACACTTCACAAACACATTTCTCTTCCTTCCCTAAGTTCTCAAATTCTCCAAGTTCACAAACATCCTCCAAGTTCTCAACCACTCTCTTCCAAATTCTCAAAGTTCCTAAACACTCTCTTCCAAAATCCACAAAGCTCTCAAAACACCTCTCTACTTTCTTCTCCAAATCCTCCAAGTTCTCAAACACTCTCTTCCAAATTCCCCATGTCTTAAACACATTCCCTTCCAAAATCCTCAAAGCTCTCAAACACATGTTCTTCCAAAATTCTCTAAAGTTCCCAAACACTTTCTTCTCCCTCCTCAAAGTTCTCAAACACTTCCTTTCTTCCTCAAAGTTCTCTTAGTTTCCTTAATGTTTTCTTAGTTGTAATTTATTTTTCTTTGTTATGTAAATTCTTTTCTTAAGTTTTCAAGTTGAATTAGTTTCCAAGTTTCAATTATGGTTTTTGTTCTTATTCATTATGCTTATAAGTTAATATGCTAGTTTGAATGATTGATCACCATTTAGGCTTGCATGTTAGCTATCTTGGTTTGAATTAAGAGTATACACCATGCTTTAATTCGAATTGAACTATGAATAGGAAGAGTATGTATGGACATTCGACAACAGGGATTAGATACATACTTGGTTGTTTAAAATGTTCTTCTATGCTTAATGGGTTCCTAATGCTTAATTTTAGGTTAGACAACAAATGATCAAATTAGGGAATTAGGAACACAAGGTTATGACCACACACCATGGCTTAATCATACTTTCGCTAGAATCAATCCATTAATCTAAATTGAACTTGGGAACTTATTTGCTTGAGTTACTTATTTCTTTCTTCCTTGTTTTATGTTCTTTGTTTTTGTTTCTATTTTGTGTAGGGAAACTAAATTGGATCATTCAATCACCAATCCCTGTGGAATCGACCTCGCACTTACATATGCTATACTACCAACGGTTCGTGCACTTGCGAGTATCACAAGTTGAGGATGCAGCTTAATCCATTTTGGTGGAGCTAAATCTACGCAACAATCACCTCCATATTATACCCTCCTGTTTTTGCAAAGAGAGACTGAAAATAACTACTAAATTTTTTTGTTACCAATCTTCTATCCATACACCATTAACCCTTTGAATTATACACCCCTGCTATGAAATTAGTCTTTGTCCTCTCCTTTGCCTTTTCATGGAAATAACTCGTATTTTTATCCCCTTCTTTCAGCCACTCCACCCTTGACTGCTGCTGCCACATAATTTCTTGCTTTGCCAGCAGATCATCAATCTTCCTTTCAAGAAATTCCTTCCTCTCTACTCTGTTGTTTCGAAGGATTAATACATTGCAATAATTCCAACTCTTCTTTGCATTCCTTCAATTGGGTCTTGACACTCCCAAAAACATCTTTTTCCCATTTTTTAAAAGAAGAGGCACACTTTTTGATATTTTCTTTCACGGAAATGCAATCAGCTCCACTATGTTCCCAGGCAATCCTCACAACATCTTCAAATCCCTCTTCTTTCAACCACATCTTTTCAAACTAAAATCTGCGCTTCCTTGCTGAACTTCCATCATCATTACTCTTTTGGGCAATAAGAGTTAAAAGAACTGGTCTGTGATCAGAAAAACAGTACTATTCAGGTGATGAACCTTTGTTTGGTGCCACAGGAGCCTAAACTCTGCATTTGCAACAACTCGATCAAGTCTTTCCCAAAGAACATTCCCATTACCATTCTTCCGACACCAAGTGGAAGGAAAACCTTCAAAACCGATATCACTCAGGCCACTATCCTCTAGAGACTTTTGGAAATTTTCCATTTGGTACATTGGTCTCCTTCTAACACCATTTGAATCTCTTTCCGAAAGCAGCTCATTAAAATCACCCAAGCAAACCCAAGGGCTTATACAAGAACTCGCCAATCTTCTTAGCAAATCCCAAGAGAAAATTCTTAAGGATGTTTCAGGGTTACCATAAAATCTAGTCACTCTGAATGGTTGTATGAGATGATTATTCACCCAACAGTCTATATGGCCAGCTGATGCAGACAACACACTCACTTGAACTTTCCTCCTCAACATTGCAAGACCCCCTCCCTTTCCGATTCTTTCTACATCATAATAATTATAAATTCCCCATTTCAACACCTTCAACTGCACACTGGTACACTTAGTCTCTATAAGGAAAATTAAATGGGGATTTTTCTCTCAACAAATCATTGAGAGCTCTAAATTTCCGAGGATTCCCCAAACCTCGGACATTCCAACTTAAGATATTCATTTCTCGTGGTGGGCCATCATTGCTTTTTCCCTCATCCACTTTCTTGTGCTTTGATGCTTCCCCTTCCATAATTGGTTCCCCAATCCTTTTCTCACCAATCTGCACCCCGGGGAGTTGTCTGATCATGGGAGGAATTATTTGAACCACTCTCTCTTGCTAACCTTTTCCAATTCTGCCCTGTTTTGGTCTGCACGCCCTTTGGCTCTTTACCATCTAGAGTGCCACTCTGTGAATCAAGACCAACCCCTGACTGAATTACCACCTCAAAATCCCCAAATAAAGCTTTATCAGCTTCAGAATGGGATATGACACAAATATTTTGTTCTTTCATTCCCCCTTGACAATTCGGTTCAACACTTCTTATGGAAACAGAGGAGGTTGAGCAGCCCCCTTCACTAACCTTCTTTGTCTCTGTGAGATTAGCTTTTCCATTTTCCTCCTTGCTTTTCCCATTTTCATCCCTTTGCTCAGACCCTCTAGAAATTCGTTGAGAACTCAATGACTTTGAAGTCGAGTGTCCCAATTCTTTTCCTTTAGAACCTTTTCTAGACAATTCTTTCATCTGTAAACTTCTTGCATTCAATGCATGTGATTGTGAAGAAGCAGCTTGCATCTTGTTACTGAATTCAAGACTACTCGTTTGTTTTTTCTTTGTTGGAGAGCTGACAGGCATCTGAAAATTCTCGTGAGACATTTTTCTGTTTTCCTTCACCAAGACTTTTCCTATTTCCTCTATTTTCTTCCTCCTCCTCTGAACTAGATTCATAAGACTGGCTATTTGATGATTGGGCCTAACCATAGCCTCTTGGGGTAAGAAATCTTCCATATGGCTGATCTTTGGCTCTTTTCTGTTGCTCTGGCACATGATTGCAATCCTGGAGTATATGTCCAATTCTTCCACATCCAAAACAGAATTTGGGTAATTTTTCATAAACAAATTCAACCAGATTAGTACTACCTCCAGGAAAGGTTATCCTCAGTCCCTTCCATAGAGATTTAGTAATATCTATTCGAACTCTGATCCTCATGAAACCTCCCACTAGCTCACCCCCTTCACATCAAGAAATGTCTATACATTTACCAATTCTATCTCCAATTGATCTAGCAAGCTTCTCAGTTATGTTTAAGAGGGGAAACATTCCGGATTTGAACCCAGAAATCAGCAAATTTTAAGTTCATCTTAGAGGGTGCCACTGTACCATCAGGTTCTTCTAACACAACAAGCTTTCTATCAAATTTCCAAAGAGCAAACTTTAAAACCTTTTGTTTATCCTCCCTACGTTCAAAAGTGAATAAGAAATGATTACCTGTGAGTTCTTTGATATTAACTTCACCCACCGGATCCCAGATCTCCAACATTCTGAGCTTGAAAGACTTCTTATGAATTGGTTTTGGTGAGTAGATCTTTGCCACTAAACTTCTCTCAAGGATATCTTGAGCTACAACATCATCTTCTTCTTCAATCACCAACGAATCAGCCTCCTCAACTGTCAAAGTCAGGATTTTGTCAAAACTTGTTTGCACTTCCTCCATTTGAAATTGCTCCAAAATCTGAAGCTTTGAGTTTCCACCGTGGAGGAGCAAGATTGAATCAGCACCTTAGGTTATCCCTAGTAAAAGAACTAGGATCAAATCGTGTGAAAAACCACAAGAGAGTAACAGATCTTATGAAGACCACAAGGGAAAGACACAAACCTAGCAGCCACCAGGTATTGTTGCTCTCACTTCGAAAGGGGGAGAGAGAAAGCCCTATGAGCCAATTTGTTTGGGAGTACCTAGCAAGCTAACGTAATAGGAGCTTTTAGCCAATAAGGTCTAGTGTAGTGAAAAAATGTCTTGACTTGTAAACTACTAGTCTCAAGTTCGAATCCCCATGACACATTAATAGTGTGTGTGTGATAAACCTCATCCCCTCATCCCCTTATAGTTTCGGAGGTGGCCCTGGCCTGCCCCTTTCCCCCCACCCCAAATTATTTGTTCTTAACACAGTAAAAGTTGGGCTTTAGTTCATATATTTAACAATGCAAACCATATAACCATTCTAATGGCCCCATTGCAATCCATAATAATTTCATTTATAATTATATGTAAAATATTTGTGGGCCCATTCCACAACAAACATTTAAAAAAAGAAAAGGAAAGTATTAATGCTCTAATAATCAAACTCCAAATTATTTGTTCTCAACACAGTAAAGGTTGGGCTTTAGTTCATATATTTAACAATGCAAACCATATAACCATTCTAATGGCCCCCATTGCAATCCATAATAATTTCATTTATAATTATATGTAAAATATTTGTGGGCCTATTCCACAACAAACATTATAAATATAAAAAAAGGAATGTATTAATCCTCTAATAATCAAACTGATGAGCCAAGGGAATAGAAAATAAATAGTTTAAAGGGAAATGAGATTTTATCAAAAGACTTTTCCGTTTTGATACATGAATTGAGTTCAAAGTTCTAAAAGATGTCCATGTTTCCGTATATATATTATTGATTTTCTCTTTCTATACTTGTATTACGGTTCAGCCCCCAACACATACAATTCTGACTTGGCCATTGAATACCACTGTGTGGCGTTATTCCAAGCCAATTACTCATTGACACGTATTTTAAACTTCCAACATAGCAATGTTTGATAAATTTGGGATACCACCACGATGACATCCCCGTTACATGTAAGTTCTTCTCGTAGTTTAAATTATTGCTTGTATTTTAAATAAATAAATAAAACAGCTTTTACGTTATATCACAATGCAAGTTGAAGTCCAAAGTTAGCACCAATCAGTTCATTTCTCTTTGAAATATAGAAACCTTTTGTGGTTTGTTTCATTTGATCTTGTCAGTTCACCTTTAAAAATTTCTAATGATTGCCGGTTGCCCCAGGATCTATGCGACGTACTTATTTCATGGATATGGGACCAGGGACGTCTTCATATTTCATCCCACTATAATATCATGGGAATTATATGTGTTGAATAATTAATCTCAACATATATATTTTATAAAGAAATTAAGATCCAGTTTCTTTTTTTTCTATATTAAGATCCAAATTGATGAGCCTGACGACAAGGTAAGATGTTTTGGGTGCAGCTTTTACATGGTAAGTTGGTGAGGGCCAAAGATAACTATTTCCTATTATAAACCAATTTATTCATATCCTGGTTTCTCATCCTTGACTACGACTAGCGTTTCTTTCCTCTTTTCTATTTGTTATTTGGGTGCCGTATTCAATTCTGAATTTATTGAGCAGTATTTTGAACTCTTTCTTTGAGAGGAAGTTGAATTATTTCATACAAACAAACATTCCTTTTTTCGTTCGGACAATTGCTCCATTTGGTAAAAACCAGCAAACAAAAAGGTTACCAAAAGCTTCATAACCCTACCTTCCATGTATGCACTCCATGGCTCATTATAAAACCGAGGCCATAACCCTAATTTTTTTTTCACTCTCAACCTTCTTTTCTCTTTGACCCCAAAAGAAAAGAAAAGAAAAAACCTTATCTCATGGCTGCCTCTATGAAGAAAACCTTCTACTACAATTTTTTCCCCACCAAGGCCGAAGAGACAGGAGGAAGCGAAAAAGGCGGTAGCAGCAGTGGAGAGAAACAAATCAGCCGAGTTCTGATAGAAATGCATGACTTTCCGGACAATCAGCCGCCACTGCTACTAAAGCATACCGACCCACGGCGCATCATAAAGGCGGTTTCTGTAAGCGAAATCCAGATGGGGATTCTTTTCTTTTCATTCAGTGAGACGTTTGAGCACATCTTTCGACATTGGACGCTGGACGAAGTTAACTTGGTCCTAAGTGGCTACAACAAGTTCCATGTTTTGGTGAAGGATGTTACTGATCATGAAGAAACTGAGTACAGAAGTGACAGAATATTTTTCCAGAGGTTGCAAAACGATGAGTTCTATATTCTTGGGTGTTTGGATGTGATAAGAAATAGGTATCTCAGTGCTGGTGACGAAATTGGGTTGGCTTGGGAAAGGGATAGAAACGGAACGGGAATGTTTCTGTTCAAATTGTTGAGCAGAAGCAAGAGGGCGCCAGCAAATATCATGTTTTAGATTGTTAAGAGTGTGAGTTTTTTTTTAAAGTCCTAATAAAGCATGGTGGATTTGGATTTTTATATGTGGTTTTCATGATTGTTTTGAGTTTGATGGATATGGAACTTTAGTAAGTGATGTTTCTGTTCTATGCGAATGTCTTGTTTTATATTTCAGTGATGATTGATTTCTCTTTCTCGTGTGTTTTTTTGCTAGCTAGCAAAGATTAATTCTAATAACCTGAATTCTATGTATAATCTATAATTTTGAATATAAGGAACGAATCTTTGACACTCAAATCATAATTCGACCTTTTTTTTATCCAAAAGATATTGGAGGTGCGGAAAATCGAACACAAATTTCTTGTACAATGGTAACTGCTTTAGGGCTTGTTTGGGAGCCCTTCTGGAAGGGGCAAAAACGCTTTCTGATAACAAAAAGTGCTTCTGAGAACGTTTGGCAGAAAAGTTTAGAAGCTTCTTCTGGATCATAAAAGCGCTTCCTGGAGAAGTACCTGCTATGTGCTTCAGGAAGCACACCCAAGTGCTTTTCCACGAAGCACTTTAATTTTTTTTATGAAAATTCAAGATTTTTATAATAAAGGCACTTTTGTTAGAAGCGCTTATGAGCAGAAATACTTCCCCAAATGAGATATAAGTCCTTGTCTTTTTTTTTTTTTTTTTTTTTTGGGGTCCTGATAACCCCTTGTCATAATTGTTTTTTCTTTGTTATAGAAAAATATGTAAATAAAGGAATTGTGTTGGATATAATTCCGTACGGCATTGTCAATACATTTTGAGATTGGCGTACGAGCAGTTAATGGAAATCGCAAATAGCGATCGCTAACGAGTATACTACTAATGAAATTTACTTTTTAGTTTCTTTCATTTAAGGGCAAAAGCTAACGACTATTGACTAAGTTAGGTAAGTGCGTTAAAAAAAACGAATAATGGTTTGGTACGGTAGTTAAAATAGCATGTTGAATTAGGGCTGAGCACAGTCTAGTTTGGTTCGATTTTCATGTACAATGTCCAGGGGGATTGAACCAAACCCTGGACCTGTACAATTTCGGTTTGATTTGCCTAATTTTCAGTTTTAAATAGGAAAAGGTAAATAAGAGAAAATAAGAACACGAGAGAAATAGGAAGAATGAAGAAAGGAGAAGAGATAGGGAAAGAAAGAGGTAAAGAAGAGAGAAAGACGGAGGCGCAACAAGAAGAATGGCTATGTTTCATCGAAAAGAAAAAGTAGCTAAGCCAGAGTTATCATTTGGTTGGGTATAATAAGACTAAGGCATTGAGTATTAATGAAACTAAAATATCTTGATAGTTCTTGGGATTACTAATGTTGTTGGATTATAATTGGGCTTACTAATAAATTTGGATATAAATAAATAAGTTAAATTAACATAACTGGTCTGATTCGGTTTTAGATCGGCTTTTCCAAGGCAAAAACTAGAACATGAACCTAAAACGGTTCAATTCGGTTTTGAGACAAAGTTGACTTCCTCGGTCAACATGGTTTTTTTCCCCTTTTAATTGTACCAAACCAAGTATTATAATTTAATTCAGAAAATAACTTTTTACTGTATGTGACATTGTCTTACAGGCAAGGTCTAAAATATCGAGAGTTTCGGAAATATCGGTGGTCCAAAAACACGGATATATTGATGGAAATATCGATGTCGAAAAAAATTGAATAAAAATCAAGGAAATTGTGAGAAAAATTTGGAAATTTTTATTGAAACTTTAGAGGATGTTTACTCAGTCAATTGTCTATTATTTTATCACAAAAAATTGGAAGGAAATGCATGGCATGGTGGGTTTGAGTGATTTAAGTTGATTATGTAGTGACTTGACAAACACTGTAACTTTAGAAAATATGTAGTAATTAATGAAAGAAAATTAAACACACCATAATTTTTTAGTTATAATAATTTACTACAATATATTACACTTGATACATATCGCCGATAATATCAATATTTAATACCTTGATGTTGTCTTTGGGTTTTTTCCCACCTATTTCATTATTTTTTTTTAAAAAAAAAAAAAAAAAAAAAAAGTGGTGATGTTGTCTAACCAATAGAATTGAATTGAGCCCAATTGACCATACTGTTTGCACATTTTAGTGGACAACTGCTTGTTCAACTAAAATACGCCATGCACTGACTTCACATTTCTTAACCTCTTCTTTTCCCTTGTTTTGAAGTTGCAGAAAAACAAACATATACGCGCCTAGGGACGGACCCAGGATTTGAAAATAACATGGGCTAAATTCAAGGGTGAAGTTAGGAATATTTGTAGGAGTAGGCTAAATGTTGAAACGAATCCAATAATTGATATATTTTTTTAGACTGTGTTTAATGGATACCTTTTTTTTTGGGGTAAATTATAAGCTCTTGTTTGTTATTGAAAAAAATTATAAGCCCTCTTTTTCCACAATATATATTTTCTTTATCATATTTAGAACTTTTTTTTTTTTATTCTACTAACATTTGGAACAGAAAAAAATCTTGGAATTATTGATAATATTGTTGAAATATTTGTAAGGGATTGAAGGGAAACAAAGAAAAAAAAAACAGAGGAAAGCTACACATGTATTGGGAAATATTTAGAAGGAATTGAAGTAAAAATAAAATAAAGACACATAAACTCATCCCAACACACACATCCTTTTCTTTATTGTATTTCCTCCTCTCCCCTTTTTTTTCTCTCTCTCTCTCTCTCTCTCTCTCTCTCTCTCTCTCTCTCTCTCTCTCTTCCGATTGTTTGTCATCTCCCCCCTCTATTTTTTTGTATTCTTTTTCCTCTTCTCTCTCTCTCTCTCTCTCTCTCTCTCTCTCTCTCTCTCTCTCTCTCTCTTTCTTTCTTCTTGTCATCCGGCTGATTGCCTAGACTAGAGTACTAATTTAGTCCCAAAACAAAGAAGTTACTTGGGCTATAGCCCAGGTTAACATGTTCATGGGACCGTCCCTGTACGCGCCCATCACACGCCCATCACCTCTCTCTCTTAACAAACCATTTCCGCTCCAACCTTCTCAGTCTCTTTGCATTAGTCTTACAGTTTCTCTCTCCTCGCTCTCACTCTCGCTCTTTGTAAGCCTCGATGCTATTAAATCTGTTTGGTGGCCGAGAAACCCAAGGAAAAGAAAAGAAAATGAAGAATTAGGGCTCGATTTTCATTTTCTCTTTTCTTTCTCTCGGAATCCAATTGGAGCTCTAGAATCGATGTCTGTTCATTCTAATTCGGTAAACTGATCACAATCTCTCTTCTCCAGGTTCTTGTAAAATCTTCGTAAACTCGTGTTTGCTTGCCTCAGGTTTATTCAAGGTATGCGGTATCGATAATATCATGATATATTGCCCAAATATTACATGAACGTAAAGGAAATTATCGTCCCCCATATTATCGCGATAATATCGACAAAAATATCGATATATTGACGATAATTAAGTGGATATGTGCTAAAATATCTCCACCTCAAAAAAACGATATTATCGGTGAAACATCACCGATAATATTGATATTTAATACCTTGCTTACATGAATTTAAAGTGTGATTAGATTGTTATTAAATTGATTTAGGATTAAGTAAAAGAGAAATAAGAAAAAATTGTACTGAAAATTGATAATTGAATGTCAAAGAACCAAATAAAGACACTTTGATGAGCTTGTGTTGTTTGGGGCCGTGCCCGAACCAAAAAATAATAATAACAAACTTGAACAAACAAATTCTAAGAGCAAATTTGTAAATCTAGCCTATCTAGGTTCTACCCTTTCTCCATCCTTGATGTTAGAAGTGCATCATAAGAATTTTCATCTCCTTCTTATATATATTTTCATATTTTCAAATACATGAACTAATAGGAAGCATTTTCTCATGTTCACTGTTCTTAAATGGAATTATGTTTCTTTTTAATAGATTTATTGTTGGTTTTGTAAGACATTGCAAATATGTTTGAGTTGAAATTAGTCCTATATTGGAAAACTAGCGTTTCTTGTAGGTCTTTGTAAAACTTGCTCTTAGAAATATAATAGTTTGGATTGGGTTATGCAAGTGGCCCAATTGAGTGGGTTTTGGGTGTGGCATTTGGGTCAATGCCTAATTAATTGGGTCAATAGTTAAATAATATATAATTTATATGGGCCTTGGGACTTGGGGCTCTTGGACTCTATGGTTTAAATTAATTCCGAGTTAATTAATTAATTAATTGTTCGAATTATTTTTAAAATGCAAATATCAAATAATGTTTTTGTCTGATTGGGTTTGTAAGACATTATCCACTCTATTTAAACACAAGCCCTAGGTCTGTACAATCACATCAAATTCACAGAGAACATTCATATCATCATTCATGTATAGCCTGAGAGAAAAACACATAGATTTCACAAGAAATCAAAGCCCTAGTGCTAGGACGTTGATTTAGATAGTTGTACCCTAGTAGAGCAGATGCCTCGAGAACTACAAGTATTGAGTAGGGGTGACATTCTGTTTCAAGGACATTGCAATTCTGCAAGCCTCTATCTGCAAGAACAGTAAGTTTTTAATTTACTGCCATATTTAATTTTATTATTCTATTTGTTGTTTAATTTAATTATTAGAATAATACTAATTGTTGTTCCACCAACATTTACTCTATGGGTGAACAAAATGAAGAGTCCACATTGTTCAATGGGGAAAATAATGGAACAGGATGATTTAGAAGATGTTGTGTCTGAGCCAGAATCAGAATAAGAATATGGAGATGAGGAAGATGTGAAATTGACTAAGCCTTCTAAGAATGCCTTTTACACGCAGACTCTAGAGGGAGCAAGGAGGCCTTTGAGAAGCTTCAGTCCATGGGGCTTCCTTTTCTTATGCTTGAAGACTACTATGCAAAAATGGTGAAGTTAGATTCCCACATAGAGAAAGTAAAGGGCCGTCTTTTGATAGAGAAGAGGAAGATTGAGGAAGCTGGGAGATAAGGAAGGTGTTTATACCCAATTTTGGTCAATGGACCAAAACTGGTTACTTCCCCAAAAAAAAAAAAAAAAAAAAAAAGGGAATGTGGCAAGGGCCCAAGCCCAATAATCGTTTACAAGGTATTTTCTTCAAAAGACCATTTCTGATTTATAACAAGTACCGAGATAACCAAAACCGAGGCCCAAGGGCAGGAGGGCCCAAAACGATTGGACCACTGAGGAATAAAAATCGAAAGCCGTTCCAAACCCACGCGAGATTAAGAAGGAACATCAGCATTAAATGACGATTTGACTTTTCTCCCTTTCAAGAAGAAAAGCCAGCCGCCGAAGGAAGCCACCAAGCCAGGTAAGAAGCCAACTTGCCCATCAAATCACTAAAGGACGAAGACGCTTCAGACCAAGGAACCAATTCAAGAAGCCATCGGTTCTCGCCTGAAAGATCAATCTTCCCCTCTACGGACCAGTTCAGAACATCAAATCAGCAGCTGACTTTGGACGACAGGCAAATATCCTTACCTAGTCATCATCATTTGAGACCTCCTCTGCCTCTATAAATAGAAGGCTTCCAGCACAGAAGAAGAGGACTCTCTCTCCAAAACCAACGCAACGTCTCGTAAAACACTCAAAAAGCATTCAAAGCATTCCAGTTATTTCGTTCAGACTTCAGATAGCCAGGCGATCTCCGTGTTCATCTTTTTATTTCTCTGCCATTTCCATGGTATGATTAACTTCTGAAAATGTTCAGTTTGATTTTTGTATAATTCAGTTGGCTGTAAACCTCAAATTATCGTGATAGTGTATTTTGCGTAATTTGAAAGTAATAAGCATGGATCTTTACTGTTTCTGCCATTGATTTAAAAGTGAAAGGAAATATGAGTGATGGAACCCATATCTAAGGAATTCTGTTATGTTTATGTTTGCTGTCATTTTCATATCTCCAGAACTTAAGTTGTTACCTGCTTTCATCTTATCTAAATCATAAATATTACGAAAGGTTTTTTTTTTTAGCCCGATTCGGGCCACTTAGGCTCGAGGGATATGAACCAATCAGGCCCGAAAAGTCAATAGCTGGGCTCGAAATCATGATTAAATAATTTATACAAAATCAAATTTAGGTCCGTAAACCCACGTAAGGTGTTTGTTGACCAGGAACTCTATCTTTTTCCCTTGCTTGGATAGGTGTTGCTCGCACCAGCCATAGTCAACAAATACACGAGAGAAAGAATTGTGAAATCCTCTTAACTGGGGCATAGAAAAGAACCAAACCAGGCCAGTGCCCCACCTGGTGCACAGTGGCTTGAATAGAGGTTCAGGAAGAAGGCGCAAACCCCATCAAAAACTAACCACACTCGCTCATACCAGATCTGTTGGACTGGTCATACTCCCAACAGTGGCACACTTATAATGCAGAACTCATGAATCGGAAGAAGTTCGGAGGTTAGGCCCAAGATAGGGCTGGACTGGATCTCTTGTCAACCTGATTCAACTTTCAATTTTATTGAACATTGAAGTAACATCTGCGTGGGCCAAAGAGATACAATCGGGGCATTGGTGTAGGTCCAACAATTCCTGTGTTCTTCCGAGCACGCCTACCACAGGCGAAAAGAGTACATTCTGGAAAAAAGGACCAACATATTTTTGGCACGCCCGGTGGGACCTTCACTTGTGTATGGTGAGAAGGACCAGAAGGAAGGTCTACATGGCAGAGTCCACACAAGCCACCGACGAGAGAAACAAAGGGATCGTGGAAACAGAATCAATAGAATCCTCCACGGAATACCCCTTTGAACGACTGGAAAAGGCCATGAGAGAAGGCTTTCAGACGATGACCACTTCCATGACCGAATCCATGAATCACATGTCCCAAAGCATTGTCCAGACCGTCTAAAAAGGATATGTGAACACAACTCTACAAGGAAACGAGACTAGGGCTCACCTGAGCCAAATCTTCGAGCGAATCATACGAATGGTGCAGGAAGAAGACGCGCCCAGGAAGGAAAAAGGGCTCCTCGAAAATGAGAATACCTCCTCAGGAGTTCCAAAGTATTCTTTGGGCCAAACAAGCGGTCATGCTAACTCAACATCTCCCAAAATGGTGATAGGAAGTTCTTATGGAACACCTCTCCAAGTTGCAACCACAGGCACTTCAGACGTGGCGTTCGTTGGTCCAATCGCTGACAGGCAGTCCGTCAAGAGAACCGGGAGGAGAGCGATTCGCACCTTCTGGTACTTCCTCCAAATATCAAGCACCAAGGACCGGCGAAGCCGCCTTACCACCAGGACCCGTCTGAAAGAATATGTACGCCGAGAAATGGAGGGAACCTCAGGGTTCAACCTCCACATTGCTCACAACAGTGGCAATGTTTAGGGTTTAGGGTTCAGGGTTTAGGGTTTAGGGTCAGGCCGAAATGAGAAGAGCAGCTCGACCCACATACCAGAAGCCATATCCCGCATACATCGACGATCTACCCTTTCTAAGGGGATTCAAGGTACCAAACTTCAGCTTGTTCAACGGAGAAGATTTGTACGCATCAGCATTAGAACATATTGGGCGCTTCTCGGCCCAATGCGTTGCCATTGAAACTCAACCTCTTCTGAAATTAAGATTGTTCGGAAGTTCACTCTCGGGCCAAGCATTCACATGGTATTCAAATTTGGGCCCGAACTCTATTGCAGGATGGGCAGAGATGGAAGGAGCTTTTATGGAGCAATACTATCGGCCCGAACCTGAGGTCACCATCAATGACCTAACTAATATGAAGCAGGGAGAGCACGAAACGGTACAAGACTTCATTGCCCGTTTTAAGAAGCTCAAAATGAAATGCAAAATCCCTATGGACGAAAAACACTTCATCAAGATGGCCCAGAATGCTCTCAGACTATCCCTTCGGAAGAAATTCAATGATTAGGAGTTTGTGGACCTGCAGGACGTGGCTCAGCGAGCTGGGAAATATGAACTGTTACTCCAAGAAGAAGCGCAAAGAAGAAACAGTTCTAAGCCCGTCTACTTCAAGAACCCAGTCCATCATCTGGAAGTCATCAACGAGTTTGCCGAAGCCAGCGAAGAGAGCGTCGGTCCGGAGGTGTCACTGGAGAGATTGTTCAAATAAAGAACCCAATCACCTGCAAAGCAGTGATCAGACCTGAAAAAGAACAACGGAGCAACCCTCCACCAACCGGAGGTTTCGGGCCCTACAAGCAAAAACATATATCATATTCCTTCGATCTCTCCAAAGCGGAAAACATCTTTGACGAACTGCTCTAGGGGGAAGGTGATCAAACTGGACGAGAAACATTTATTTCCAAAACAAGAGGAAGTAAAAGGCAAATTGTTCTGTAAGTGGCATAACTCCTTTTCTCATGCTATTAATAATTGTGTTCAGTTCAGGGACGCCATCCAGGATCTCATTAACGAAGGCAAGATCCTCCTAGACAAACCAACCTCTATGAGAGTCGACAACGAGCCGTTTCCCACTCACATGGTTGGGGTCAACTGGCCCGAAAGAAGAACAAGAGGAGGATCGTAGTGGATATTGAGAAAGCAAGAAAGGCCGGCTCGTCATTGATAGAAAGACCAAAAGCAACCATCACGGCCGGTATCGTGATGTGCAGCCGATGCAAATGCGAGTGCGAGCTCTAGATACCTGCTCCAGGAGGAAACATAGACGAACGATTACCTCAAAACACGGTCGAAGAGGACCAGGAACTACCAGAGGCTGAAGCCCGGAATTATGGCCCTTTTAGCCCACGACTGGGCCCGAAGGGTAAATTTGAAAAATTTCGAGAGGTAAGCGGAAAAGCCACCCAAGAACCATTCATACCGAGGAATGCTGAACGCATGAGGTTAGAAGATAGAGACGAATGGCGCACAAGATTGGTCCGAACCCGAACCCGGGACATCATCTGCGCAGCCTGGGAAGATGCGCGTTCGAAATGAAGGAATTAGCAGACCATCTACCACATCCAACTCGACCAATGTAAAGCCAATCGAGCCGGAAAAAATTGCAACGGTCCAAAACGGCAGGTGGTACCTGGTGGGAAAGGGAGGCAAGCCCGAAAGGGAGCTGACCAATACCCAGGCTCGAGAGTCAGAAGGCAATACGGGAAGGCCAGAAGATATTTAGAAAGCCAGGCGGTCAACCTTGATCCTATTGCCAACGCCGACGACAGGGATCATGAAGTACAAAGTAGAAAACGGCCAACCACCGGAGTTCTTAGGCCGAGGGCATCGCCATCTTTTCCAAGGATCCAGGAAGATCAGGAATCAAAACCACAACACCAGGCTTCAGTTGGACCACCACTTTGTGCAACATTACCAAGGCTTTCAATAGGCAAAACCATTCTCAAGCGCCCTGCAAGGGCCGAAGTAAGGCTGTTTCACACGATCAGGATACTAAAGAAGCAACGGCAGGAAAGCCTGAAGGCGGACCATCAAGGTCCGGTTTGAAGGTAATAATGCCGCAAAAGATGATTCGGGCCAAATTATCCTTGGAAGAAGAAGAAGATGAGAATATGTCCGAAGAAGAGGATGATGATTGGCTGAACTATGAACTCGACCATGAAGAATTCAAAGCCGCCCTAGGATTAAAAATCGGAGTTGAAGAGGAAGGTGAGCAGTGTCACAACGGGAGGCTTTGACGTTCGGAACCTTGGAAGGGAACCCAAGGACCAATGTCACAACGGGACAGGCTGCAAACCCAACAACCTCAAGAATCGCCACCAAGAAAGGAGGTCAGGGAATCAGCCGATGGAAGTTGAATCAATGTCCGATGCTCAAAGGACTATGCCCATAAATATGGTGTACATCCTCCCAGCTGTCTCCAGGTCACAAGAGGATCAGCCAGGATATATGGAGGGCGATAGTCTGGTTGGGGATCACCTGACCGCATTGATACACATAATCGATGACCATGATGAACGGCCTAAAATCCTAAAGATGAATGAATCAAGTGCAGTTGGAACAATGGAGGGTCCCAGGGAGGGGATCCCTCCTGGGGTATTCTCTCCAGACCAACACGAGCGATGACAAAACATTTAAGACCCTTGTTCATTTCAGCCAGAATCAACGGCGTACCATTTAAGAAGGTGCTAATCGACGGAGGAGCTGCCGTTAATATCTTACCATTCAAAAGGTTGGAAAAGTTGGGTAGGAATAAGGCAGATCTCATTCCCATAGATTTGACTTGTATCTAACTTCGCGGGAACCATTACTGCCACTCATGGCATTTTGGTAGCCGAATTCGAAGTCGGATCTAAAAATCTAGTGGTATCATACTTGGTGGTGGATAGCACATCTTCTTACCATGCTCTAATGGGAAGGGACTGGATACATCAGAGCATGTCTATACCATCTTCCCTCCAGCAAGAATTACTAATGTGGGACGAAGAGTTAGAGGACTACGAATTGATAAAGGCAGATCCACAGCCATTCCTGCCATCTGCCAATAGCATTGACGCACGGTTTTACAACGAGGATATAGCGCCTCTCACCGTTCCAGAACTAATCAAGAACGGCCACTCTCCAGGAGTGATGGCCCAGAAGTTCATCCAGGAGGGCCTCATTTTCTCAGCAAAAGAATGGGAAAGGCCCCAAATATCCTTCGCCAATTCTCATGGATAAGCAAGACCTCCACAGGAGCAGGAGCCGCCTCTGGGAGAGACATCTCTAGTGGAACGGCTGCAAACGGAAGAGGTAACGCAAGGAGAATCAGGAATGGATCCAGCCAACTACATGGCTGAATTTGTTTCTGAAGATAACTGGGCCGAATTAGCAGGGTTAAACGAAGAAATCCAATTAGGACCCACCAAGCTCAGCACAACACCTCCAGAAATTCAAGACCCTCTTGAAGAGATTAATTTAGGAACTGACGAGGAGCCAAGGCCGACGTTCATCAGCGGCCTCTTGGACCCCGGTATCAAGGAAGAACTGATCTTTCTCCTCCGAGAATTCAGAGATTGTTTCGCCTGGCATTACCATGAAATGCCAGGATTGGATAGAAGTCTAGTAGAGCACCGTTTGCCCATAAAAGAGGGCTATAAACCGGTGAAGGCAGTTAAAGCGGAGAATGTCAGTTGAAACTGAGTTGAAGGTGAAGGAAGAAATCCAGAGATTATTAAAAGCAGGATTCATTAGGCCAGCCCGATATGTCGAGTGGTTGGCAAACATCGTGCCCGTTCTGAAAAAGGTCACCAAGGCTGTTAGAGTATGTGTCGACTACAGAAACTTGAACGAAGCTACCCCAACGGATGAGTACCCTATTCCAACCCAACATCCATGTCCGCCTTATCCAGATCTTCTTTAGCCGAGGACAGAATGGTGAGCATTTGATCCGCCGCATCCTGAAGATCTCTCTTCTGCACTTGCACTCTTGCCAGGCGAGCCTCTCCAGTTTCAAACGCCAACACACTTGCTTCAGCAGGCGTCCTGTCACTCAGCTCATGGTGTTGCGCCCCCATCACTTTCTTTGCTTGGACCAGTTCTCCTCCAAGCCAGGAAGAACATCCGATGTCTGCAGCAATGGATCATCACGACTGAATTTACCAACAAGGGCTGCCAAATCAGTCTTGGCAGTCCTCGCAGAAGGTTGCGAAATCAGGGGCAGGCGCGGCAAATGGAGTCTAAATCGTTGGAAAACTTGGCACCTTGCTCATCCGCCACCTTATCTGCCAGGAGGCGGCGCGCCAGCCACTTCCCTAGCAAAATTTTCGCTCTCGCATTAGATATAAAGGTGCTGCGAGAGCTCTCAGGATCTAAGTCTCCTGGAGCCTTCGCGCCCGGAGAACAGAAGAAGGTCCAGCGGCAGGAGTGGCAGCCGGCATCTTGGATGCATCTTCTTGGGCTCGGGGGGCATTATCATGTGGAACATCCCTTCCTTGGTCATTCCTCTCGGCCAAAGTTTCTGCTATAGGGCTTTTTGCCGCGGGGTAGTGTCTTCAGGCACCTCTGCCTCCTCGGACCAGGAGTCTCAATTGGAAAGGAAGAAGTTGGAGTTACCTGCAACAAATCCACCGGTTCAGAAGATACTCCGCGGGAATCATTATGCAAGAGCATTTATTCGGACCATACCTCGGTCCGAATGTCAGCATCACTCGTGTCTCCTCTTCTCTGGGCTTCCCCCACTTCTGGGACCGGCTCAGGAACCTAAGGAATCATGTATCGATGTTGATTCCATTTCTTTCTTTATCTAAGTCTCCTGGAGCCTTCGCGCCCTCTCAGTAACCTAAGGTCATCGCTTACCTCAGCGGCAGTGCCAACTTCAGCAACTCTTCCCTCGGACCCACCGCTAGGCAGAACAACGCTAGGCGGCGAAACTATCGAAGGAGAGGAAGGAGCAGAAGCCTGCACAATCATGAGGGTAAGTAAACCCAGGAAAAAAAAATATAAAAAAAAAAAAAAAGAGCAACAAACAGAAGCACATCAAGAAAAGTCTAGGCCCACCGAGCAACTCCAGGAGTCTCAACAGAAGAAACTTTGGCCCGCTGCCTGGAGGCCACTTTGGGCCGAGCCTTTTCCTTCACACCACTCCCAGTTCCTTCTGGATGAGACCTCTTCTTGGCAGCCACGCGAGCATTTGCTTAAACCAACAATCGGACCAGAATTTAGAAGCACGAAAAAATTGGTTCATCCAGCAACTTTTTGTAAGGAGATGGAAGATTACCACCGGCTTGCAAAGAAGAAATGAGAGTTCTTTCTTTCTGGCTTCGCTGAACAACAACAGGGTTCCTCAGTCCACCAGCAATTCCCCGCCCCAAACTGCCAATTGGCTGGGCGTGTAGAAGGACTGATATTTGACCGAGACTACATTGAAAGACAAAGATGACTATGGGCACGCCAAGAGAAAAAAGGGGGAAGGGACAAAGCAAAATTCTTACCAGTTAAGGATAGCCGGTTGTCTTCCGCAATTTGTTCAAGTAGAATCCGTTTGTCTTCGATCTTAAGATCCCTCCGAAAGGGACAAGTCTTGAAAGCTCGTGGATACGCCTCATGCAGGGGTCCATACCGCTTAACAGTGATCCCACCAGCCTTGGAAAGATAGAGTACAATAGCAGTTCAGGATATTAAGGCCTCAACTCCAGAATTTGGGCTGATTCTCTAATCTTGGCCCGAACGCCCAAAAGATCATCCTTACTCAACTTGGGGAATCTATAGGACGAACCCTTATTAATCAGGGAGTAGTCCAATTCAGGGATCACTTGGGGGCATCCAAACTATCTGCTAAAAAACTGAGGACTGTAGGCCTCTACCCCATATTGGTAGTTTCTGGAGTCCATCCTCCCACCACAGGGCAAATCACGCGTTTGCAGGCAGGAGAAAATGTTCATATTCTCATAAGCCAAGGGGGCTCTGCCACTTCGAGGACCCTGGCAGATCGCTAGATTTTCGAACCAAGGCGAACCTCTTTTCATATTCATCAGCCACTGGAAAGCATGCCTAGTCCTACGACATAAAAAGAAGGTAAAACACTCTTCAGGAGTCTTACCAGAGGCGGCGTGTTAGCAGTAATTCCCTCAAGGGCACGGTGTTAGAAGCGACCCGCAGCTTTCGGGCCCGCAGTTCAGGAAAATTCCACTGAAGCCAGACCTCTGAACCATCCATAAGGGTCCCTTCACGTTAAGATTGATGGGTTCCACTGTCGCCTCCCTCAACGCTCTGGAAATGGAGGCCAGAATTAAGGGACCAGTGGCGATATCCCTATAAGAAGACAAACCCTCGGCCAAATGGAGCCACTCCATCGTAATACCAGTTAGAAGCACTGGGGAAGATGAACCTGTTCAACCAGGATAGGCAGGAACATCACGTGCTCCCCATCTGGGTAGTCGACCTCTTGATCCATGAAAGCACCCATGAAAGCCCCATAGGCCCGATTGGAACCTATCAAACTGATAAGAACCTCGAGGTTCTTTTTTCTCTCCTTCTCCTGAGAAGGACCATCTTCGAAATCCCCAAGCCAGGTCAGCACTCCGCCCATGCGGTCGAAATCCAAAAATCACTGCAAGATCAAGGATGGAGATCGACATAGGCCCGACCCCAAAATCAAAGGTGTTGGAAGCACTGTTCCAAAAAACAGGGCCGAACCTAGAAGAGGAGAGTCGGCTTGTGGTTGAATAACTGAGCAAGTAATGGCCTGATGAATACCATTATCAAGCCAGCAATCCCTGGATCGAGGCTCCATTCTCTTCACCCAGTCTGACCAACGGAGTTCGACACTCGATACATTGATTTTTGGGAAGAACCGGGGAAGCATTTTGTTCCAATTCAACCAGTCAACACCCCCTTTGCGACAGACTGGCAACGGAGCACGAACAAGATGCACCTCGTAGTTCCAAAGCTGATCGGATTTCTGGTCAAAGTACCGAGGGCCTAATATGCAGTGGGCATTTATAAAACTGATGGCTTCTTTGCACAGAAAAAACTGGGCACGGCCAGCAGCAAATCTTCGACCCAGCCGTTAAAAACGGTGGCAAAAGTGTTTACTCCCGTTCCGGAAATAAACGGTGGTCCGGCGGAAGCAGTGCCAGAAGAAGAGGTATCAGGAACAGAGGTCGAAGATTTCTTAGGCGCCATTCTTCAGAAAACAATGGAAACAAATGGGAATTCAAAAGTTCGAAAGGAAGAAGGAAGTTGAAAATTTTCGCTCCAAGGAAAATACGGACCCTTTTGACACGATTTCGAAAAGACAGGAAATGGAAAGGCGCAATAAGGGGGAAGGCTCGTGTTAGACATTTAAAACTCGACACGACCTTTCAATTCAGCCGCCTGACAAGTTTCCATCTGCGTGACACGTGTTCGAAAAAAGGGTATGATGGGTTCGAGGCGCGACACTCAACGAAGCAGCACTTGAAGACACGACGCGCAACGGACAAAAAGCCCACTTTATGAGAGTAGGCCCAAAAACAACCTTGGAAGGGTTTCTCAGACTTGGTTACTCTTATTCCTTAAAAACGAATATTGGTACCAGGTTTGTACTCATTGGGTTTAAATGACCACTCTCCTGAAATTCGTTTTGCCTAAAATCGCAGTTATTGAGCCAATTAATGGTTGAATGAAAATAACTGTCAAAGATAAATTAAAGGATAAAGAAGTACTAAGGCGTGGTCTAAAACGTAATAAGGTCTACAGGCCAAAATAAAAATAACTGGAATTTAAGCGATAAATTCTAAAATAGTGGAAATTAAGTCCGAAAGGTTGTCCATATCCAAATCAAGGGCCCGTCGTGAAGAGGTTAATTTCTTTTTGGCCAACCTGGCCCCCGAAATGTGCGAGAAGTCAAATCTTGAATAACAGGTTCATTGGCCGCAATCCGGCCCGAATGTCCGCCATCTTGGCCTCCAGCTCAGCTTTCAATTTAAGATCAGCAGAAATCTCACCCTTCAGAGCAACCTCCTCTTGCTCCAGCTCCTCAAGCCTGTCCAGAACCTCTTCCGCCGCTTCAACAGCTTCTACAAATCCTTCTCTGCGATCACAATGATCTTCCAGGATTTCTTCAGGATCTGCCGGAGAGGGAAGGATACTCTTGATCGTGCAGATTTGCTTCATGTCTTGCTTAGCCATCGTTCCAGGTGATTGCACGCAGGGGCAATATGTGGCTTCACTCCAGCAATCTGACAGAGAAGAGGTTGAATCTTCGAAAGGGTATCATGATCCTCCACAGGATCGAAAGTCGGAGCCCTAATCGCGTTCCACAAAACCTTAAGCCCTTCCACTGCGTTAGCAAGCACCACATTCGGCTTGCTCAAGGTCATCAGGACTTTTCCCCCTCTCTGTACTTGTAAGGTTGGTAGAACGTCTGGATTGGGGCCCGAAAGCCCCAAATGCTCCAAGGTTTGAAAAGATAGGGCGGTTCATGTGGGTCATAGCAGAATCTGGCACTTGGAGAGGCTCATAGGAAGGAAGGTCAACTCCTTCCTCGAGCTTGATAGTTCTCACTTGCAGAGTAATTTTTTGGGGACGCCCATCTCTAAAATTTTCCTTGCCTGGGCGCTGCAATCACAGACGACGATCTCAGACAAATATTAAAGAAAATCAAAAGAAATATGAGCGAGATTGAGAGCCAACCCTGAGGAAATGGCAGGGGGTCCAATTCTGGCTCATCTCCTTCGCTGGAAGAAGAGTCCATTCTTACCCTTTTCTCACCAGCACCTGGGACCAGAGATAAATAATTTTATTTAACCACTTGCCAAGGGCAAGAACGACAAAAAAAAAGGGGGAAAGATTCAAACCTCCTTCAGGATTGACGCTCTCAAAGCCCGGCGAGGATGGGGCCTTTCGCTTCTCTTGAAGGGGCAAGTCTCCCTCTTCTTCTTCTTCACCTTCTTCTTCTCCTGCTTCCTCTACCAGAGGGGCCTTTCCTTTGTCTACACTTGAGGGCCCAAGGCCAGAGGGATGAGAAGAAGAGGGAGGAACAGAAAATTCTTCCACTCTCTCTTTCGGGACGACGTTACCCAGAAGAGGCGACGTAAGTCCGAGCTGCAGTAAGAGAAAGTGACCCATATAAAGAAAGAGGAATCAAAGGAATAAGACTAATCAGGATCTTACCAGTGGTTTCTGGGATAAGGGGTTTGCCTTGGACCGTTTCTGTCAATCACCAAAAACAATCCCGATTGTTAGAAATTGACAAACCAGGGCTAAAAGGGAAGATCAAATTCTCAACAATTACCTATTACTGCTATGCCCTGGAGATGCGACAGCCGCCTCCTCATAGACTTTTCTTCTTCACCCGTCATTTCTCGGGCAAAGGGACATCCTTGAAAAGCGGAGGCGTGGAAGAGCTTGGCAGGTTCAGGAAGCCAGGAAAATAATCTCCCCTCCCAAAATTCGTGGAAGTTTGAAGTCCAGAGTGAGGAAGGTGTATACGGGGGCACTCTGGCCCTCGCAGTTCGGCTCTTCCAAGATCGTATCAATTTTATCGCTTCAGGTCTCAGAGCCAAATTGCGCCAGAAGCTGCCCTTGTTCGCAGAACTGTACCTCAATTCGGGGATAGGTTGGACAAACCCAAATTGACGGCTGACGAATTGAGGGTTATAAGCTTTAACTCCGTAGCTACACCTTTTATCATTCATGACCACTCCGAAGGAAAGGTCCCTGCTAACCAAGCAAGAGAGGCTCATGTCAGCATGAACCTGGGATCGGAAATTGGTCAGTTCCCTCCATTGACTCGGAGCCTGGTGTAGACCGCGTCTGTAAACCAAGGAAGGTCGCAGGACAAGGGAGCGAAACCAAATTTCGCTGGGCGCTTTCTGCACTCCCTAAAAAAGACAAGGCACTCCTCAATGCTGACCAATCTCTTCGAAACAATGGCCAGAGCAACAGGAGGGACGTCATCTTCAAGATACACCAGATTTTCGGTCCCAAGCTCAGGAAAATACCACTCCAGCCAAACTTGGATCATCCAGATAGGTCCACATACAGCAAGGTCAAGGGGGTTGACCGTAATTGATAAAGGCAGCGGTGAGCGAGGCCAGCATAAAAGGACCAATAGCCAGACCCAATTCGTTGTGGAGGGCTTCGGCCAGATGCATATACTCAGGGCTGACGCGCCATCCACATTGGGAAAGATGAATCGGTTGAGCCAGGAACAGCAGAAACATCATGTGCTCATGTTCACGGTCAGCCATGCCTTGGAAGGTCATCATAAAACCGGAATAGGTTTTCAGGCGAAGGATCTCTGCTTTGCTCGCCTTCATCGGAGTCTTGACCCGCCGATTCTCCAGCTCATAATCACCCAGCGCATCAATATTTCCGCCCAGGGCCTGAAGCCAAAAGGGCTGCCATGTCTAGAACAGTGGGGGTCATAGGACCTGGCCCGAAGGCGAATGTATTTGAAGTGTTGCCCCAGAAGCAGAGAGCGGCCCCCAACAGCGAGGGATTCAGATCAATTCGGTGTTTTGACAGGCGGATGGCGTGAAAAATCCCATTCCGTTTCCAGGCGTCGGAAAATAGGCGCTTCATCTCGTCTCCCCAGTCGGACCAAGAGAAGTGAACTTCAGACACAGGAACATCTGGGGTTGCAACCCAACCGTCCCAGATTGGCTTCCCAAGAGCTCCAATCAATGTCCTCCAAGCCATACGCGATAGAGCGCGAACCAACTGAGTATCTAGCGACAGAAGAGCTTCGGGTTTGGCTTGAAGATAGTGAGGACCCAGAAACGGCGTCCCGGAAAGGGCCCCTCAAGGTTATCGGAAAATGGGAGTAGACCGCGCAGGACGTCCGTCCGTTCCTGAGCCAGGATTGAAAGGAACTCATCAGCATGTTCCGTTGCGGCTTGCTCTGAGAGCCACTCAGGAACTTCTGGTGGAGACTTTCGCAACCTTTGATTTCTTGGGAGCCATGGCAAAAATTCTTTTTCTGGTTTAGGTTTCTTCAAAGAAAAAGGAAAGGACGGTGAACGCAAAAGCAAGTGGAAAGAAGATGTGCGAACAACTTCAAAAATAAGAAGCTGAGAGGTTTTTGACAGGCCGAATTAATTACCAGACGTGATGGGACAGTTGCTATCACGAACTTGGCGCGTTACTTTCAAAAATTCTCTTTTCGTACGATTGGACGTCGTAGGAAGCTGGGGGTCAGTTTTAATAGACTTGACCCAAGCCCATTAAAACCGGGGAACAATGTTTATACCCAATTTTGGTCAATGGACCAAAACTGGTTACTTCCCCAAGAAAAAAAAAAAAAAAAAAAAAGAAAAAAAAAAGGGAATGTGGCAAGGGCCCAAGCCCAATAATCGTTTACAAGGTATTTTCTTCAAAAGACCATTTCTGTTTATAACAAGTACCGAGATAACCAAAACCGAGGCCCAAGGGCAGGAGGGCCCAAAACGATTGGACCACTGACAGAAATAAAAATCGAAAGCCGTTCCAAACCCACGCGAGATTAAGAAGGAACATCAGCATTAAATGACGATTTGACTTTTCTCCCTTTCAAGAAGAAAAGCCAGCCGCCGAAGGAAGCCACCAAGCCAGGTAAGAAGCCAACTTGCCCATCAAATCACTAAAGGACGAAGACGCTTTAGACCAAGGAACCAATTCAAGAAGCCATCGGTTCTCGCCTGAAAGATCAATCTTCCCCTCTACGGACCAGTTTCAGAACATCAAATCAGGCAGCTGACTTTGGACGACAGGCAAATATCCTTACCCAGTCATCATCATTTGAGACCTCATCTGCCTCTATAAATAGAAGGCTTCCAGCACAGAAGAAGAGGACTCTCTCTCCAAAACCAGACGCAACGTCTCGTAAAACACTCAAAAAGCATTCAAAGCATTCCAGTTATTTCGTTCAGACTTCAGATAGCCAAGCGATCTCCGTGTTCGTCTTTTTATTTCTCTGCCATTTCCATGGTATGATTAACTTCTGAAAATGTTCAGTTTGATTTTTGTATAATTCAGTTCGGCTGTAAACCTCAAATTATCGTGATAGTGTATTTTGCGTAATTTGAAAGTAATAAGCATGGATCTTTACTGTTTCTGCCATTGATTTAAAAGTGAAAGGAAATATGAGTGATGGAACCCATAACTAAGGAATTCTGTTATGTTTATGTTTGCTGTCATTTTCATATCTCAGAACTTAAGTTGTTACCTGCTTTCATCTTATCTAAATCATAAATATTACGAAAGGTTTTTTTTTTAGCCCGATTCGGGCCACTTAGGCTCGAGGGATATGAACCAATCAGGCCCGAAAGTCAGATAGCTGGGCTCGAAATCATGATTAAATAATTTATACAAAATCAAATTTAGGTCCGTAAACCCACGTAAGGTGTTTGCTGACCAGGAACTCTATCTTTTTGCCTTGCTTGGATAGGTGTTGCTCGCACCAGCCATAGTCAACAAATACACGAGAGAAAGAATTGTGAAGTCCTCTTAACTAGGGCATAGAAAAGAACCAAACCAGGCCAGGACCCCACCTGGTGCACAGTGGCTTGGATAGAGGTTCAGGAAGAAGGCGCAAACCCCATCAAAAACTAACCACACTCGCTCATACCAGATCTGTTGGACTGGTCATACTCCCAACAGTGGCACGCCTATAATGCAGAACTCATGAATCGGAAGAAGTTCGGAGGTTAGGCCCAAGATAGGGCTGGACTGGATCTCTTGTCAACCTGATTCAACTTTCAATTTTATTGAACATTGAAGTAACATCTGCGTGGGCCAAAGAGATACAATCGGGGCATTGGTGTAGGTCCAACAATTCCTGTGTTCTTCCAGAGCACGCCTACCACAGGCGAAAAGAATACATTCTGGAAAAAAGGACCAACAGAAGGCTACGGTGGCCAAGAAGTTGTTCAAGGAGATTCAGGCTTAGAAGTTGAAAGAGAGAGCTAAGCAGAAAAAGGAGGACATGGAATCGGTGAAGAAGTGGAGGAAGCAGAGGTAGCAAAGTGGGTTTCCTGGGGGTGATAAAGGTAGTGAGTTGGATTTGGCCTTTGAAGATGGGAAGCCATTTGAGAAGTCAAGCAATAAGAGGCCAGGTGTGTCTCATGTAGATCGGTTTGGTGGAAAGGCAAGACAAGGTAGGAAGGTGAAGAAACCGAAGAAGAGGGAAATCAAGGATTCCAAGTTTGGATTTGGAGGGAGGAAAGGTTCCAAGAAGCAAAATGTAGCTGAAACAACCAATGATTTGAGAGGCTTAAATAGAGATAGTCTCTCAAGAAATAAGAAAATGAAGATGTGATAGGATACATGTAAACTTTTAGGTTTTTTGTGCTTTGCTCTAACATATTGATCTTGTAGTGTTCGTTATGCCAGTGGTGGGGTCTAACTCGGTGAAAAAGGGCTTTGACTTGTAGACAAGTGATCTCATGTTCAAATCCTAATGGCACCTTGGTAGTGTGTGTGTGTGTGTGAGAAACCCCACTCCGCTTTTATTATAAAAAAATCATTATTGCTGCCAACTTGCCAAGCCCTCATGAATTATACCGAGTTATGTTCATCTTCCTGCTGATTAAGAACAAGTGAGTCTAGCGGATGAATGGCCAATTAGGTGTCTTATGTTCACAAGCCCATTTCATGACAGACCAATTGCACTGTAAATCCACATGAGGGTGCATGAAGGAAGATAAAATTCACTGCAAACCTTTGCACGAGTTACTGTTTTGTGAGTTTACCATTTGTATCTTTCCAATTACAGGATGTTACTTTCCTTTTTTTTTATTGGCAAAAATTAGAAAATTCATTAAGAAACTACAAGAGTAATTACAAGAATTGCAGAAGACATAATTCCCTAAACATGAAGGGTTCCACCCAGATCTAAGAGTACGCTTCAAACCACAAAAGGTAGAAACAATGAGCAAAAGAAAACCACAATAACATCAGCCTGTTAGAAGTCATAATCAGAAATAAAAAATAAAAAATAAAAAATAGAGCAAAGCATTTAAGAGTTTGGGTGATGTGGGCCAAAACAGAGCCCAGAACGACCAAATGCCTCCAACTTGAGAAGGATCCAGTAAATGGACTAGGATGGAGACACAGATCTGGCCCAAAGGCCACTTGAAAAACCCTAGATCAAACTAAGGAGAAACTAAAATCTTAGTGCCCGTTTGGTATTGCTTATTTGAGGTGATAAGTGATTTTTTAAAAATTTTGTGAAACCCAACCCGTTTGGTAAACTATGAGAAAATCACTTATTGTTAAAAATTATTGTGGGAGAAAGCTATAAGGGAAAGCAGCTAATAAGGTGCTTTCATTTTCTGATTATGCAGGAATCAGTTTCGAAAAGGCGCTGAGTTTAATGATTATGCGGCAATCATTTTTTGATTATATGGGAATCCGTACCAACAACACTTTTAACAAAAAGTTTACCAAACGCCAAACTGCTTTCTCTCACAGCAAATTGACAGCGATTATTTTCACATTACAGCAATGCCAAACTGGCCCTTACTAGAATGCAAGAAGAAGCAAAACCCATCCCAAAGTCAAGTGGGAAAACTCTCCACAACATATCGGGGAATGAATGGGGCAGAAGAGGCCCGAGAATTAAAGATTCTTTATTTTTTCTGATAGGATTTGAGAAATCCCGGATCCAAATAAGGCAAGGGTGAAAGTTCTGGGTTTGTCTGGAGAAGAAGAGAGTTTTTGAAAGGCTATATTTTTTGTTGTTGGAAGAGATGCTTGATAAAAATAATAAGCACCATAAGAGTGTACAAAGATAGCACTGACACATCCAATACTATCCAAAACTCAAGCATGAGAGACAAGAACAAATGCGTGATATTAGAAAAGACTCGTCTCTGAACAACTAAAGGGGAAATAACAAGAAAATAGAAAAAAGAATATGAAGCCCTTGGTAGCACCAGAAACTTGTAGTCTGGCAACCTGCAAAGGTTTACCTAAAACAAACCAGAGCAACACAACTATACAAAGACGAGTGAAAAGAAACTGTAGAAAACTTAAAAAACACAACAACTAGAAAACCCCAAACCAAACTGAAAGCAAAACAACCAAAAAATCATAAAAAAGAAACAAAAACCTACTAAAAGCCAAGCTGCATAGAAAACGAAGAAAACTAAAGAAACACAATTACCCTTAACTAACCCACCAAATTGTCTGCGGCAAGGGCGGTAGAGGAGAAGAAGAATCAAAATTACCCTTAACTTGTTTAACCGAACCAGATTGAATAAGAGTAGCAGGATCGGCAATCCGCTTGATACCAGGAAGTGAACCCTTTGTAGACCCGGCAATAGTGAGAAAATTGGAAGCCCCATAGTGTTTTTGGAAAGTATGGATTCAAAGGCCGGAGTTAAAATTGCCATGTTATCCACTAGATCAGGAGCATTAGAGATAGAGATGCCCAACTGCCTTTGATGAGGTGGCGAAAGTAATTGTTGTTCAATCACCTTCAAAGAAGAAACTACTTGAGAACCACCAACCACTTATAACTGCTGCCCAAAAACTTCGCTGTGTTTCACTTAACAAGCCAAAGTTATGTTACTTTCCTTATTGAGAAGAGTTACTTGCACGGTTTTTTTTTTTTGGTGAAACAAGAAAAATTATGATTCACAAAAGGTAGAGTACGCACAACACAACTTTTCATATTTGATGCCCTGCACTTGAGGTCATTTTCCCCTCCCGCAGTATGACTTGTATAAGAAAAAAAGTAAAAATATATTGTATACTTTAAAGAAATAAGATGGTTCATTGCAGAACCCTTCCAATAGAATTAACCTATAAGATTAGACCTCATGGTGTAATTTCTAAAACCTTAACGAGTTTTGTGAAAATATTCTTAAAATTAAAAAATTAACATAAAAGATTAGAGCATAGAATAGAAAGGACCTTATCCAAAGCTTGTGATCAGGCGAGGGGAAAATCCCAAGTTTAATCCACTGTGCTTTTATATTTTTGAATAAGATATAAAAATGATTATAAAAAAAAAAAAAAAAAGGTAAGAGAATAAGGTATAAAAATCACTCCAACAAAAAAATAAGAGGCAAAAAATAACTTTTGGTCCATGTGGTTTACGACTTTTACCCTTAAGGTCCATGTGGTTTCAATTTGGTCACTTCTGCTCATGTGGTTTTCAATTCTAAGCAATTCGAGTACATTACCCAATTTTCGCTGATGCTTACTCAATAGCCAACGTCATTTGCAAAACCTTGCAGGGATGTTCAAAACCCGATGGACCTTAGCCATATTTGGTTCGAGATCCAACTTTTTGCTAATATCCCTCTCTATAAGCAGAAGATAGAAGTCAGTCAGCCACACATCAAAGAATTCAAATGAAATTAAAGCAGGTCAATAAACTATGACTCACCATGGCAGTAGGTTATGGGAATAAGTTCACCGTCGCCTACCTAGCCTTCCCACTTTCCACTGACCTCCAGCACATCGGTGTTCCGCACATGGTCTCCATGGCTGAGAAAGTCAAACAGTTTGGCATTACTCACACGAAGTTGGACATACTTCTCACAGTTTCTCACCTTGAAGAAGTAAAAAATCTCCCGCACTATCAAGCTCAACTAAAAGAAGCAATTCAGGTTATCAAAGTAGATGATCGCCCGATAGACATTTGGGGTACATTGGCTTGGGGCATACTCCATGGCACAAAATACCTTCCTGAAGAACGCCAACAGCGAAAATGTGTAGCCCAAGGAGAAGTAGAAGTGTTGGAAAGAGATAATCCTGACATCCGGGTTGTTTGGGTCCACCCGAGGCATATCATTAGTTGAAGATTCCGCCAACCTGATATGCATGTCATTGGGTGTGGCAGAAGCAAAGGTAGCACGCCACTTCTGGAACTAAGTCTCGGATGCAAGTTTCTCTTCTTGAACACCTTGGAAACTCCCCATAAATATAAGGGCACTTGAGAGCCAGATGACCGACTACTCTCATCAGAAGACATGATGAGTGAAAAGCTTCAAAAAAGGAAGAAAATTTCAAGTCAAATAGCAAGTCAAAACCCTAATTGGTGGTATAAAAAAAAAAAAAAAAAAAGGAGGAGACACGCGGCCCAAGTCGCAGCACCCAAGTAGGCCGCGACACAGCTCCAGCAAAAAAAAAAAAAAAAAAAAGCAACTTCCACCAGGCAAAAGCTGACAACAACTATGGCAGTAGCCTCCTCCCGCAACCTTGGCACAGTCAACATAGACTGGTCTTGCAATCAATTCAAGCATGCAAGCCAATTGGCTCGCGCATAAAAGAAATAAAGAAACAATGGAGCAGCCACAACTTCCTCCACCGCGCGTTGTAGCAACCATGACGCTGCTGCTCATCCAGTTCACAACTGGCCTCATAGCACAGCCAGCTGAGCGCAGTCACGACGGCAACCAGCCATTCTTCACCGTTAACAAAAAAAAAATGCTATAGCGACCGATGTCCACCATGGTCGTTGCATCACGACGACAACCAGCCAAGCCACGCTAGCTAGTCCTCACCGCGAAGAAAAATCAAAGAAGAAAAAAAAAAAGGCATGACCTATCTTGGTGTGCACGGCAACTCCTCTCCTCAATAAGCAGTACACTCCTCCAAGATCTCTCTCACAAACTAGAAAGTAGAGGAAGAGAAGTTTGCAATTTGAAGAGGAGTGAAGAGAAGCCTTGTATTTATGGTAGTTGGGTATACTTGACCTAGAAGGAATCACAAGCTTATTCCAACTGGGAGTCTAATTCTAATAAGAAGTCAAAAGCCTACTCCAATTAGGAGCCCAACTCACAAAGGAGCTCAACTCACAAAAGGAAGCCCAGATGCAGTTGGAAAGCCCAATAAATATTTCACATTTCCTCCATGCCTAATAAGGGCCATGCCTGAAGCTGGGGGGCATTTGTGGCAACACATATTTCGACAGCCAATAAGAAGATGACATGTGAAAAAAAAGAATATTCCTTAGGTTAACTAATTACCCTAATTAAATCCTAGTTAATTAGGAAAGTACCTTTGATTTAAGAGAGGAATATCTCCCTAAATCAAGGAACCAATTTCCAGCAAATCTCTTTGACTAATTCCTATCATCTTTTTGAGTAAGAATAATCATAATTAAATAAGGATTATTCTTCAAACCTTAGCCAAGCAAGGAGTCTATAAATACATGGCTACATAACACGCATGAGGTAATTCCAAAACCCTAGCTGAATCCCTCTCTCTCTCTCTCTCTCTCTCTCTCTCTCTCTCTCTCTCTCTCTCTCTCTCTCTCTCTCTCTCTCTCTCTCTCTCTCTCACGCCACACTCTTTCTTCTCTCTTTTCACGGCTCCGGCCACCCTCACATATGGCTCCAACTACCTAGTTCTCTCGTATCGTAGAGAAAACTCCAACCTTCTCTGTTATTTTTGTATCTTTCTCAAGATCATCTAACTAACTTAGGCATCGGAGGGCCTTTGGCCAACCCCCCGAGTGTGGTCTATTTACTCCAACCTTTTTCACAAGAATCGAGGAATAAGAGAGAGAAGGAAGTTCAAAGGGTGAAGAATCTCTCGTAAATATTCTCCCATGAAAATTTTGCTCAAACATGGGTGTGAAGGTCAAATCCCTTGCCAATTCATTGAACACGTGGCCCTAAACTAAAATGGAATATGGAAGATGGAAATTAGCAAGGGATTTGACCTTGTAGGGGTCTTTTTGTTCCAGCAATTCTACCGAATGGGCTTGGGTTGCTGGAAAGAGGAAGACAAACAGAATTCCCCAAGTGCCTGAGTTCAAGAACCAGGCTCCCAAAAGAGTTTTGAAAGATTGGCTGAAACCTTAGAAAACACTTTTAGGTTCTTTTCACCAATAACCAGATGAACGTAATAAATTGATGTGTGACTTGGCTTGAGGAGCTTGTAGCATGGGAGCTAAGCCTTTACAAGTTTAGCAATTTGAGAGAGAGAGAGAGAGAGAGAGAGAGAGATAGGAGCGTGAACTTTTTATAGAGAGAAAAGGTTCAAGAGTGGGGAAAAAGGAAAATTAGGAGGATTTCTATCTCATAAAGGGAGAAAATAATGGAAGTAGAAGATAGGGTGTCTATAGTAAATTTTCAGTTGCTTGACAAAGCTTGGTCACGCTCTGGATGATGATCTTGTTGGGTAGAGAAAGCTCCTTTTATAGGCGCTTAGAACCCTAATTCTATCGATCCTCCATTCTCACTTTTCCTTTGCTTCTTTCCATTCACTTCTTTTGGTGAAATCTCTTCAACCAGAGCGCATGGGTCCCAGGCTCTTTGGAGTTCCAAGGTTTTTGTGCGGCTGGACCTCCCCATGGGGGTGAGGCGCCACTTGCTTTTTTTTATTGGTTTTCAAATTACAGCTCGCAGAGGAAAAGATAATGGATAGAGTCGTTTGTCCAATGAGTATTCCTCATGCGCATATGGATTTCCTTGGGTTCCTGCAATGGCTTCTCGTTGACTATTATGGAGCTTTGCCAGGGGTGGAATACGATGCTAGATTTTTAACAAGGCACTGGGATGGGCTTTGTTTTCAGGATCTGGGTTATTGGTACTCTCTTTCCAGTGGCCTTTTGGTTTCGTCCAGGCTGCTAGAAGTAGTTTACTTGTTTCATTTTTCTTGACAAGGTGTTGGGTGCTTTAACGAATGTGGGTTTTTCCTAAGTGTTGCAGGAGACCATTAGATATTTTCCTAAGGCATTGGATCATTTTTCTCTCTCTCATGCTTACCCATGTGCTTGGGCCCAAGAGATGGGCTTGAGTTTTAGGGCTCCCAGCGGCCCCCAAACTTTCATCCTTTGAACCCTCAATGGACCTTGTGAGTGCTCGTACCAGTCCATACCACAACCTTCTTAGCAAGCCCCAGATATTTACGTGGCTTGGGCCTACTTAAACTTTTAGCATGGCTTGGCGTTAGGACAACAATCCTTTTATTTGGCATTGCGTATTCATTTAGCATGTTTGTGCTCGAGTGCTATTATACTGTAATAAGCTATGACCGGGCCAAATAGCATTTGATAGGTCAATAAGCATGAATCCATAGAGCCGGTGCATTTTGACCCTTTTGCATGGCAGGTGTGCGTATTTACTTGGCGCAGCACGTGGCCCACAACTCGCGCGGGTGCGTCCGACAAGTTCTCCTAGGCCCTAGTTGGGCTCCTCCTGTGGTTAAATATTTGTGCTGGGCTAGGAATAAGCCTGGGCTCAGCCTTTGGATTTTTGGGCCTCAACAGGCTTTAATACCCTCCAGCCCTAACTACAGTTAGACGAATTTGACGAAAATTGGGCAATGTCTTCGAATTGTTTGGAACTGAAAATCACAAGTTTCAAAAGTGGTAAAAGTAGTAAACCAGATGGACCAAAAGTGAATTTTTGCAACAAAAAAAAAAGTTTCAAAATCATGCCCCTAACACGTGACTATTAAGCTGTTTGTTTGTTTTTTTATTGGGTCTGAAATACTAAGCTGTTTGTTGAGTACGCCATTTTCCCAAACAGCAACCAAATAGACTGAGAGAGAGAGTTACCACAAGAGAGGCAGACAGAGATGGCGCTGAGAGCAGCCCTACTGCGGCACGTGCGAATTCCGGTACAAACCCTAAACCCAGCCCTAACCCTAACCGGAGGAAAATGGGGCCCACCTTCTCTCCGGTGGATGTCATCGCACGACGATCATCTCACCAAATCCGAGGTCACCGAGAGAGTCCTCTCTGTTGTCAAGAGCTTCCCCAAAGTCGATCCTTCCACGGTATGCCTTTTCCTACCTCTACCTTCTGTTTCTTTCCCAGGAAATGTAAAACATTATATCAGAATCTCAATCCTTGTTTTGATTTTTCCATCGTTTTTACCATTTTGTTCTTTGGTGAGCTTTAGTTAGTGTGCTATCAGTCTATTCCTTATTTGAACTTAATTTTTCTCATGGATTTTTGAAATAATTCAAGTTTGATTTGGGTTTCGAGGTTATAAAATAATGTCAATAGAAGAGAAAGAAAAATGAGATTTTGGATCAGTTATATTTTTTTTTGGTTCAATCTTAGTCCCTTTTTGGGCATTTTCTGGATATCAATGTCCAGACATCAATACAATGTAGAAATGCTGATGTTGTTTTGTCCTGAATTCGTTGTTTTCTTTGTTTTCTTCATTCTCTGCCTCTATGGTAATGGGCTAAGTAACTTTTAATCATGCCGTATCGTTCTGTATGATGTTTAACCTTTAAATATGTTTAATGGGTCAGTTGGGCCTTTTAATTCTTATGATAAGAATCATGGGTAGAACTTGACCCTGCAAAATCAGCCTGCTAGGTAAGGCTTTCGAAAGAGTTCCTATTTAGCTGATGTGGGAAAACAACTTCTATAACTGATTTTTGGGGCATGTAATGCACATTATGCATGGACTGTGATCCTTGATTATTGAAACTGGATGTTTTTGTATTTGTTCGATGCACTTGCACGCATTAGTAAAGTTTTGTTAGAAATTTTCCGAGTAAAGGACACATGGTTGCAACTTAACATATTTGTAAACGCACTGGTCCGAGACAGAGATCAGGCTATCAGAACTAAATAGGACAGTTGGTGAGGCAAATTCTCTGGAACAATGAAAATAGATATTAACCGTGTCAAAATGATAAAACATTTTTTTTGCTCTTTGTAAGGAAATTCTACTACTGGGCACTTGATAACTAAGATCTGAAAGGTACTGGGTTTTATAAGGAAAGTGGGTTATGAATGAGAGTCTTTATGGATTGTGCGTGCTCTTGTTGACTGCTTTGATAGATTTATATGTACACAGTAGTGGTTAAAAATCCAAAACCATATTACCTGCCGGATCTATTTTAGTGCTCATGTACTATGTTAGAAACCTCATAAGTGAAATGGCATGAATGCCCATCTCCCTATTTGCAAGTGGCCTGCCCCTTAGTTTCTGGTTTAACTTTTTCATCTGTCTCATTTTATAACTATAATTCTGTTTCTCCCTTTCGGAATGTTTTCTTTTTCCATCAATCAAGCATTAAAATTTTGTTTTGACAGAAATTTACTGGGAGTACTGATTTTTCCAGCAATTATCTGCAGGTGACTACTGATGTACATTTCCAGAAGGATTTGGGCTTGGATAGCTTGGATAATGTGGAGATTGTGATGGCTCTGGAAGAAGAGTTCAAGCTAGAGATTCCAGACAAGGAAGCCGATAAGATTGACTCTACTAATCTGGCCATTGAATACATCTACAACCATCCAATGGCTGGGTAACTCTCTTTAGCAGCAGCTTTTTCTCTTTACATGAATTGTTCAAACGTATTTTTGTTTTTGCTCGTGACACTTGTAGAAATTGATCACCGTGTTGGTTGAAAATAATTTGCATCTGTCTGAAAAAAGAGTAGTCCTGGAACTAAATTTTATCAATGTCTTTGCAATGCTTCTATTGTAAACAATGACATCTTCTATCCAATCAGTCTGCTGATTGGTTATGTTCCTGCTCAATGCTATTTTTCATTACATGGTGTAGCGTTCTGTATGGTTAACGTGTCTGTGAGTTGAAAGTGTATTATAACCCTCTATACTTGTGGACTTGGTTGATCACAACTTGACAACTTATTTTTTAAGGATATTAGCTAGGTTACCGCGGATCACTTTGCTGCTCTTCATATTGGCAAATTGTGTCCTTGTGGGATCTTATTTTTCCAATCCATAATTCATTGTTGCAAGTATTTGATAACAGTAGAGAGCAGAATGAAGAATGAAGAAGAAAACAGAAGAATGAAGAAGGAAGCAGAGAGCAGAAAACTCAGAATTGTGTATTGATTTTCTTGATTGTTGATTACAATGTAACAATATAGCTTATATATCTAATAACAGTCTTAGAGACTAAGTAACCAAAGCTTTAACAAACTAACAGACTCTTCTAACAACTCTAACTAGAACACGTGCCATCCATGTTTTTGAGATTGTTAGAAGAGCACATGGATGGCACGTGTTCTAGTTAGAGTTGTTTGAAGAGTCTGTTAGTTTGTTAAAGCTTTAGTTAACTTAGTCTCTAAGACTGTTATTAGATATATAAGCTGTACTGTTACATTGTAGTCAACAATCAAGAAAATCAATACACAATTCTGAGTTTTCTGCTCTCTGCTTCCTTCTTCATTCTTCATTCTGCTCTCTACTGTTATCATGGTATCACGAGCTTAGGTTCGATTCTGAGTTCTATTCGCTTCTGCATTCTATTCTCCCCTATTCCTCTGCTTCTTTCTTCTGTCAATCTCAAAAGCTGATATGGACAATATGGTTATCAGTATTATGATGCTGGTGACCAAAACATTGTTAAAATTAAGGGCTTGTCTGAGTGTGTGCTTCTACGTTAAGCATTTTGTTCCTTGAAAAGTGCCTGGTCTCCAAGGAACACTGTTTTTTGGTCCGTCTCCAAGATACAACTTCTAACCCCAAAATTCTTTTTTCACTCCAATACTACAAAAGCGTTTTTAATAATCTTGAAGTGCTTATGACAGTGCACAAAGCACTCTCAAACTTTTATGTGGATACAGGAAATTTGACAAAGATTTATAATACTATCTTTCCATGCGTATATTAGAAGATACAGTTTGTGATATGATCAAGTTGCTAAGTATAGTTCGTATGAAACTTTGCTGTTTGTGATTTTGTGTTGGCATGTGCCCTAACATCTTTAAATATATTGCTTTTGCAATATTTCCCACTTATTTCATTCTTGTGGGCAACTGGTCTTGTGGAAGTTGGATCTCATTGCAATGCTTGAATGGTTTTGCCACTTACCTGTACATAATAAGATTGCTTGTAGTTGGATTGAATCTTAGGATTTCATTCTTGTGGGCAAATGGTCTTGTGGAACCTGGATCCCATTACAAGGCTTGAAAAGTCTGCCACATATCACTGCTTATTTATATCACTAAACTAAGAATTAATTGGTCACTAATTGATCACGATACGTTAAATTTGGAAAAAAGAAAACTGCATTTCACATATTTTGTGTGTGTGATAACGTTAGGCATCAAATCATCTTTTGCTTAAGTTGCGACCTTTTCAGCCAATGATTGCATGTATTCTTATCATAATGCTGGAATATTATGGAAGGCTATCTTGTTTAGCATTAACGTCTAAGACATCAACCAAAATAACTCTCTCTCGAAGTTACTCCAAAACACTTACTTGCAATGACTTGTCCTCCCGAAAAGATATATCAATTAATTAATTAATTTGTTGGATTCAGAAAGGAAAATTGAATTACAAACTACGAACTTAATTCTCCAAATTTTGTTGCCAAAGTTAGGAAGGGGAATGGGGGAAATTCACACACCCGAGTACTATGGAGTCTTGAACCGAAGAAAAAGGGAAAAATGTATATTTCATTGGCAATTCATGACTTTCAATTTTCAGTTTTGACCACCCTACTTCTTGGCCTTTGAAAGAGTGCAACATGAAAAGTATTATAGAGGTGGAATTCTTGTCCTTGCAGCCTTGCAGGTTTTTTTTTCTTCTTTTCTTTTTGCTTTATTCTGGTAGTCTTTTCGTGTTAAGTTTTGGCCTTGTATTTTTATTGATCAACAGATAAAACGGCAGCCACTAAAGTTGTAATTATTATAAAATATTTTTGGGTGAGTATTTATTTAGCCCATATTGTGATATCGGGGTTAATTTGGTCACGTTGCCTTGGAAAGCTATTACGACCTTAACTGCTAATAGGCCATATTGTTTTGTCATATAACAACCAAAGCACACATAAAAGTAGAATTCTTACATCCACACCCAACATTTCTTTGACGACGCAATCTACTAATTTGTAAAGAGAGGAGCACTAATGTATACAAGGCTCCACCACATACTTTTATCAGATTTGTTTCCTTTCTTTTTTCGACTTTTTGGGAGTAGATTCAAATGGGATCTCTTCTTACATATATGCGTACATATAATTGTCAGCTACTAATGTAATGAAACAGATATAGATCAACGTCTAATAGTCATCCGTTTTGTTAACATGCATTCATCCTTAGCTGCAAAGTTGAAGCCTCAATTTGTTGCAAACATAAGTTCTTTATAAACTTGGAGCTACGTTTTATGAAGAACAAAACCGTGGTAAGGGAGTAAGCACACAACCGTGATCAACTGGCCCTAACATACCATTTCACAAACAAATTTCTTGTCCCTAACATTAAGTACTTGTGGTTTTCTGTAATACCAATATGAACTTTTAGTTGATCAATTACTTCTCTGTCATTAAATATTTTATTATTATAAATAATAGTAGGATTAATTGGAAGTTACTCTTTCTTGATGTTAGCTTCAAAGCTCACCATTAGCAACAATTCCCTAATTATCATATCTTCATCAATTAGATTTCTGGTTACAGCTAAGCGGAATTCAGATTTAAAAAAACTTGCAAATAACAACAACCTGACAATGAAACAAAACAGCCTAAGGACAAGTCTCAAACAACGAATGAACATGAAACCTATGCATCGTAGAAACCAAACCAAACCACTCCAAATATACAATAAATAAGTAGAAATTTCATTTTATTCATGAACAAAAGACAGCTAGCTAGCCACCATGCAAATACCTTCTTATTTATATTAATTTAAATCCTAATGAACCAAGCATGTCGATAATAGAAAGAGCTACGGCAGAAAGCTGAACAGCATCGTTGTTTCTCTTCGTCAATGGCGAAACCAACCCTTCTCTTTCATGGAAACCATCTTCACAAGTTACAGGGGCATCATACACTGCAGTCACTCGTACATTGGCATCTCGATACTGCTTAGCCTTGTAAGATCTGAGAGCTTGCTTGATGTCTGGTATGGCGTCTGAATAAAGCTCCAAGCAGACTTCCAAATAGGCCCTTAAGAATTTCTCTAGTTTCGTGTTCTTCAGAAGGTGTTTGATGTGTTGCCTTGTGCTGGTCATGTTATGGCGGATTAAGTTCATGGAGATTATGCCAAGTTGGCGAACATCGGCGCTGCGGCTTTTCGGGGCGGCTTGGAGAGAAGTTACGCAGAATTTGTAGCTTAGGTTTGGATCATCTTGAGCACATTTTTTGCAGGTTTCAGGGATGAGGTTTTTGGCAGTTATGGCTTTCAAGGTGAAGAAGAAGAAGAAGAAGAGGAGGAAGAGAGGGAGGGATGTGAGAGAGAATGTGGAAGTTCTCATTTTTTTTGTGTTGTGGGGGATTGAGAGCTATATTTTCTTTAATGGGTATTTATCGGTAGTGTGGCTAAGTCTTTCTGATTTTTTATTATTATTTTTATTTTTTATATATAATGAAAATAGTTAAATTACAAAGTAAATTTGAGGATATCAAATATAATTTTAATGGGCACATTACAAGGATAATTTGAAAACCAAACGTAAAGTTGAGTAAAGTTATTTGCTTCTCGATACAGATATTGGACTTTTGAACTTCCGGGTTGATGAAGAAGACTTCAAATGTTTTAACCTGCTATCAAATTCTCCAAGGCATACTGTTCATGAAAGACCATGCTTAAGAACTGCAATTTTCGATTGAAAAACTACAAATATAACCAATTGGAAAAGTGCCACCAATTTTCACATTTACTATAAAGTGATCCCTGCAACAATGTTCCAACAAATTTAAAATTTTGTTTTCCAGATTAACGAAAAGCAGGTAAAGTTGAACAATTTGTCAATAACCAATCACATAATTTAGATTTTGGCGGTTCTGAAATTGTGGAGAGGAATGTTGCACACTTGGATTGAAATTATTTACTTCAAAAAGTGAATAAATAAGATTATACTAGTCTCTTCACGCGCCTTCCATGTCTGCGAGAGGCTTTTTTTAAAAAAAAATTAAATTTATTTTAGAATTAAAAAAGATAATGTGTAGTTGTGTTCCATAAAAATAGGATCCATTATATGAATTTTCTTTTAATTTTAACTAGCCTCTCCGCATGCGCTTCCGCGCAAAGCTTTTTTAAAAAAAAATTTAAATTTATTTTAGAATTAAAAAAGATAATGGGTAGTTGTGTTCCATAAATATAGGATCCATTATCTTATTTTTCATTTAATTTTAATTTTTTTAATATGAAAGAGTGTGAATTTACCATATTATCCTTATTTAATTAATAATTTCAATTCTTAATGTTTGCATTAACCAAGGACATTTTCTTGTATTTTGAATGTTTCACTATTCTCTGCCTTTTGCTTTATATATATAGATTTTTTTTAATATTAAAAAGTGTGAATTTACCATATTATTCTCATTTTATTAATAATTTCAATTCTTAATGTTTACGTTAACCAATGGCATTTTGTGGTATTTTGAATGTTTCACAATTCTCTGTCATTTGCTTTATATATAGATATACAGAGATGAAGATAGCAGATGGAGAAGCCTAAGTCCAATGTTATAGATGGTCTTGGGCGAACACAGTTGTGGAAAGAGTAGGGCTCCGGCTTGATGATTTTGAGCCCCAACTCGACCTTGGCACAAACCTGGTTTGAATACAAGAGCCCAACAGTTACATGCTATACACCTTTATGAATTTTGGCTTTTAGTCAACAAAGCATATGGAATATACTGCTTTATTTTCATATTATTTACATAAGTAATTGGACCTAGGGTATGTGTTGTGTTATTATTAGGGGCATGCCGAACCGAGTGAGTGGCTTGTATTTCAAGTAGTTAAAAATATTAGAATACAAAATTTTGTGTTTAATTTTTCCCTTACTTAGGGCTCGTTTGAGAGTGCTTCTGGAAGGGCTAAAAGCGCTTTCTGATCACCGAAAGTGCTTCTCGCAGTGTTTGGCAGAAAAGTTTAGAACTGCTTCTGGGCTATAGAAGCGCTTTTTGGAGAAGTACCTGTCATGTGCTTTTTCAGGAAGCACTTCCAAGTGCTTTTTCAGGAAGCACTTCAAATTTTTATGAAATTTTCAACAACTTTATAATAAAGACGCTTTTATTAGAAGCGCTTATGAGCAGAAGTGCTTCCTAGAGAGCGGTCCCAAACGAATATCATAATGTTTCTTGACTAGGAAAGGGAGAATTCATGAATTAGGAAAATAAGAGAGATGAATGAGAATTAATGAGTTTTTTTATTTAAACCCTACACTTTTCTTTGTTCATCCCAATACTTAAATAATTAATCTCTTAAGTTTTATTATTGTGTAAAAAGATAAATAAATAAAAAAGTCATCCAATGTAATACTTAACCCTAGTACACACACACACACACACACACACACACACCACTCACAGTTCATATTAAGTTTTAGAAAAACACAAACTCCTCTACACCCTATTACCAGATTACTATCTATTTCAATCCAAGAAACCTACTTGTTTGTACCATATCTTACCCTCCACTCGTACAACGACAAGTGGATCTTATAAACTCGCCCAAGTACCCAAGGCCTCGGACAATCGGCATCGGCCACGATGGCATTGTCTCAAGCTGCGAACAGCCATTACGAGCCCAACTCGTCTACAATCGGCATCCCCTACCGATTGTAGAGATGAGCCTCGAAGTACCCGCCCAAAATATCTAAAGACTCGTGTTCACCTCAGAAGGCCCTCCCACGAGTCCCACATCGAAAATGAGCACTAAGAGCATACTAAATGCCCTCTATAAATAGGCCCCTCCACTACAATACAGGGGTAAGACTTTTCAGCTTGACTTTTATACTTCTATATGGTCAACAGCAAGAGCTCTTAAAACAACAAACTTACTTCGGCATCGGAGGGTCTAGGCTGGTTCCACACGGTTCCATAGACCTTACGAGTCTCGACTTCTTTCTATTCAGGATCGGCATCCAAGGGCAGGAAGAATCGGCATGCCAACATCCAATCGATCTTTCGATCGTCCATCCCACTTGTAAGTTGCACTCATCTCCATCTGTTCAGTTTTTAGTGCCAACAGATTGGCGTCGTCCGTGGGAAACGACACAAAACGCTATGTCGTTCTCCTTCACGAGTGCTCTCGGCACCCTTTTGAGCCATGCCCTCGGCACCTCCTACAATCGGCCTACGGCCTTCGGCACCCTTGCATCATTCGGTGCGTGCGATGTCTTCACATCCCCCCAATGATTCGGCATCTGCCATCGGCCTTCGGCACCCATCATCATTCGGCGCGTGCGATGTCTTCACATCCCCCAATGATTCGGCCATCAGCCTTCGTCCATCGAGGATCAGCTTCAGCCATGCCGAACGGCACCTTCTAGGAGACACTTCTCCAGCGCCTTTGTCAAAGCCATCAGCTTCGGCCATCAGCTTCGGCCATCGTCTTCGGCCATCAGGCTTCAGCCTCGGCCATGAGCTTGAACCTCGGCCATCGACTCGGCCATCGGCTTAACCATCAGCTAAACCTGGCCATGAGCTAGGCCATCAGCTTCGGCCATGAGGCTTTGGCCATGAGCTTCGGCCATAGGCTCAGCCATGAGCTCGGCCATCGACTCGACCATTGACCTCGACCATCGACTAAACCATCGAGCCGTCGACCATGACTGGGCCATCAGCTTCAGCCTCGGCCATCGGCCATCGGCCATGAGCTGAGCCATGAGCTCGAGCCATGAGCTCGGCCATCAGACTCGGGCTTGGCCTTGAGCTGAGCCTCGGCCATGAGCCTCGGCCATTGACCTGACCATGAGCTGATCATCGACTTCAGCCGTCGAGCCATTGACCTGGGCTGTGACGTGACCATCAGCCTCGGCCATGAGCTTCGGCCATCAGCTTAGCCTCGGCCATGAGCCTCGGCCATGAGCTCGGCCATCAGGCTTCAGCCATCTGCTAAAGCCTCGGCCATCGGCCTCGGCCATCGAGCTCGGCCATCAGCTTCAGCCTCGGCCATCGGCCTCGGCCATCGGCTTCAGCCATCAGCTTCAGCCTCGGCCATCGGCACATCATGCCGTCTCTTATCCAAGCTCACTCCCTTGGGCACTTGGGGACTACATACCACCATCGGCAACTATGGGACCATTGTGTCCGGGGTTCAATGCCGAATACTTGGGGGACTCCTGTTTGTACCATATCTGACCCTCCACTCGTACAACGACACGTGGATCTTATAAACTCGCCCAAGTACCCAAGGCCTCTGGACAATCGGCATCGGCCACCGATGGCATTGTCTGAAGCTGCGAACAGCCATTACGAGCCCAACTCGTCTACAATCGGCATCCCCTACCCGATTGTAGAGTAAGCCTGAAGTACCCGCCCAAAATATCTAAAGACTCTGTGTCGACCTCAGAAGGCCCTCCCACGAGTCCCACATCGAAAATGAGCACTAAGAGCATACTAAATGCCCTCTATAAATAGGCCCCTCCACTACAATACAGGGGTAAGACTTTTCAGCTTGACTTTTATACTTCTATATGGTCAACAGCAAGAGCTCTTAAAACAACAAACTTACTTTCGGCATCGGAGGGTCTTAGGCTGGTTCCACACGGTTCCATAGACCTTATGAGTCTCGACTTCTTTCTATTCATGATCGGCATCCAAGGACAGGAAAAATCGGCATCCAACATCCAATCGATCTTTCGATCGTCCATCCCACTTGTAAGTTGCACTCATCTCCATTCTTTCAGTTTTTAGTGCCAACACTACTACACTTTCATATTCTCTTCACAAACCTTAAATATGATATGCAAATATTGGCTTGTGGGTCGTCAATTGAGGTATGTAATGTGAGAAGTCACCATCAGGAAGACCACATGTTGATTTCCCCAAGAAAACTTCTGAATTTTGTGCAAGAATTTGATCAGGGCTCCTCAAGGAAGGTAAAGACTGTGAGTCTCTTTGTTTTACAATAAGTAATGATAGCTTAAATTAGCTGTTAATCACTAAGCTTCAAAGTAGAGTGGTGAGGGACAAGATAGTGGGGTGTGGGGTGTTGGGTTGATGAGTGTTTTTTTTTCTTTTGTTAGGTGTGTATTTAGGGATAGTTTGGGAAGATAATGGGGTTTTTTTTTTAAGAAATTGTAAAAATTTGAATTAGAAGTTGGGGAGAACTTAGAATATGGGGTTAACAAAGAGAAGTGCAGGGTTTAAATAGAAAAACTCGAATTAATTCATGGTTTTTCAAGTATTGGATTACAAATTTTAATTCTATTCTAAAAATAAAAATAAAAAAAGTTCGGAGTAATTTTTATTTATTTATAAAAAGGCAATAGAATTTTATTAGATCAATAGGCAATATGACAGACATGGGTAAAACTTCCCTATTGACCTGAGCCAACCGAAAAGCTGAAACGATCGAGAGACAATCACCCTTAATTTTTTTTTTCTATAACTCCTTACTACTGCCATAGTTTCCTCGAATATAGTCAAAAGACATCAAGGACAAAATTGGCCACTAACTGGCCTGACTCTCCTAAAGAGACTAAACACATTGCTAATTCAACACTATCTCTGGAATTATGAGGGAATAAAACAGAGAAAACTCATAGAGTTTTTGGGACCCACATAATTTTTTTTATCATTCACGTGTTAATAAACACAAATTCAAGAAGGAGCCCCCCGTTTTGGTTGGATGAAGCTGAAATTTGATGAATCAGTTTGTAATGATACTACAGGTACTGGTTTTGTTATCATGAATTGTGATGGACATGTGATGCTTGCTGGTGCCAATAATATAGGACATGTTTCCATTACTATTGCTGAGTGCCTGGCTCTTAGGGATGGTTTGGCCTTTGCTTTACATAAAGGATGGCGTAAAGTTCTAATAGGAGACTCCAAGGTTGTTATTGACTGTGTGAACCGTTTGACAGCCTCCCCTTGGAGTTTCAAGTTGCTTATTCAAGACATCATGCTGTTGTGTTCCCTTTGTGATGATGTTGCTTGCAGACATGTTTAGAGTTCTCGGCGAATGGTTTAGCTAATTTGGGTCACAATCTTTTCCCATCTCAGCTTTGGGAGAGAATGACCTTCTTCTTCTTTTTATTTTGATCTGTTAGGGATATACGTGTTCGTGTGCCTTTTCTTTTTAATTTCTTGTTTTAGCATAAATTAAAAAATACATTGGAATAATTCGAATACCAATTCTTAATAAGTAAACATACAAGCCTCAGCATACCTCTAATCCTAATTCCAATTCATTATCTCAACCTCAATCACAACTTGGCTAACCCAAGCCCTTACAATATCATTTTCATTTTGTATAAAAACCTTAAATGGGTCAAAGTGTAATTTTCCCAAGAACTATGGGTGTCGTTTCATATTCACATTTCAAGACAGATAAGGACCCAAAAGAAGGGACAAATAAAACCATCACACAAACAAATCCATCGCTTAAACCCAAAAACCAAAAACCACCTCACTCAGTTTTACTCTTCCAGAGCCAACAATGGCGAACCTGAGGACGGCAATGGACTCTGCCTTCTGGGACTTGAACGTTTCGTCACCTCACACCCTTGAGGGCTCAGTCAAGGCCATCCCCGGCGACCCATTTCCTCTCGACGGTGCTCGAGCCAGCCGAGTCCTCAGGATTCAGCAACTATCCCTTCTGGGAAATGGGTTCCCTTTGGGTGTTATACCTTCTTACTCTCCCACTTCTCACAAGGACTTGGGTTCTTTCTCTCTCCAGTCCCTCTTGCTCAGACCAGCTACCTCTAACTGGTACACTTCTATAAATGCTTTGCTTATTTCTTGGATTTTGTTTTTCGTTTCTTCTGTAATTCTCTTTCGTTTTGTGTGTTTCCTTGGAGGGTATGGGTTTATGGTTTATATGGTTGGTGAAATAATGTTGGGAAATTGAAGTCTCCTTTTAATGGTTTAGTTATTCATTGGTTTTGCTTGTGGCTTGTTTGGTTGCTGACAAGTGTGGCGAAAAAAGCACTTAAAATTTGAGTTCTGGAGTTGAATTAGGTAGAGGCAAAAGGATAAGGCATAATTTTTTTTTCTTGTTTTAAAATGAACATATGATTTTGTGTTTCCCAATTTTGTATTTTTGTCATATGTGACCAGCCTCTATCTCTGTTTCTAGGCTTGGTTTGTGCTTTGTTTGAACTTTGATATTAAGAAAATTTTGGTATATTGTATGTACATTGGATTATTGGTGAATAATTCAGTATTGCAATTGAGTGTTGATGGATAAAAGCAAAATGTTTAGATATGGAAGTGGCTGTTGTCCAAACTGAGAATCAAGTTATATTCCATCTTGCAGACTGCCCGGCGTTGGAGGCAATTTTCCTTAGTAGTGTTAGAGTTACAAAGCGTTGTACAAACTTTTCCTTACAAAAGGATGTTGCAGTTTATGTGGAAATCAGACTCTTATTGGGTATTTTTTATAGGAAGTATTTGATAATTGATAAAGATGCGAGAAAGATAGATTGAGTGGTGAAGCTTGACAACCAAACAAAGTTTGTTAACTTAGTTCTATTGATATAGCACATGAAGCATGGAATTTCTTATTGCCTTATTATATTACTATTGTGTGAAGGAGGTTTCATGTTTTTCGAGAGCATGAAACTGCCTTCATTTCGCAGGGTTATCAGAGTATTGGTTGGGATTATCCATCTTTTTTATGGTACTTGTTAGATGAAAAAGTTATGTTTTGAAATTCGAACAATATCCTAGCTAATGAAAGTACTATTTAATTTGTTTTGCCTTGGTGGCACAAATATGATGTTTGAATTGAAATTAGAAGTGACTGTATATTCCAAGAACTCATGTCAACCCTTCCTACTTAGACCAAAGTCACATTCTGACCCAAAAAAAGAGACCAAAGTCATCTCTCACATCTATCAACTATGGTAGCACTCTCAATTGTCTGATATACTAATTCTTTTGTTACATGATCTGCACGAGTATAGGTGGCTTGGATTAATTGGGCAGTTCCGCCCTAAGAAACTTATTTCTTCAATTAAAGCTGAATTTTCTACTAATGATGACATGGAGTTTCCTACATTCAAAGATGTGGCAAAGCATGTCTTGGACAAGTCACTTTATTCGTTTGGGTTATGCACACAGCTTCTTGTGACTCCCTCATCATCCATAAAGTTGAGCACAGAAGGGCATGGTGAGAAAAGAGGACGCCGCAACAAATTCATGCTATTTCACAAGGCACGCATTTTCCTTCATAGTTTTGACATTTAATCAAATTGTTTAAACAGTAATTTTTGAACTGTCAGAATTCATTGTCTTCCTAGTCTGCAATGCGGATGTGGGGACTTCTGAGCATCTAAGTTCTTTTTAATTGTAGGTGGGTTTGTTTACTAATTGTAGTGTAAGATTCAAGCTGTTTTTGTGGTTTTCTGATGCTATGTTGTACTCTACCATCCAACTAATAATTTGGTTCTCTCTATGAAAACAAGTTTCTCGTATGTGAATTAAAGTTCAACATAGGTAATCCTAGGGATGTATCTATACGAGCTATTTTCCCGACATTCTTAAATGTTCGAAAGTAAAGTGATAGGCTTGGTGTGTAGTATGCACAACTTCCTTAATTTACAAGTTTATTCTGGTTACATATCTGGCCTTTATATATAGATTATGTGATTCAACAACATTGAACATGTGCACTGCACTGAACATAGGGGCTACACTGCATAAGCTGTTTTAGTAACAATGTTCATCTCTGGAACTATATTTCGTTCATTTATCTTGCTGTTCAGATTATGGGGCATGTGCAACAAAATGATTTTTCTCAACCTTTACGATGTTTGCAGCTTCCTTACCATGATATTACACTTGAGGCTGCATGGCCTGAGCTGTTCATTGACCATAAGGGACAATATTGGGATGTGCCTGAATCAATTTCCTTAGATCTGTCTTCACTTGTTTCTGAATCTGGATTGCGGTACCGCATTGGTATACATAAAAATAGTGGTCGTCCCCAGGCTGTAAATTCCATAGATGGTGAGGCACCTACTTCCCTAATGCCTGGATTGTGTGCAAAGGCTGCTTTTTCATATGAAAAGAGCCAAGACCTTTGGAGGCAAAAGGAGACAAAAAAGGATGTTATGGTAAAGAAAGACAAGGGTTGGTTTTGGCGGCCATCGTATGATGTACGTCTTAAAGAACCTCATGCTGCAGTATCTGGAATTTTTGGTAAGTCTACTACCTTACAAGTTAATCATATTTTCTGTCATAATATCTTACTTGTTTCATTAATATATATTTTTTCTTTGTGGAAGTTTCATTACTAATACTCAGGTGCAATATCTTATAATTTTGAGCATGTTAGTGTTATAAATTTGGCTCATTGTTTTATATGTTTATGTGATTTGGTTCTGTGCGGTGTTAACCATGATTGCATCTCTCATTGTCATTTGTATTTTATTTTATGGGAAGTTTTCTACTTTGGCATATTGAAGCCAGTATGAGAGAGGGGTCATTTCATGCCACAATGTGTAGGAGGGAGGCCATTTCCACAATAATATACAAGTATTATACAAAAGTATAATTACTTAGCGGTAGACCCCATTAAATAATGAAGGGAGAGATCTTGATTTGATTCTAACTTCAGCATTTTGGCATGATATAGTCACTGTTAAGAAAGTATATGAGTTAGTTGAAACTTATGCAATTGATAAAAGGCCGTACCCATTCACAAAGCGATTGACAAAAGCTGTAAATGAATGCTAGGTTTATGTAATTAACTTTTCTCTGATTCTGAAAATTTATTTCCATTTTGGGACAAACCAAAAAAAAAAATTATGGGACAAATAAAAGTTATGTTGGTGAATGGTTGTAGAGCCAGAGTTAGACAAAAATTCAAAAAGAACAATTCAATAATTTTCTCTTTGTTATGAGTCCAGATCCATTGCTGTATGCATCTTAAGGTTTTTTCTTTTACTATTTCTTGATGTTTATACCATAGAAAAACAGCTACAAGGTTTTATAATAGTCCAAAGTAATTGGTATTCAACCTAATCAATTACATTAAATATATATATTAAATTTGTGAAGCATTATTAATCAAAATTATAGGTTATTCTTTTGGCCCAAATCATCATCACTGATATACTTACCTTTTGTTTGCCAAATGAAATTGTAATGTTGTTTCTCACTTGTTTCTTCCTATCAATGGCGGCATTACATGTTAGGTGGCAGCTGCACAGCCTGGTTTCCGGATGGTCACAGCCCAGTGGCAGTTGAAATGAGGGGAGATGAAGATAATTCTACAAGTACTAAGAAGAGAAGCCCATTTAGTGCTGATTTTTTCGGCTCAGTCTGCTATAGTTTCCAGCATGGAAAATTTAGAGAGCTTTATGGTGATCTGACCAGGATAGATGCTCGCCTGGATATCTGTTCAGCTTCAGCTTTGGCTAAAAGGGTTATTAATGGTTTGAAGAGTTCATCTGCTAATAGTGCCAGAGATCCCATGTCCGCCCCTAGGATCAATCTAATCTTTCAGCAGCAGGTATTTCTATCAATACCTATTATATCTGTGCATAACTGGGTGAACTTTGTGGTTGTTATAATTAAATGCATCCGGAGTCAATTAACCAATTCTTATTGATACCATGCCTTTGCTTTGTAGGTTGCAGGGCCAATCGTCTTTAGAGTGGATTCCAGGGTTTCACTCGACTCCTTGCCTGGTAAACGTGGCCCTCATATTGAGGATTTCATATACAGCTTGAACTACTCCTTGAGACTTCTACGATCAGGGAAGGTTGTCGCTTGGTACTCCCCGAAAAGAAAAGAGGGGATGATTGAGTTGCGCGTATTTGAGTTTTAATTTCTGAATTTTTATTTCCTTTCTTTTGGATATGTTTGTTTTGATTAAATCCCATTTTTTTTAAAATGAAATTAGCTAGACAGTAGAAAGTGAATGAAGGCTTCCATATCTTTTAGTGACTACTAACCACTTGTCCGTATATCGTGTGTGGAGATTGCCCTTCTGCTTGTTTAGAGCTAATTCTCATAGCATTTCAGCATGTATCACAGATACGAGAAAGTGGCAAGAGATCTGCCTCTCAGAAGTGATTATTATTGATTCAGACATGATATTTGAGATTCGTTTGGAAAAAATTAAAAAGATTGAAGGTGGAAGGTAAGTTAAGTGAAATAGCAATGACTGATAATTATGTTGTTTCAGTTCATTTAACAGCCTGACAGATCTAAAACCTCTTTTATTTCAATCGAGCAGAAATGAATCAGATATGATTTAATTCATATATTCTATTTGCTTGAAGTGTGTTTCTGATCCGACACATTTCAACCATAGCATCACTAATCTCTAGGCACCTCTGAAGAGCAAGCAACACCAATTTCCAAAATAGCAACCAAGCTTTCTTCAATTTTGATCCAAAGCTGTATGCTAGCCTTATTAAGACGATTGTTTCCGTTCATCTCCCCCTCTTTTTCTTGAACAAGAACGGGATCCGCAATTTCGATCACTTCCTCAGGCAGACTTCCTTTGACAAGGTTACGAAGGTTTGAAGTCACTTGAAATATTTTATCGGTTGGTCTTTTTCCTGTAAACATTTTCAGGAGGGGGATGCCATAACTATACACCATGTTCTAATTTTGAGTTAACTGCTCAATGCCAAATCTTCATGCTTCAAACTGTATGTAAAGACAGAAATTTAAGGAATGATGATAGAAAGGATTGATCACTTGGAGGAGTGTAGCCGATTGCTCCCTTACCCCGATGGAACTTGAGTGGTTGCCATCAGAAGTTTTTGGAAGGAATCTTGCCAACCCAAAGTCACCTACATGTCCAGTCATATCGTCATTGAGAAGAACATTGCTGGGTTTGAGGTCGCAATGAACTATCTGCGTCTGACAGTGATGATGCATATAATCCAATGCCATAGCAACATCGATAACAATGTTCAACCTCTGAGAAAAAGTAACTCTTTGGCCTTTGATTCGTATCACCGATTGTTTGAGTTGGATGCAACCATTCCTCCAAGCTCCCGTTCACCGTGACCTCGTAAATTAAGGCCTTGAAATCATGACCGCTATAATCAGAACCAAAACATGCACAGATCACTTTCACAAGATTGCGATGTGCCTCACACTCAGCAGTGAAACTTTTGGAAGCGCCGTGATGAACAAGGATAAACGGAGCCAAAACTGCCCATACCAACCAAGTTGCAGAGGAGAATCCATCGGTAGCTTTTAGAAGACTTTGGTAAGATACCTGAGAAATTTTTCTGGGTCACTTGAAGTTTGCTCCTTTGTTTTCTTTTTTGTGTTACAAACTACAAAGGTACAAAAACAAGAGTGTATTAATATTATGAATTTCAAGGTTGTTGGAATGTTGTCTAGCAGCTTCAGGGCCATTTCTCAATTCTTTTCAACGTTTGATTTTCTGAGGCCGGCTGCCAAAGAAGAAATTAATCACGAATATTAAAATAAAGGTAGGTAGCTAAAAAATGTAGGCCTCTAACAATACTATCATATATTTGCAAGTCAAAATTTCTGGACTGAATTTTTAGATTTTGTTCAATTTCTGACACGTTTGGTTAAAGTTGGAATCCCGTTGGTCAAGAAGAGTCAAATGACAGAAAATCTATTGAAGCCAGTTTGGCAAAGTAGTCATCAGCTAGCCATACTGTCTTTATTAATCAAAGAAATATGAAAACTAGTTCAAAACAAGGAAACATTACAACTATATTGCATGCTAACGCTGCACAGTGTGCTTCTCTCTGATCTGACACATCTGTGCCACAACATCACTAATGTCCAACCTTTCTCCAGGCAACTCTGCAGAGCAAGCAAGACCAATTTCTAAAATTGAAATCAAGCATTCTTCGGTTTTCATGCGAAGCCTTGCGTTATCCTCATTGCGATGATTGCTAGTGCTCATCTCCGCTTGCACCATTTCCTGAACAAGAACGGGATCCACAATCTCTACCAATTGCTCAGGCACAGCGGCCTTGACAAACTTATGAAGGGTTAAAGTTCCTTGAAACAGATTGTCGATTGGTTTTTTCCCTGTAAACATCTCGAGCAGCAGAATGCCATAACTGTACACATCTCCTTGTATCCACATGTTGTGTCCCATACCATACTCTGCGTTTGCTCAATTTAAAACCGCCCAAAAAAAATATTTCTAATAAGTGCTCTCAGATTTAATGTTTCAAATAGTAACATAAATACTGAAAAAATGTTGAGAAAATGAAACAGGAAAGATTATGTACCTGGAGGAGTATAACCAATTGTTCCTTTTATTCCGAACGAGCTTGATTGATTACCAGAACTGATTTGAGAAGTTATGGGGAGGAATTTTGCCAACCCAAAGTCACCTACATGTCCAATCATATCATCGTCGAGAAGAACGTTGCTGGGTTTAAGGTCACAGTGAACAATTGGCATCTCACAATGATGATGGAGATACTCTAACGCCATAGCAACGTCAATTGCTATGTTCAACCTTTGACAAAAAGTTAAGCTCCTTTGTCTTTCATTTATCTCGCCATTTGTTCCAGCAGGATGCAACCATTCCTCTAAACTCCCATTAACCAAGAACTCATAAATTAAGGCCTTGAAATCATTACCGCGATAGTCAGAACCTGAACACACCGAGAGTACTTTCACAAGATTACAGTGTCTTATATTTTTCAAAGCCTCACACTCAGCAGTGAAACTTTTGTAGGCACCACGACGAACGAGATTGAAAACCTTGATTGCAATTGTTGCTCCACCATCTTCAAGTACTCCTTTATAAACGGACCCAAAACTGCCCATGCCAATCAAGTTGGTAGAGGAGAACGCATCAGTAGCTTTTAGAAGGCTTTGATAAGACACCTTGAGAAATTTGTCTGAATCACTTGAAGCGCTTTCCTTTTTTCCCTTCGTAAGCATTGAAGGTACAAGAATGTTAGTACCAAAATGACTCCTAGTATCCCAAAAACCAGAGAGATTTTCAATTTCATGGTTGGACTCAGTCCTCTTTTGTGTGGAACTCTGCATTTTAGCAAATGAAATTCAGGAATGCCGCCACAAAGTTTACTATTTCCTTCCACTGATGTGGCACTTGCATTCTTGAAAATTCCATTGATTGGTATGCTGCCCTCAAAATTGTTGAAAGATAGGTTCAAGGATTGCAAAACTTGCAACCGCTCCAAGAATTCTGGAATCACGCCTGAGAAGTTGTTTTGAGAAAGATGTAATTCTGTAAGACCTCTTAGTGAAGCCAAGGATGATGGAATTTTCCCTTGGAAGAAGTTTTGATCCATGTATAGATACTCTAATCTAATACAGCTACCAAGGCTTGGCGGAATTTCACCAAATAACTTGTTTCCAGAGATCACTAAATACTGTAGATTTATTAACTTTCCTATATCCCGGGGAAGGGAACCAGTGAAATGATTTTGAGAAAAACTGAAATCATACAAGGACAAGAGACCACTGATTTCTTGGGGTATGATTCCGTTAAAATCGTTAGCGTCAAGAGATAAGACCATCAAATTTTGACATTCTGCCAAACTTGAAGGAACATTGCCTCGAAGTTTGTTGCCATATAGACCTAATATTGTTAATCGACTTAAATTTCCGAAAGAGGATGGAACATTCCCGGAGAGAAAGTTGTTATTCATAGATAGTTCATATAACCTCTGAAGCTTGCCTACGTGAGGGGGAATGTGACCTGAAAACCGGTTCGCGAACAGCTGAACACTCTCCAAGCTAACCAGATTTCCAATGCCATTTGGGATGCTTCCGAATATTTTATTGTCACTTACATGGAAGAATTGAATAGAAGACGACAAGTTTGCTATGCATTGAGGTAGCATACCACCGAAAGTGTTATTACCAATTTGCAGTATTCTTAAACGGGTGGCATTAGTCAAATCGCAAAGAAAGATCAAGTCATCAATTCCCCCACTTCCAAGATGATTTCCAGGAAGAACAAACTCCTCAAGGCTAATCAAATTTTTCATAGAAGGGACTTTTCCATGCAGTTGGTTTCCTCCCAGTCCAAGTGCAACTAGATTTGAGGCATTTGATATTGAAGCAGGGATAGGTCCAGTAAATTGGTTATAGTTGATACGAAAAAATTTGAGACTCTGGAAGGCAACGCTAAGTTTGAGGGCAAAATCCCTTGGATTTTGTTTAAAGAAGCACCAAAAGTAGTGATCGAAGAGAGATTGAAAAATGAGGGAGGGATCACACCTGATAAGCCATTTACATCCAATTTAAGAGTACTTAAATTGGTCAGTTGGCCAAAAATATCTGGAATACTCCCAGTTAAACTATTATAAGATGCATAAAGAGCTTTAAGAGAAGATAAGTTGCCAAAAGAGTATGGGACACTTCCCCTAAGGGAGTTGTTCTGAATGTCTATAAGTGTTAGCTTGGACAAGGTGCCAAGCTCCTCTGGAATTTTTCCTACCAGAAAATTGTAACTAAGATCGATCCTTATGAGTGAAGACCAACCTGATATATTAGAGGGAATTTCACCGGTTAGTGAATTGTTGTCGAGTCGGTAGATCTTCCAATCTGCGCAGATGGCCAATTGCTGGGGGAATTTCATGGCTGAAGCTGTTGTTTTGGAGAGAAGTGCTCTCAAAAAGCTCAAGTTTCCAACATGGGGTGATATAGAGCCTGCTAGTTTCAACGACTTGAGGGACAAACTGGTGACCCTCTGGTGACGACGACCACATGTAACGCCATGCCAACCGCAAAAGTGGTTGGTTTCGTTCCATGAAGCCATGACTCCAAAGGGGTCGCTGGTTATTCTAGCCTTGACTTCAAGCAAGGCTAGTCGATCCGTCTCATTTCCGGGAAGGGCCAAGCAAAGACATATTGAGTGAAGAATGAGAGCATGGATGCAAAAAGATGAGAAAAACACAAGAGAAATGGAGTTGGAAAGGCTCATGATATCAGTTTAAGCTCTGTTTCTGTAGCAGCTTGAGGAGAGGAGACTCCAATTTATAATTGGTAAGCAGGATGCAATGCAGCTTTTGAAGTAGACTAACATGTAGCAGCTTTTGAAGTTATAGAATAGTTGATATAGATCCAAATTCCTATTGAGGAGTTGGGTTTAATCGTTCGGATTTTGTGACTTTGATCCAAGTCCTTTGATTTTTGTGCAACATAGAATTACATTTCTTTTTTTAATATTTTATGATGTAATCTTTTTATTATTTTATTTTTAAAATCATTTTTTGTTCCATTGTTACCCCTTATGACTTGAATCGGGTAATAGTCATTTATGTCATATTGCCTATTGTATAGGTATATATATGTTTTTTCATATTTTTAACAATGTGTAATAGTATTTTATGTACCTTTTTTTTATAGGTAACATACAATTTTATTTTGACTATTTTTGTATCTAACTTATAGGTAGTCTTTTAATTTATGTTCCTAACTTATAGGCAACATGATTTATTCTTTGTAATTTTCGTTGCTAATAATAACATTATTTACTTGTATGCAAGGGTACATAATTTAACGTCGGTGCTTGCCGATAGATTGGTATACATGCTGGGTCTTTACTTTTATTTTGATTAATTGTATTTTATCCATATATTAGGAATATTATCAAAGAAAGAATTCAAAATTTAAATTATGGAATTCAATTACAAAGGAAATAATGCATTAAATTTAGATTTTCAATGTGTTTTGCTTATTTACCTCAAAGGGTAAAATCGACACAACAAAATAAAGTAATAAATACACAAAGGACCTACATCTAAAACAAAAAATGCGAGAATTAAAAAGCCCTTCAAGTTATTACCTTTGTATGGATGTAGGTGTAGAGTATTTATGGGAGAAATAAGATATTTTGCCCTCCAACAAGATACTTGGGTCTGGATGAATTCAATCTGCCATGCTCAATAAGAGAAGGTACATGCCCTGACATAAGAAAGCATTTCGATACATCAAATGCCCTCTCCACCCATCCGTACGATGACACCTGCCCAAGTAGACTTACAGGTTTTGATATTTCACTGAAAATGTTACAATACCTAAGATATTTTATATAGGTAATGTTTTTGTTGTCATATATCAATAAGTTTTTCGTCGATATGTTGACTTTACAATATTAAAAATTAAAAAAATTAAGAAGACTTAAATTAAATTGAACTTAGACCCATAAAATTCATTTTTAATCACCTCCAAATCTTTCTTTTATTTTTCTATTTAAAATACCCACTTTTTTCAAATAAAACCCGATGACTAGGATCTAAGTAATCAAGTTAACTAATCTAGCTTAAAATCTGATTTATTATATTTTTTTGACTTCAAAACTACCCATATTTAGAAGTTAATGTGTTATGTGGGGTGGTGTAATTAATGGCACACACGTGAAATTTGGAAAGATCTCCAAATAGTTGTAATGATGTAGGAATTAATTTAGAAACTTATTTGAAATTAAATATTAAATTCAACATTAACGTATTAGTAATCTATATGTGATTAACTTTTTGGTTTATTTAATAAAAAAATTATGTTTTTTTTTTCCTTTTATGAATTATACCACTAGTAATCTGATTTTATTATAGTTTTATGAATAATAGTGTACATTCTAATTATATTGAAAAATAATTTGATAATCTATTTATTGTTTGTTTTATGAAAAACAAATTTTTTTGCCATTGTAGTCTCATGATTGTAGCAATTTAAGGACAATCTAAAAAAATTTCCGTTAATTTTATTCATGCCGTCAGGAGTATTTATGTCCAATTCTCTGCCATTTAAACTATTTTATTCAAGCTGAAACTAGAGAAATGCTAGCAAAAACAATCAATATTGGGTGCATTGCTCCTAAAGCCACATAACTATTGGCTATTATAGAAGGATTGCAGTTTGCTCTCTGACGCGGCTTCATGTCCCTTGTTGTTGCACTAATGTTTCCGTTAATCATCTTGGCCAGGCTGGTAGGGGTAGTCATTTCGGTGCAGGTGGGGTTCTATTTCATGATATGAAAGTTTTGGCACTCTGTTTTCATCCTATAATTTCTTTTAAGTTTGTCTCTAGATGGCGTAACAAAGTAGCTACTCCCTAGCAACATATGCCATCCAATTCCAACTTACAAAAAGTCGGAAAACTATCGTGCTTGACCAATGCAAAGTCTACTGGGCAGATATACGTTTCCAACTTTGTGAGCTGGAATTTGATACAAAACAGTATTTTCCAAGACCAGCTGGCCGTGACCAGTATCAAAAGCTATCAGCGTGTATTTGGCATTTGTCAGCACCAAAGAAAAGTTCTCTCCCCTAGAGATAGTACGGTTATTTTCAACACTAAGATGCAAATAATTACCCAAGTCTAGTGGTATGTCATTCTTCAAAGCCCATAATTGAAAATAGGATTATTTTTCTTTTTGTCCATAGTTGAGATATAGCTACCTCCACTAAACGATTAAGATTAAAGTAGGAATGTAATAGGTCCAAATATATCCAGACTACTTCTAAAATGGCATGTGATTGACTGAGTGAGTGCGTCCACCAAATGTTATAAGA